>CM061750.1:176102874-176554268 GCA_030979885.1 Lolium multiflorum | reverse complement strand
AGGCACTCCATGCCCGCACAATGAAGTACTCAAGGAGAAAGCCTTCCGCATTTTGGATTTCTCGCTTGATTATTCTCAACTTAGACATCCATAACGGGACAACTGGACAACAGACAATGGACTCCTCTTTAATGCATAAGCATGTGGCAACAATTAGTGTTCTCATATGAGATTGGAGGATATATGTCCAAAACTGAAACTTCCACCATGATTCATGGCTTTAGTTAGCTGCCCAATGTTCTTCTCTAACAATATGCATGCTCTAACCATTAAGGTGGTAGATCTCTCTTACTTCAGACAAGACGGACATGCATAGCAATTGATATCCAACAAAGAATAGTTGATGGCGTCCCCAGAAACATGGTTATCGCTTAACAAGCAACTTAATAAGAGATAAAGTGCATAAGTACATATTCAATACCACAATAGTTTTTAAGGCTATTTTGTCTCATGAGCTATATATTGCAAAGGCGAATGATGGAAATTTAAAAGCACTCAAGCAATTTACTTTGGAATGGCGGAGAAATACCATGTAGTAGGTATGGTGGACACAAATGGCATAGTAGTTGGCTCAAGGATTTTGGATGCATGAGAAGAATCTCACGATACAAGGTTTAGGCTAGCAAGGTTATTTGAAACAAACACAAGGATGAACCTGCAGCAAAACCCACATAAAAGACATATAAACATTATAAGACTTTTACACCGTCTTCCTTGTTGGTTCAAAACTCAATACTAGAAATTATCTAGACTTTAGAGAGACCAATTGTGCAAACCAAATTTTAGCAAGCTATATGTATTTCTTCATTAATGAGTGCAAAGTATATGATGCAAGAGATTAAACATGAGCACAACAATTGCCAAGTATCACATTATCCAAGATATTTTACCAATTACTACATGTAGCATTTTCTGTTTCCAACCATATAACAATTAACGGAGCATCAACCTTCGCCATGAACATTAAAAGCTAAGAACACATGTGTTCATATGAACCAGCAGAGCGTGTCTTCCCACACAAGCATTTATTCAAACAAAAAAATAAACAAAAAAAAACTCTCCAAGCAAAGTACATAAGATGTGATGGAATAAAAATATAGTTTCACTAGAGGAACCCGATAATGTTGTCGATGAAGAAGGGGATGCCTTGGGCATCCCCAAGCTTAGATGCTTGAGTATTCTTAAAATATGCAGGATGAACCACCTGGGGCATCCCCAAGCTTAGACCTTTCACTCTTCTGGATCATATACTCCTCTCTTGACCCTTGAAAACTTCCTTCACACAAACTTCAAGCAAACTCATGAGAGGGTTAGTGCTTAACCATAAATTCACATATTCAGAGGTGACACAATCATTCTTAACACTGGACATTGCACAAAGCTTCTGAAAGTTAATGAAACAAAGAAACTCATTCAACATAGCAAAAGCGGCAATGCGAAATAAAAGACAGAATCTGCCTAACAGAACAGTCCGTAGATGCATCTGGACTGGGCACTTTTGCTCAAATGGAAAAACTCAAAACTAATGAAAGTTGCGTACATATATTAGGATCACGTAAATTTGCAGATTTTTTAGATTTTTTTACAGAGACTTATGCGTATTGTGACAGACAGCAATTTGTTTCTGCGCAACGATCCCAAATATAACATCAACTTTAACATAGAAACTTTACTTTGAACACAAAAACATGATAAGGAGAGGTTGCTACAGTAGTAACAACTTCCAAGACACAAATAAAAATAAAGTGTACTGTAGCAAAATAAACACATGGGTTATCTCCCAAGAAGTTCTTTCTTTATAGCCATTAAGATGGGCTCAGCAGTTTTAATGATGCTCTCATGAAAATAGACAATGAAGCAAAAGAGAACATCAAGAAGCAAATTCAAAACACAGTCTAACCCACTTCCTATGAAAAGGAATCTTGTAAATAAACAAGTTCATGAGGAGCAAAGTAACAAGCATAGGAAGATAGAACAAGTGTAGCTTCAAAAATTTCAGCACATAGAGAGGCATTTTAGTAACATGAAAATTTCTACAACCATATTTTCCTCTCTCATAATAACTTTCAGTAGCATCATGAGCAAACTCAACAATATAACTATCACATAAAGCATTCTTATCATGAGTCTCATGCATAAAATTATTACTACTCCCAACATAAGCATAATCAATTTTATTAGTTGTAGTGGGAGCAAATTCAACAAAGTAGCTATCATTATTATTCTCATCAAGTGTAGGAGGCATAGTATAATCATAATAAAATTTACTCTCCATAGTAGGCGGCACCAAAAGACCACTATCATTATAATCATCATAAATAGGAGGCAAAGTATCATCAAAGAAAATTTTCTCCTCAATGCTTGGGGGACTAAAAATATCATGCTCAAAACCAGCTTCCCCAAGCTTAGAATTTTCCATAGCATTAGCAACAATGGTGTTCAAAGCATTCATATTAATAACATTCCCATTAGCATGCATATAAATTTCCATGGGTTTTTAATTCTTTCTTCAAACACATCATGTCCTAATTCAAGATAAAGTTCATAAAGATCTCTCATATTTTTGTTGTTTTCCATTATGCCTAACTAGTGTAAACAAGAAACCAAAAGTGCAATTGCAGGATCTAAAGGAAATAGCTTCTGAGTACCAATGGCGCCGAAAATATTTTTGTAGCCGAGATCCAGTGTGAGTACCTTTTACCTTTCCTCCCCAACGACGGTAGAAAATAACCTGATGTCTACTCACGCTTCTTTCTGTAGACAGTGTTGGGCCTCCAAGAGCAGAGATTTGTAGAACAGCAGCAAGTTTTCCCTTAAGTGGATCACCCAAGGTTTATCGAACTCAGGAGGAAGAGGTCAAAGATATCCCTCTCAAGCAACCCTGCAATCACGACAAGAAGTCTCTTGTGACCCCAACACACCTAATACACTTGCCAGGTGCACTAGTTCGGCAAAGAGATAGTAAAACAAGGGCAGATGGTGGTAATATTGCAGAACGAAAGATGCAGAAAACAAGAACAAGCGGCGCCAAAAATAGCTTGTCGTGGGGAAGCAATTCTTTGTTGGAAACAAGGCCTAGGGATCATACTTTCACTAGTGGACACTCTCAACATTGATCACATAATAAATAAGTTTCTTCCTTGTGCTACATATACTCTTGTTTGATAATGAACACCATTCGTTGTGTAGGATTACACGAACCCTCAATGCCGGAGTTAACAAGCTCCACAACATTCGATATTCATGTTTAAGTAACCCTTTGCAAAATAAACCAAGTACTAACATAGCATGCACACTGTCACCATCACACTACGAAGGAGGCATAGATCACATCAATACTATCATAATGACAATTAACTCCACAATCTACAAGAGATTATGATCATAATCTACGACAAGAACTACACGATGCACACACTGTCACCATTACACCATGCAGGAGGAATAGACTACTTTAATAACATCACATGAGTAGCACATAGATAAATAGTGATACAAAACACATTGCAATCATAAAGGGATATAAATAAGCACTTCACTACGCCATTCATAACAGTGAATAAGTATTCTGTGAAATATAGCCTAAGAGACCCACACGGTGCACACACTGTCACCTTTACACACGTGGGACAAGGAGTCTCCTGAGATCACATAAGTAAAACCCACTTGACTAGCATAATGACATCTAGATTACAAGTATCATCATATGAATCTCAATCATGTAAGGCAGCTCATGAGATTATTGTATTGAAGTACATAGGAGAGAGATGAACCACATAGCTACCAGAGTACGAGCCTCGATGGAGAACTACTCCCTCCTCATGGGAGCAGCAGCTATGATGAAGATGGCGGTGGTGTCGATGGAGAAGCTTCTGGGCACTTCCCCGTCCCGGCGGCGTGCCGAACGGAGACTCCTGTCCCCCGGATCTTGGCTTCGCGATGGCGGCGGCTCTGGAACTTTCTCGTACCGTGGCTTATTCGTATCGGGGTTTTAGGTCTGGGACCTTTATATAGGCGAAGAGGCAGCGTAAGGTGAAGGGCGACGACACCATAAGGCGGCGCTAGGGCCTGCCGCGCCGGCCTATCATCTCGCCGTGTGGCCCCTCCGGCGACTCCCGGTGTTCGATGCTTCCGGCAAAATAGGAACACGGGCGTTGTTGGTCCAATTCCGAGAATATTTCGTTACTAGGATTTCTGAAACCAAAAGAAAACAGGAACTGGCACTTCGGCATCTTGTTAATAGGTTAGTTCCGTAAAATGCACGAATATGACATAAAGTGTGCATAAAACATGTAGATATCATCAATAAAGTGGCATGGAACATAAGAAATTATAGATACGTTGGAGACGTATCAAGAGGTTCATCGGTCATTTTGTTCGATATAACCTTAATTTGGGGATTGCAACAATGTGAGTAACTTACTGGGTTTTCTAGGAAATGAAACAAATTGTCGTCGATGCCTACACTGGCCGGCGGATACATGGAAAGCGGAGACGGATGCTCTGCATGCATCGGCGGAGACATGTAAAGCGGATGCGGAGGCAAAGGCGAAGGCGGTGGCTAGGACGGGCCCGGGCGCTGTGGCGCTGGCAAATGCTCGTATCGAAGCTGCATTTTGTTGGAAAGTCTTGGCGCGTGCTTCGAGAGTTTTGGCGGCGCAGCCGGGAGAACCGTCGGAGGCTTCGAAGCTGGCTGCTTTGAACGCGTCGAGAGCTTGGATGGTGACTTCATCTAAGGCGGCGCTTGTTGCATATGATCGTGACTCGTCAACCCCTTTGTAAGTTCTACCTTCCCCAACTGCAATGAGGTTAGATCTGGTGGATTGGGTTTTTTGCCCAAACCAGACGTGATGATGCATTGAGATGTTTTTGTATTTTTGATGATGCATTCTGCTTCTTTTGTAATTTGGGTGATTCATTATGCTTTTTAGGTAGTAATTTTTCTGATGCACTCACCTCTTCAGGAATTTTTCATGGTTTTTTTTGTTTTTTTTTCTGTCAACCTAGCTAATGCTCTCTGCTGTTTAGCCAAAAGTTGGATGATGCATTGTACTGTTTACATATATTTTACTCTGATGATGCATTTTGCTCTTTTAGCCTTTTAGGTAATTTTTCTGATTCCTTGAACAGTGTGGGAAATTTCGATGAAGAATTTTGCTGTCAACTTAGATGATGTATTGTGCTGTTTACATTTTATTACCTATATCAAAGCTAACCCCATCTGATGTTACCACAGCGTTTTGGGTCCTGTAGAGGTCTCTTTTTCCTCCAATCGTGTTGACACGTTAGCAATTATTACTGTATATGCGAGATTGCCTTCCGTTGGTGCGTCCTATTTTTGTGGTGTTTTTTTTTTGCAAATTAAGGGCTTCATTGATTATGCAACAGGATTACAATTGCATTGTCCTGTTTACAATATTTTGATTTTGCTGATGCATTGTGCTGTTCACATTATTTTGATTTTGCTGATGCATTGTCCTGTTTACATTATTTTGATTTTGCTGATGCATTGTGCTGTTTACACTATTTTGATTTTGCTGATGCACCGTGCAGTTTAGGAAACTTTGATGATGAATTAGATGATGCATTTTGCTGCTTAGTCAAATTAGATGTTGCATTTTGTTTAAAAAATTAGATGATGCAATGTGTTGTTTACATAATTTTGACGATGCATCGTGCGATTTGCATAATCCTACCAGCTTTAGTCGAAGGACACCCACAACAATCAACGATCTGCCTGGAGATGTAGTCTCTCAGATTCTTGTCAGGCTTCCTCCCCATCCAACCTGCTTACTAGCTGCATCAGGCACCAAGAAAGCATGGAGGCAATGTATGGGAAGCAATTATTTCAGAAAGCTAACTGTGTCACACAACGGAGGAAACCCGTTGCTAGGGTTTTTCACCAACAACTCCGAGGACAATCGATTCATCACAGAGCATGATCTTCACCCGGCCATCTTGAAGATGCTGGCAATCCCGTCTCAAGTGAACGGTCCCAAAATCTATGTCCTGGGATGCCGCGATGGTATGGTGCTACTCCATTCTAATGTATCCAGTGGGTATATATCAGTCTGGGATCCAATTAGGCAAGTTCTCACAGCGATACCAGAACCACCATTGTGGCGCAATCACACAATTGAAAGCAGCGGCTCAATTCTCTGTTCGAGAAACAACTCTGAACCGTTTACACATTGTGGCAAGTTCTCGGTTGTTTGGATAACAACTAAACGTTACGATGCACAGGCTCATATCTACTCACCAGATTCAAAAGAATGGGAGTTTCTAGCTCGATCAACTCCGATGCTGTCAGAGATTGACCGTAGACCGGCAACTCTCATAGGGGGTATTTTGTACTGGCCAACGAAGTCTAGATATATCATTGAGCTTGACCATGCAAAGAAGGCTCTGAAATATATTCAGTGCCCTCATGAGACGCATGATATATTCATGCTTAACATTCACATCTTCAAGGGACATAATGGAGATGTTGCCCTTGCTGTTATAAGAGACTTCACCCTACAAACATGGACCAGTACAAGATCATCAACAGGCGATCACGAGTCATGGACATGTCATATAAATTTTGAATTGGATACTTTTTTTGGCCTTGACACATCATTTCCATACAATTGGAAACATGCAGTAAGGTTACTCTGCGTATTTGAGGACAAAAATGAGCTGGTTGTACGGGCAAAGGAGGGAGTATTCCAATTAGATATGAGCAACTGGCAGTGGAGAAAGTACAATTCTGCTAGACGTTGGTGCACTTTACATCCCTACTCAGTTAGACCGGGTTAGTCATTCATATGTAACCTTTGCATTCATTTACATATGACTTTTGCTGATCAATTTGTTCATTTCCTGACAGTAACCGACCTGATCCAGAGTGCAACATCAAGGACACGAAAAAGAACGCGCTGTCAGGAACCCATCTAATTCAAAGTTCAACATCCATAAGAGAAAAGGAAGTCGCATATGAAGGAGCAAGGCTTGTTTGGGCAAGAAGTGATAGCCCAGCTTTTGTTTGGTCTGATGTCTTTTAGTTTTCGTTCTGGTGGAAATGTCGCTGCACCATTTGTTTGTACTGCAGCTCCATAGTGCTAGCTGCTAGTACGTTGGCGCTGTCCTACGTCTGCTTGTTTTGGGGGCATAAATATGCCACGAAACCTTTGTTTTATGTGATCAAACGGTCATCTCTGCATGTATATGTTCGGGTTCTGATGAAACCTTTTTTGTGATCTGTACATATATTTGAGTCAGTCTGTGTTTTGTTTTATGATGGGCAGGAGTATTTGTTTTACTACACCATTGTTTATCCGAATTGTATTACTCACTCTATTCAAAAAGTTAGCGGCTCACCTTTTTCCTTCAAGATACGGATGTATCTACACACTAAAAACATATATAGATGAAACCATCTTCAGACAAAGTTTAGTCACTTATGTATGGACGGGGGTAGTATTATTTATGTTGTGCTCCCAAACAAGCAGACATCGGACAGCGCCTGTTTAAAGTTCATATGTGTAATCTTATTCCCTTTGGAAGTTAAGCATTAAACTCTACTAGTACAACCGTGGTGGTCTTGTGATGTAGTACTCTTTGGATGCATTTGTGATGTAGTAGTACTTTTTTTTGAACTGGTATAGTACTATCTAAGAAGAGTACTCCCTCCGATTCACATTCATTTTACACCAAGAAATATGGATCGGAGCGAGGGAGTAAATTAAACATGGCATCTCGTGCATGAAGCTTGACAGATCGATCAGGTTGGCTAGAATGGCAATACAATGCTCCTCATTAGGCAAATGCATGCCATGTACGATAGTATACATCCAGTAAAGAAGTCTATACTGACATAAAAAAAGACTACATTGGGGATGAGAGTCAATTGGGGAATCTACAATACATAAAATCTTGCTCGTAGCTGATTTTGGCTAAGAGGGTTTTACTCACATTACACGTGCCACTTTCCTTGTCTGCAAAACAAGTTCCAATAAAGGAAGAGGAAAGAAGAGGACATTGTGGGCGAGATTGAACACCTTTTTATGTGTTAAGCTGAGGCCTTGTTTAGCTGAGGATTTCGACTTAGGCCTAACAGCTCAGCACACCCACAAATAAATTTCCTTGCGCGCACCACTGTCAGCAAAAATAACAAAATTAGCACGCAAGATTAAGAACGAAGTGAATTTAAGTAACTTGGTTAGCTTTTCAAGCAATATATTCAGAGAAAGAGCACACATGTTCGGCTCGAAATAATCGTAAGAGAAGAACAATAAATCTAAGGCACCCCACTTCATATGTAGAAAGGGCGCGACAACGCATGGATTCATACCTTGAGTCGACTCTGGCTCGTAGAAGGGCGGCCGCGCCTCGAGGATGCCGGCGACGTCTCCACCTCGATCTCACATGTGACTGCTTCTCGGTGGGCGGTGCGCCACGCCATGTAGAAGATCTATCAAAAGAGGAGAGCCCGATGACGCTACCGACGCCTCAACCTTGATAGCACCGGCTTGTTGCTCCGCACGAGATGCGCCACGTGCAAGATTTAGCGGATGCGCCAATTTTAGAGATATGTCATGATCGTTGTAACAAATTTCAATGTGATGATGATTTGATCATGCACTCGGCCTTGAACATAAGTACTAGTACAGTCTCACAATTTTATTTATCATTATACTTTGCGAGATTTAGCGGATGCGTCAAATTCAGAGATAGTTCATGATCATGGTAACACAATTTTCAATGTAATGATGATTTGATGTTGCACTCGACCTTGAACATAAGTACTAGTACGGTCTCACAATTTTGTATCATTATACTTTGCAAGTTTTAGCGGATGCGCCCATTTTCAGAGGATCATGGTAACAAATTTTCAACGTGATGATGATTTGATGTTGCACTCGACCTTGAACAGAAGTACTACTACTGTCTTACAATTTCTTTATCATTATACTTTGCAAGATTTAGCGGATGCGCCAAATTCAGAGATAGATCATGATCATGGTAACAAATTTTCAACGTGATGATGATTTGATGTTGCACTCGGGCTTGAACAGAAGTACTACTACTGTCTCACAATTTCTTTATCATTATACTTTGCAAGATTTAGCGGATGCGCCAAATTCAGAGATAGATCATGATCATGGTAACACATTTTCAACGTGATGATGATTTGATGTTGCACTCGACCTTGAACAGAAACTACTACTGTCTCACAAATTCTTTATCATTATACTTTGCAAGATTTAGCGGATGCGCCAAATTCAGAGATAGATCATGATCATGGTAACAAATTTTCAACGTGATGATGATTTGATGTTGCACTCGGGCTTGAACAGAAGTACTACTACTGTCTCACAAATTCTTTATCATTATACTTTGCAAGATTTAGCGGATGCGCCAAATTCAGAGATAGATCATGATCATGGTAACAAATTTTCAACGTGATGATGATTTGATGTTGCACTCGGGCTTGAACAGAAGTACTAGTACAGTCTCACAAATTTTTTATCATTATACTTTGCAAGATTTAGCGGATGCGCCAATTTCAGAGATAGATCATGATCATGGTAACAAATTTTCAACGTGATGATGATTTGATGTTGCACTCGGCCTAGAAGAGAAGTACTAGTACGGTCTCACAATTCTTTTTATCATTATACTTTGCAAGATCTAGCGGATGCGCCAATTTCAGAGATAGATCATGATCATGGTAACAAATTTTCAACGTGATGATGATTTGATGTTGCACTCGGCCTAGAAGAGAAGTACTAGTACGGTCTCACAATTTTTTTATCATTATACTTTGCAAGATATAGCGGATACACTAATTTCAGAGATAGATCATGATCATGGTAGTGACCGATATTCAAGGTGATGATGATTTGATTTTGCACTCGGCCTTGAACAGAGGTACTAGTACGGTCTCACAATTTTTTATCATTATACTTGGACCTTAGCCAAATTCAAAATCTCATAGCGGCAAAACTTCCCACCCACAAAATACAAAATTTCACACGCTTCCAAATTCCCATTTCTACCCTTGTGGAGATGACAGCAAAGTCGGTTGGTGGGGGGGTCTGCCCGTCATTTTTTGGATCACCACCACCCTAGCCCCGGAAACCCTCCCAAAAAAAATACATTTCCTTCAGTCTCTCCTCTGAGACCACCCACCGGAACTTCTCAAGTCCCTCTCTACCACCTCCACGACCACCGCACCGGAACATCCCCGCCGGACTTCCCTGGCCTACCCGAGGCCTCGCGATCCTCATCATCCGGCTGCCTGCCGGCACTACAAGAAAAGTTGCCATGGCCGACCAAGTTGAAGTCGCGCCGTGGTTGCTGGTGTACCATGGCCGACGATTTTGGTCCCTCCGTGGTGCATGTCAAAACTTTTTTTTTTCTCGTTTTTGAGGCCACCTAGCCCGACGAAAGCGGCCAAAACGTGGCGTATGGTGGCCCGGGACGTGGTGCATCTCGAAATCTCGGGTTCGCCGCCGAGCCAACGCAAATGCGACAGGGATGTAGGGCCCAGATGGCAGCCTCTCTGGCATTGTTTTTTTCTACATCGCGCCATCTCGTTCCAACGTTCTCCGATCGAGCCGTTTACGATGCAGGATCATGGTCCCGCATGTCATCCTCTATGAACCAAAATTCTTTCTATTCTTGGATTTTTTTGACCCTGATTTGGCTACTTCCTTTTTCTTTTGATCCTTGTCGCTTGAAACGTTGAGACCGCTGTCGCTAAATGGGACCCGCATGTCATCCTCTATGCAATCAACTTTCTTTTCTTGGAGTTTTTTTTGGCACCTCAAATTTGGTCACTTGCCTTTTTTTCGATCCCCCGCCGCTCTCAAATTTGATACCGCTGCTGCTAAATGGGACCCGCATGTCATCCTCTATGTACTATAAAACTTTCTTTTCATTTATTTTTGCACCTCAAATTTGGTCACTTGCCTTTTTCTTTCGATCCCCCGCCGCCTCCAAGTGATACCGCTGCGCTAATCGACCCGATGTCATCCTCTATGTACTATAAAACTTTCTTTTCCTGGATTTTTTTTGGCACCTCAAATTTGGTCACTTGCCTTTTTCTTTCGATCCCCTCCCGCCTCTCAAACGTGATACCGTTGCTGCTAATCGACCCGCATGTCATCCTCTATGTACTATAAAACTTTCTTTCCCTGGATTATTTTTGGCACCTCAAATTTGGTCACTTGCCTTTTTCTTTCGATCCCCTGCCGCCTCTCAACGGTGATACCGCTGCTGGGACCCGCATGTCATCCTCTATGTACTATAAACTTTCTTTTCTTGAATTATTTTTGGCACCTCATATTTGGTCACTTACCTTTTCTTTCGATCCCTGCCGCCTCTCAAACAGTGATACCGCTGCTGCTAAATGGGACCCGCATGTCATCCTCTATGTACTATAAAACTTTCTTTTCTTGATTTTTTGGCACCTCATATTTCGTCACTTGACTTTTTCTTTCGATCCTCGCCGCCTCTCAAATGGATACTGCTTCGCTAAATGGGACCCGATGTCATCCTCTATGTACTATAAAACTTTCTTCTTGGATTTTTGGCTCCTCATATTTGGGCACTTGCCTTTTTCTTTCGATCCCCCCGCCGCTCTCAAAATGGTGATACCGCTGTCGCTAAATGGGACCGCATGTCATCCTCTATGTACTATAAAACTTTCTTTGAATTATTTTTGGCTCCTGATATTTGGGCACTTGCCTTTTTCTTTCGATCTCATGCCACGTTTGAAACGTTGAGGAACCTGCTGGCTCATGGGACCCGCATGTCATCCTCTATGTGCTATAAAAGTTTCCTTTGTTGGATTTTTTTTCACCCTCTGATTTTTGGCTTGCCTTTTTCTTTGATCCCCTGCCCCCTTTGAAACGTTGAGTAAGCTGTTGGCTCAAGGGACCCGCATGTCATCCTCTATGTCCATCAACTTTCTTTTCTTAGATTTTTTTTCACCCCCTAATTACTAGCTACTTTTTCTTTTGATCTCAAGCCGCATTACAAACATTGAGACCGCTGCTGCAAAATGGGACCCACATGTCATCCTCTATGTACAATAAATCTTGGATTATTTTTGGCTCCTCGATATTTGGTCACTTGCCTTTTTCTTTCGATCTCATGCCGCCTTTGAAACGTTGGAGTAAGCTGCTGGCTCATGGGTCCCGCATGTCATCCTCTACGAACAATAAAAGTTTTCTTGAGTTATTTTTTACCCCTAATTTCTGCTATTTGCCTTTTCTTTTGATCCTCGCCTCGTTGAAACGATGAGGACGCCGTTGGCAGGTCGGTCCCACATGTCATCCTCTATGAACAATAAAAGTTTCTTTGGTGGATTTATTTTTGACCCCTAATTAATTTCTGGCTATTTTTATTTTTCTTTTGATCCCCTCGCCGCCTTGGAATTGTTGAGAATGTCTTTGCCTCATTTTTCTTTTGGTCCCGTGTCGCTTGGAAACGTTGAGACCGTCTACAAAATGGGACCCGCATGTCATCCTCTATGTACAATAAAGTTTCTTTTCTTGGATTATTTTTGGCTCCTGATATTATGTCACTTGCCTTTTTCTTCGATCTCATGCCGACTTTGAAACGTTGAGGATGCTGCTGCCTCATGGGTCCCGCATGTCATCCTCTAACGATAAATGTTTTGTTTTCTTGTATTTTTTTACCAACTGATTTTTGGCTTTTTTTTTATTTTCGATCCCCTGCCGCCTTTGAAACGTTGACTCCGCTGC
Organism: Lolium multiflorum; assembly: GCA_030979885.1. Taxonomy (NCBI): domain Eukaryota; kingdom Viridiplantae; phylum Streptophyta; class Magnoliopsida; order Poales; family Poaceae; genus Lolium; species Lolium multiflorum. The sequence goes on along the minus strand of CM061750.1, from coordinate 176,541,513 downwards.
TGGCTCATGGGTCCCCGATGTCAGCCTCCCGTACAAGAAACATGTGATATTTTATTTTGCAGACAATAAACGTTGTATTTCGCTCTGAGCTATTGCAAACGGATAAATTAAATCTTTATATCTACATAAACAAACTTATATGTTGAATCTCCTTGTTTTTTGTTTTTGCGAAGCATAGGACTTTCCTGTTTTTTTTTTTGAGAAAAATCCGACCTTTCCTGTTTTGGAGTGGGCTGAAATTGTACGAGTCAAAAGGCCCAGCAGTATAGTTCGAAGGCCCAGATGTCCAGATACAGCCCAATTAAAATCTTTCTTTTCTTGGATTTTTTTCACACCCTGATTTCTGGCTACTTCATTTTTCTTTCGGTCCTGTGCCTCTTGGAAGCGTTGAGACCGCTGCTACAAAATGGGACCCGCATGTCATCCTCTATGTACAATAAAGTTTCTTTTCTTGGATTATTTTTGGCTCCTGATATTATGTCACTTGACTTTTTCTTTCAATCTCATGCCGACTTTGAAACGTTGAGGAAGCTGCCGGCTCATGGGTCCCGCATGTCATCCTCTATGAACAATAAAAGTTTTCTTTGTTGGATTTATTTTTTCCCCTAATTTCTGGCTATTTGTCTTTTTCTTTTGATCCCCTGCCCCCTTTGAAACGATGACGACGCAGCTGGCAAGTCGGTCCCACATGTCATCCTCTATGAACAATAAAAGTTTCCTTTGATGGATTTATTTTTTACCCTAATTAATTTCTGGCTATTTCCTTTTTTATTTTGATCCCCTGCCGCCTTGAAATAGTTGAGGATGCTGCTGCCTCATGGGTCCCGCATGTCATACTCTCAGAAAGGTAAATGTTTCTTTTCTTGAATTTGTTTACCAACTGATTTTTGGCTTATTTTTTCTTTCGATCTCCTGCCACCTTTAAAACGTTGACGACGCTGCTGGCTCATGGGTCCCCAATGTCAGCCTCCCCATACTGCAAATCCTCTTTCTGCAAAGGTTGTATTTCTAGATAGATAAGGTGGATTCGAATCTGCCATGGTTCAGGCAGCTCAGGTAAGCCTTCTTGCACTAATTAATGGAAGTAGTGTATCGCAAGGTCAAGACATGTGGCTCGTGTAATGAATCTATATGAATCATGTTGTGGGTTCAATCTGATAGTTCTCTAACAGGTCAGCCAAAATAGAAATTAAGTTTTTTTCTAAAAGGGAAATGCAAATTAAGATGAACACAAACATTAGTTATCATAATAGCTGATCATACATACATACTTGCTAAGAGCAAAAGCTTGCCAGAGTTTTACCACCCATACAATTAATTAGCAGTTCAGATAAGATAACCTTATATAAGTATAACTACAAATGCATTTGCTAAGGGCTCATGGGACAACAGAACTAGACAACCGCGAACTTTATGACCAGCATGTCACAGCGGCATCGAAAGATCTTGACCTTCAACTTTGATCCAATGCGAAGTTTGGCACCGTCAATGAACTTTTTCCACCTGGAAGTAACAGCCAAGCGGCCATCTGTGGGACTGACAGAGTACCGTCCCTCCACGGTGAGACCTTCACTCTCCATGACGAGGGATATCTTGCCCCTTCGGCCAGCATTGAGATCCTTGGAGATACTTTTAGGCAATTTCTGATTCAAAGCAAGAGATACCACCAAAAATTAGTCAATGGCACCAATGCACTGAACCATGTGAGACTTTGAGCAGAGAAGACATCAAGATAAGAGCAGTTATGCTGTCATATACTCACGAACATAGCCTTCAGATGCGTCCTGGTCACCACACGGGTGGCCACAAAATGAGCTGAGACCTCGGTGATCTGGCTGGGGCAGGTGCATGAGCCTGGGCTGGTACACGAGCTGGTGCTGATGCAGGAGACTGCTGGGCAGGTGCAGTAAACGGTGCCTCTAGAGGAACCGGTGCTGATGCAGGAGACTGTTGGGCAGGTGCAGTAAACGGTGCAGCTAGAGGAACCAGTGCTGATGCAGGAGCCTGCTGGGCATGTGTAGTATATGGGGCCTCTACAGGAACCAATGCTGATGTAGGGGACTGCTGGGTAGATGCAGTAAACGGAGCTGGTACAGGAACCGGTGCTGATGCAGGAGAGTGGGAAGCCGGTGCCGGTGCTGGTGTGGTTGCCCTTTGTGACATCCGCTCCTGTTCCGTCAGGGGATCTGCAGCTTTGATCATGTTAAACCCAGCAAGCTAGAACAGAGGGAATGGTTTAGAACAACTGCTCAGAATGCAGTTATCAAAAGATATGAGTAGAAAAAAGTTACATATTATATATTTGGAAGTGTCTCCAACTCTGTAAGCAGTTACGTATATCTGCCCGTTTGAGTTTCTGATCCTCAGCTCGTCGCCCTTCTTCAGACCGTAGTCAAAAGCAAACTTTCTCCAATCATGTCCATACAAATATGTGATGGCCTGCGTCTTGTAGACATACACCTCATAGACCGTGTAGGTGTTCATCAATTTGCCATTGCCATGCATAGTGAAAGATCCTTCATGCGGACACATCTGGTTAATCATTGGACGAAGTTCACAAGGTACAGTCTGCATGTGAAAATTGATACAAATGTAAGAAGCAGGAAGACTAAAAACAAGACTTTACTATATGCCAATTCATGCTAAACCACTGAGAATACATACCTGTAACTCTGTGAAGGAGCTACTAGAAAGGTAGATAGAGCCATAGGAGGTGTTATATGCGGGGTATGTACATGGGCCCGCCATATTCCCGCAAGCTCGGCATCGGGATGGTGAAGGAAACATGGGAGGTACTACTGGTGCGTAGCGCTGAACGTAAGTGGAAGAATTAGGTTGTGTAAAGTGCATAGTTCAGAGCAATGCAAATGTTGACAAGCAAGTGCATAACACTATGTTACAAACTGAACAGTGAAAAATTAGTGTATGATGAATATAAGCATGCTAATTTGGTGTTTCCGAATTCCAAAAAGCATTAGACAGAGCCAGTGATAATATCAGACATAAATCATGGCATGTATATGTGGCTTAAGAAAATATACCCGAACCCTTGGATGGTTACGGCCCGGCTGATCCTTGGACTTGAGCTTATATAAGCATCCAGAAGGTGGGGCTGACAGTAACTTGGTGGCAGCCTCTGCAGATGCCTCATCAGCAGCAGTTGCAATCCTTTTGACCAATGAAGGCTTAGCAGTTTCAGTCTGCATATAAAAATTGAAGAGCAACAGACATCAGCAGTGATATATAAAATGAATCTATGAGACACTGATGCATATAGTGCTGGATGTAAGTGGAAGAATAGGTGTGTGTGTTTCTGAACTATTGGTAAGCATTAGACAAAGCCGGCAATAAACAGACAAAAATCAAATCATGTATGAGGATTAAGAAAATATACCTGCTTACTGAAAAGGGTACCACCCAGCTGGCCCGTGGCCTTGTGCTTGAGGAGGTTTTCAGAAGATGGTGGCAGCACCATCGTCTTCACAGCAGCCTCATCAGGATCATTTTTTATCCATTTGAGTAGAGGAACAGAAGTTTCATCCTGCATATGAATAGCAACAGAACTCATCATTGATATTTAATAAATCTATGAGATAGACTGATGCAAATAGTGCGGGTGTAAGTGGAAGAATAGGGTTGTGCATAGAGAACAGTTGACAACAATGCAAATGATTACAAAAGAAGCCAATGGAAATCAACAGTTTATATACTGGATGAGACAGACTGAAAAGTGAAAAATTAGTGTATGATGATTGTAAGCAAACGCAGTGTTTCTGAACTTTTGGTAAGCATTAGACAAAGCCAACAGTAATTAAACAGATAATAATGAAATCATGTATGTGGATTAAGAAAATATACCAGATTCATTAAAAGGTCACCACCCAGCTGGCCCATGGCCTCGTGCTTGTAGAGGTTTTCGGAAGATGGTGCCGGCACCATCGTCCTCACAGCAGCCTCATTAGCCCCATTTTGCATCCACTTGAGTAAAGGCGCAGCAGTTTCAGCCTGCATAAGAATGGGAACAGATCTCAGCAGTGATATTGAATGACTCTGAGACAGACTGATGCATATAGTGCTAGATGTAAGTGGAAGGGTATGGCCGTGTATGGACAACAGTTCACAACAATGCAAGGGTGTGTTCGGTTCTGAAACAGCGTGGAATGGAATGGAATGGTTCCATTTCAGAGGAATGGAATGGTTACATTTTTGTTCGGTTGGGAAAAATGGAGAGCAGAAGAGATCGAGGTTAAACTAACCAATTGTCTCAAAATTGTAATTAACAATTGCAAATGACATTTTAATCTCAAAGTCGTAATTAACAGCGCCTAATGGTGCTCTTTTAATCTAAAAATCGAAATTAACATCATTTTATGTTGGGTTAGGGGAACTGGAGTAGATGAACATTACTGTATGATGATTGTAAGCAAACGAATTTGGTGTTTCTAAACTTTTGGCTTCGAGATCTTATGGGTTTCAACTCTAGCCTACCCCAACTTGTTTGGGACTGAAAGGCTTGTTGTTGTTGTTGTTGTAAACTTTTGGCAAGCATAGAAAAAACCGACAATAAACAGAGAAAAATCAAGGCATGTTTTGTGGATTAAGAAAATATACCATATTCATTAAAAGATCACCACCCAGCTGGTGCGTGGCCTTGTGCTTGTAGAGGCATTTAGAAGATGGGGGCGGCATCAACATACTGGCAGCCTGATCAGCCGCAGTTTTGATCTTCCTTTTGAGTAAAGGCCCTAAAGTTTCAGTCTGCATATGAATAGCAAAACAAAAGGCAGACCTCAGCAGTGATATTGAATTACTGTATGAGATAGACTGATGCATATAGTGGATGCTCTTAGCCTTTTGCAGCGTGAACACTAGCTATGGACAGACAAAAAAACTAGTTAACTCAGCTTTGTCTAGATATGAATGTACTACCACCATCCAAAAGCTTAAGCCTTATTTATTTTTGAGAAATCAAAACAAGCAAAGTTTGACCAAAATTTTAGAACATTCTATCAACAAATATAATACTGTGTAGATACCGTAGGAAAATATATTTTATTATCTATTTAATGATATTAATTTTGTATTTTGCATGTTACTGATTTTTGGTAAAAGCTTAGTCAAACATGGTATAGTTTGACTTTCTAAAAATAATATAAGCCCAAAGCTTTGGGATGGAGGCAGTAGTATCTAGAGCTAAAACACATCTAGATACATCCGTATCTACAGATAGTTGAGTCAATTAATTTGGATCTGAGGGAGTATCAGATTCAGACTACATCATGGTAAGTTGGTTAAAAAAATTACCCCTGGGCGGTCCCTGCCCAGCTCGGCAGTGGCATTTCGCTTCTTGTGCTGCAGATCGGGCCATGCTCCTGCAGCAGGTGGGGCGCTATTCTCGTTCCCCATAGCCTCAGCACGGAACCTGGAGGTACCAACCTGATACAGAGAATATAGAGCATGGTGTCACAGAGGCTTTACGCACAAACAGCTGAAGACATGTGCTACTTTAAGCATATTCCAGAACAGGAACAGATTGAGGATGCAGAGACCAGAGAGACACTTAAAAGGTAAAGAGTGGATAAGCAAACGGAGTACCTGCTTTGGGGACGCAGCTCAGGCTCAGCCAACTGCCCACATGCGTGGTGGCCTTACGCTCCATTGCCCCCACCGCCGAGGTCTTGCCTTTCCTGTACAAGCTGACAAAAGATACAGTGAGGATCAGCAGAAACTACAAAGGTTGCAAATGTCGACAAATAAAGGAAGAACACCCCAATCCAAGCAAAGGTAGCCCCCGCCCCCCACCCCCATCAATCACTCCCAGCTCGAGGGTGACCAGAAAGACACGCCCAGAATAGGAAAGAGATGCGCAAGATATCGAGGAGAGGAAAAAAGAACCGATCTCGAGAAAGGAGAGAACATTACTAGTCCTACCTAATCCGCTTGGGCTAGATGCAGCTTGCCCCTCCAAGCTGGATGCCTGGACGGTGGAGGCGAAAGGAGGGGATCGAGCTAGCGGCTTGCATCCGTCGGCAATCGGCACTCGATCGGGAGAGAAGGGGTGCTACATAAAGGGGAGGGGTAACATATTTTATTACACAGTGAACTTACTGATGTGACTAGTCATTACATGTCTCACTGAAACTAGGGCCCATAGTGTGGCACCCCAAATTTACTTGAAGCTGCCCGGCGGGACGCATTGGCGCGTCAAGAAACCCCCGAATTGTAGCGGGGAAATGAAACATTTCACAAAAATTCGAAATTCAAGCACACCGCCACGCGCCAAGCACGCGGCTGTTCCTTCCTCTTCCTCGGTTCCTCCTCCCCTATCCGAAAAAACCCCAAATCCCAAGCTCAAACCAAAAAAACAAAAAACAAATCCCCTGGCCGCCATGCATGTCCTCGTTAACCCGCTGGAGATCGTTCCCGGACGATGCGGACCACCCGCCCTGAGATCCAGAATTCCGTCCACCTCGAGGCACTGCGTGCTGTCTCGCAGCAGCGGCTTGAGGGCGCTGAAGAGGAAGTTCCGCCGGAAAGTGCTCATGGCAACCGTGCAAGCTCACCGGCGTGCTGTATCCCGAGAGGAACTGGTCAAAGCTTTGCTATTCGCCACACAAAAAAAATTGCGGGCCAAGATCTGGTCAAAGCTTCGTCGATGGCTTGCCGCGAGAGGCTTGGAGTCCAGAGTCAATAAACTAGCTGCTCGAGGACTTGGGCGGTTTACACGGATTCATATTAACTGACTCAAGTTTGTTAGTCTAGTTAACAAATGCATCTAGATACATCCATATCTAGACAGAATTGAGTCAATTAATATGAATCAGAGGGGAGTACCTGAAAGTGTTTCATGCTACCAACTAATGCGCTGGCAGGAATCGCTGTAGAAGTAATTGTGCTACTACTTGTACGATGAACTGATTGTGTGGGTGTCGAATTTTGCAACGCGATCATCCACTGAATGCTTAATCTAGCGCCAAAGGCGTACAAATCATAACATACTACAGCACCAGAACATAAGAGTACGAATCATAAAGTAGCTCAACATTTTGCATCAGGGCTGGGTGGTCCTGAGACTACCGGGACGCCCCTGATGATCTCCGGGTGTGCATCCTCTTCAACGCAAAGCTGTGTACTCGGTCCACGGCCTCCTTCTGTAGGCTGGATAATCTCAGGTGCAGGACCTTCGTCTATGAGAGGCTCGTCATCAGTACCATCCACAGGTGCATCAGGGCTGGGTGGTCTTGAGACTACCCGGACGCCCGTGATGATCTCCGGGCGTGCATCCACTTCAACGCAAAGCTGTGTACTCGGTCCACGGCCTCCTTCTGTAGGCTGGATAATCTCAGGTGCAGGACCTTCGTCTATGAAAGGCTCGTCATCAGTACCATCCACAGGTGCATCAAACTGAGATTCATCTTCAAATCTCCCATCAAACTGAGAGACCTCTTTAACTCTATGCTTCTGCAATTAGTACATCAACCGATTAGACAAACATCTAAGGGATGCAACCTGAACAAATGCCGTTTTACATATTTACCTTCTCATCTGGCACAGCACATGTCCCAGAGCTGAAACCCGTTTCCTGAAGCAAGCGCTTTTTCTCTCCTTCCCGTCCATCCATCTGCAACAAGTTAAATTTGAGTACAGAACCTTGCACAGCAATGCAAACTATTGATTGAAACAGCGGCAGCATCAATATAAATAATTAACTACATATGCCAGCACACATACAGTGTGAGCAAGATCTGCTTCTCCTGCTAAAGGATCATTATATGGTTCACCATGCTAAACCCGCCTAACATATGTGCGGTCCATCCCAAAAATGTGTAAATGATCTGCCACTACAGGGTGAGGCCTCTTCTCACCATTCATACATGTGCAGCGCGGGCAATACACGTCCAGGTTGTGACCATCATGAGCTCTAATAAACCCCATAAAGGGTTGAACACCATTTATATATGAAGGGGAACATAAGTGTCCATGCAGTTTCCAAGTTCTGTCCATCTGTTTAATTATGAGATACAGTGGTTGGTGATTAATTTAAGGCGAAGTAGGAAATGTATATCCATCGAGTACAAAACTATACTACATGATTATGCATTTCAGCAATCATGTCGAGTACAAAACAAAAAATGCCCATCGACATTTTAGCAAACAGATCGTGTACAAAACTCTGCCATGGCATTTCAGCAAATTAACGGATCGAGTGCAGAACTGACTCTATATGCCCACGCAAATGAACAAATTGATCGATGACAAATCGAGCGGAAAACTATAAAGTGCCAATTAGTTCGAGCATACTGACGAATTTTTTTAGCAGCATCAAGAAAATATAAATCGTTAGGCTGTCTTGCCCGATACATGATTGAGCTAGAGATAGCAGCCCTACCGTGGATCAACTTGACCGCCGGTGCGTCTCGAGAAGAACGACGGGGAGGGGAAGCTTCTTCTTCGCACGGACGGGACGGGGAGGGGAAGCTCTTCGCACGGACGGGGATAAGTTGTGTACGGGTGGGTGGGGGGTCATGCGGCCGGGCCGCCGGGGTGATAATTAAGGTTGGTAGGTGGCGTTTAATGGAGTTGCGTGTGTAATTTGCCGTGCACAAGGTTGAGGAATAGGCGGTTCCCTTTGCCGCGCGCACAATTCAAACTATCCCGCCCATGTAGTTTAAATTCGCCATATTTTCGTTAAATCGACATAAAGTCATGTGAGTGGGGGAAAATTAGCAAAGTTGCTTGAAAAATAGTAAAACTCTGGAATTATCCTTTAAATATGCTCTACTTCGTGTGAAAATCGGGGTGTGGAAGCATGTTGAGCTGTTTTATTTGTACTTTCTTCATTAAAACTCCCATTTTATGCACTTTGGATGGAAAGAAATCATTTGTACATAAATTTTGACAACGCCATTTGCAAACACTAATTGTTTACATGCCAAGATGCACCCATCCACCAAATATATATGTGGCAAAAGTTTATCACAATCTAGCAGATATGCATAATTAGTGAGGGACCCCTTTTGATTTTGTGCAATTTCCACTAATTAGGTAGAGATCGAGAAGGGTTAATTAATTAGGCCATGTTAGGGGTTATGTGTTTTAATAGGTTGTGTGGATTCAAATACAACTTCTTTATTTGTGTGCTATGATTAATCAAAACTAGATCGATCGACTGCGCACACATTATTAGAGGCGCATGCCTTTGCGCACAAAGTGCATGTGTGTGTTGTTGGCCACCAACGAGAGAGAGAGAGAGAGAGAGAGAGAGAGAGAGAGATAGAGGTAGAGAGAGCTACATACGAGAGAGCGATTGAAATCCCCAAATTAAACACATATATATGCATGGCACATTTAATTTAATTAGAGGACCGCGAGGCACCCCTGGCCTGCTTGATGCATAATTAAGTGTCATTGGCCTATATATATAGGGTTTAATTAGGGTTTAGGGTTTAGGGTTAGGAGGTTAGGGTTTAGGGTTTAATGTTTATGGTGTTTAGGGTTTAGGGATTAGGGATTAGGGTTTATTTAGGGTTTAAGGTTTAGGGATCATCGATCGAGTGCGCACACACACATTATTAGAGGCACACGCGCCTTTGCGCATAAAGTGCATGCGTATATGTGTGTGTTTTTTGGCCACCAACGACATATAGATGATCGAGAGAGAGAGATTGAAATCCCCCAAGAATATGTTCAAATATATATTAAAATATATGCACGAATTAATGCATGCATGGTAGGCCATGCATGCACACTAATTATATATATATTATGAGGAAACTTAATCAAATGTGTTTTCATTCGAGAGAACTTGTCAAAATTCAAGTTAATTAATTTATCATCGATAATTATATAATTATTTAATGAATCTCAGGGAGATGTTATACAACATATGATCGATATATAGGCCATGTATATATTAATTGGTTTTAATCTACCGTTTTTGCTAGCTAGCTGCATGCTATATATAGAGCATGTTTTTATTAGATCGGGTTATAGCTAGTATAGTTTAGGGTTATGTGTTTTAATTAACTAGGGTTTGATTAGCTAGGGGTTAGTTATATATATATGGTTTAGGGTTAATGCATGTCACATTTAATTTAACTAGAGGACCGCGAGGCACCCCTGGCCTGCTTGATGCACAATTAAGTGTCGTTGGCCTATATATATAGGGTTTAATTAGGGTTTAGGGTTAGCTAGCTGGGTTTAGGGTTTAGTGTTTTGGGTGTTTAGCTAGGGTCTAGGGTTTAGTGTTTAGTGTTTACTGTGTTTAGAGGGTCTAGGGTTTAGTGTTTAGGGTGTTTAGGGTCTAGGGTTTAGGGTCTAGTGTTTAGGGTCTATGGTTTAGGGTTTAATTAGTGTTTAGGGTGTTTAGGGTTTAGGGTTTAGTGTTTACGGTGTTTAGGGTCTAGGGTTTAGGGTTTAGTGTTTAGGGTCTAGGGTTTAGGGTTTAATTAGTGTTTAGGGTGTTTATAGGGTTTAGGGTTTAGGGTTTAGGGTTTTAGGGTTTAGGGTTTAGGGTTTAGGGTTTATGGTTTAGGGTTTACGGTGTTTAGGGTCTAGGGTTTAGGGTTTAGTACATGTTTAGGGTGTTTAGGGTCTAGGGTTTAGTGTGTTTAGGGTGTTTAGGGTTTAGGGGATTAGGGATTAGGGTTTTAGGGTTGTTTAAGGTTTAGGGATCATCGATCGAGTGCGCACACATTATTAGAGGCACACGCGCCTTTGCGCATAAAGTGCATGCGTATATGTGTGTGTTTTTTGGCCACCAACGACATATAGATGATCGAGAGAGAGAGATTGAAATCCCCCAAGAATATGTTCAAATATATATTAAAATATATGCACGAATTAATGCATGCATATGGTAGGCCATGCATGCACACTAATTATATATATATTATGAGGAAACTTAATCAAATGTGTTTTCATTCGAGAGAACTTGTCAAAATTCAAGTTAATTAATTTATCATCGATAATTATATAATTAATTAATGAATCTCAGGGAGATGTTATACAACATATGATCGATATATAGGCCATGTATATATTAATTGGTTTTAATCTACCGTTTTTGCTAGCTAGCTGCATGCTATATATATAGAGCATGTTTTTATTAGATCGGGTTATAGCTAGTATAGTTTAGGGTTATGTGTTTTAATTAACTAGGGTTTGATTAGCTAGGGGTTAGTTATATATATGGTTTAGGGTTAATGCATGTCACATTTAATTTAACTAGAGGACCGCGAGGCACCCCTGGCCTGCTTGATGCACAATTAAGTGTCGTTGGCCTATATATAGGGTTTAATTAGGGTTTAGGGTTAGCTAGGGTTTAGGGTTTAGTGTTTTGGGTGTTTCGCTAGGGTCTAGGGTTTAGGGTTTAGTGTTTACTGTGTTTAGAGGGTCTAGGGTTTAGTGTTTAGGGTGTTTAGGGTCTAGGGTTTAGGGTCTAGTGTTTAGGGTCTATGGTTTAGGGTTTAATTAGTGTTTAGGGTTTAGTGTTTACGGTGTTTAGGGTCTAGGGTTTAGGGTTTAGTGTTTAGGGTCTAGGGTTTAGGTTTTAATTAGTGTTTAGGGTGTTTATAGGGTTTAGGGTTTAGTGTTTAGGGTTTATGGTTTTAGGGTTTAGGGTTTAGGGTTTAGGGTTTAGGGTTTATGGTTTAGGGTTTACGGTGTTTAGGGTCTAGGGTTTAGGGTTTAGTGTTTAGGGTGTTTAGGGTCTAGGGTTTAGTGTGTTTAGGGTGTTTAGGGTTTAGGGGATTAGGGATTAGGGTTTTAGGGTTGTTTAAGGTTTAGGGATCATCGATCGAGTGCGCACACACATTATTAGAGGCACCCGCGCCTTTACGCATCAAGTGCATGCGTATATATGTGTGTTTTTTGGGCCACCAACGATATATAGATGATCGAGAGAGAGAGATCGATTGAAATCCCCAAGAATATGTTCAAATATACATTAAAATATATGCACGAATGCATTGTAGGCCATGCATGCACACTAATTATATATATATTATGAGGCAACTTAATCAAATGTGTTTTCATTCGAGAGAACTTGTCAAAGTTCAAGTTAATTAATTTATCACGATAATTATATAATTAATTAATGATTCTCAGGGATATGTTATACAACATGATCGATATAGGCCATGTATATTTTAATTGGTGTTAATCTACGGTTTGCTAGCTAGCTGCTATATATAGAGCATGTTTTTATTAGATCGGGTTATAGCTAGCTAGTATAGTTTAGGGTTATGTGTGTTAATTAAGTAGGGTTGATTAGCTAGGGTTAGTTACATATATATGGTTTAGGGTTAATGCATGGCACATTTAATTTTATTAGAGGATCACGAGGCACCCATGACCCACTCGATCGATGCACAATTAAGTGTCGTTGGCCTATACATAGGGTTTAATTGGGGTTTAGGATTAGCTAGGGTTTAGGGTTAGGGTTAGGGTACGTTTAGGGTCTAGGGTTTAGGGTTTAGTGTTTAGGGTTTAGGGATTAGGGATTTAAGGTTTTAGGGTTGTTTAAGGTTTAGGGATCATCGATCGAGTGCGCACACATTATTAGAGGCACCCGCGCCGTTACGCATAAATTGCATGCATATATATGTGTGTTTTTTGGGCCACCAACGATATATAGATGATCGAGAGAGAGAGATCGATTGAAATCCCCAAGAATATGTTCAAATATACATTAAAATATATGCACGAATGCATTGTAGGCCATGCATGCACACTAATTATATATATATTATGAGGCAACTTAATCAAATGTGTTTTCATTCGAGAGAACTTGTCAAAGTTCAAGTTAATTAATTTATGACGATAATTATATAATTAATTAATGAATCTCAGGGATATGTTATGCAACATGATCGATATAGGCCATGTATATTTTAATTGGTGTTAATCTACGGTTTGCTAGCTAGCTGCTATATATAGAGCATGTTTTTATTAGATCGGGTTATAGCAGCTAGCTAGTATATATAGTTTAGGGTTATGTGTTTTAATTAAGTAGGGTTGATTAGCTAGGGTTAGTTACATATATATGGTTTAGGGTTAATGCACGACACATTTAATTTTATTAGAGGATCACGAGGCACCCATGACCCGCTCGATCGATGCACAATTAAGTGTCGTTGGCCTATACAGAGGGTTTAATTGGGGTTTAGGATTAGCTAGGGTTTAGGGTTAGGGTTAGGGTTAGGGTTAGGGTATGTTTAGGGTCTAGGGTTTAGGGTTTAGTGTTTAGGGTGTTTAGGGTTTAGGGATTAGGGATTTTAAGGTTTTAGGGTTGTTTAAGGTTTAGGGATCATCGATCGAGTGCGCACACACATTATATTATTAGAGGCACCCGCGCCTTTACGCATAAATTGCATGCATATATATGTGTGTTTTTGGGCCACCAACGATATATAGATGATCGAGAGAGAGAGAGATTGAAATCCCCAAGAATATGTTCAAATATACATTAAAATATATGCACGAATGCATTGTAGGCCATGCATGCACACTAATTATATATATATATATTATGAGGCAACTTAATCAAATGTGTTTTCATTCGAGAGAACTTGTCAAAGTTCAAGTTAATTAATTTATCACGATAATTATATAATTAATTAATGAATCTCAGGGATATGTTATACAACATGATCGATATAGGCCATGTATATTTTAATTGGTGTTAATCTACGGTTTGCTAGCTAGCTGCTATATATAGAGCATGTTTTTATTAGATCGGGTTATATCTAGTATAGTTTAGGGTTATGTGTTTTAATTAAGTAGGGTTGATTAGCTAGGGTTAGTTACATATATATGGTTTATGGTTAATGCATGGCACATTTAATTTTATTAGAGGATCGCGAGGCACCCATGACCCGCTCGATCGATGCACAATTAAGTGTCGTTGGCATATACATAGGGTTTAATTGGGGTTTAGGATTAGCTAGGGTTTAGGGTTAGGGTTAGGGTACGTTTAGGGTCTAGGGTTTAGGGTTTAGTGTTTAGGGTGTTTAGGGTTTAGGGATTAGGGATTTAGGGGTTTTAGGGTTGTTTAAGGTTTAGGGATCATCGATCGAGTGCGCACACACATTATTAGAGGCACCCGCGCCTTTACGCATAAATTGCATGCATATATATATATGTGTGTTTTTTGGCCACCAACGATATATAGATGATCGAGAGAGAGATTGAAATCCCCAAGAATATGTTCAAATATACATTAAAATATATGCACGAATGCATGGTAGGCCATGCATGCACACTAATTATATATATATATATATTATGAGGCAACTTAATCAAATGTGTTTTCATTCGAGAGAACTTGTCAAAATTAAAGTTAATTAATTTATCACGATAATTATATAATTAATTAATGAATCTCAGGGATATGTTATACAACATGATCGATATAGGCCATGTATATATTAATTGGTGTTAATCTACGGTTTGCTAGCTAGCTGCTATATATAGAGCATGTTTTTATTAGATCGGGTTATAGCAGCTAGCTAGTATAGTTTAGGGTTATGTGTTTTCATTAAGTAGGGTTGATTAGCTATGGTTAGTTACATATATATGGTTTAGGGTTAATGCATGGCACATTTAATTTAATTAGAGGACCGCGAGGCACCCCTGGCCTGCTTGATGCACAATTAAGTGTCGTTGGCCTATATATAGGGTTTATTAGGGTTTAGGGTTAGGGTTAGGGTTTAGGGTCTAGGGTTTAGTGTTTAGGGTTTAGGGATTAGGGATTAGGGTTTCAGGGTTGTATAAGGTTTAGGGATCATCGATCGAGTGCGCACACACATTATTAGAGGCACCCGCGCCTTTGCGCATAAAGTGCATGCGTATAGTTTAGGGTTATTTGTTTTAATTAAGTAGGGTTTGATCAGCTAGGGTTAGTTACATATATATGGTTTAGGGTTAATGCATGGCACATTACATATAGTTTAAATCTCAAGAATGTTTATACATGATAGGCCATATGTGCAAAGGAATTTTTTTCCTCGTGAACTTGTCAAAATTCAAGTTTATCAGTGCCAATGGAAACTAGTCCAAAAAATTACATAGAGGACCAAAAGTACTAGACAATAACTAATAGAACCTGCAACTTTACAAAAAGGACCCCAAAACATATAGAAGAAAATCAATCGAGTCCTTCTGGACCGCACATCAGATCTCTGCTCCGCATCCTTTCCAGCAACTCCGTCGCCGGGGACGCACCACTTGGGACGGTGTCGCCGGTAGTCGCCAGGACGAAGGAGAAGAAGGGCCTCAGCAACGGCATATTGGCTCTGAGAAGGGTCGCTGAAAGTCCAAGATGTGCACGGGCAAGACGGATGACGCCGTCGTATGCCCCGAGCTTGTGAACTTTAGCAGCTTGACTTCCCCATTGGCCAGATCTGAAGCACTGACCAAAGCAAGCCTCACCGTTAGCGCCATCACATTGATGGCACCAGATCGGGGTTTGGCCGGCAAGATCCGCCAGATTCACCATAGGCCAGATCTGAAGCCGATGACGAGATCCCCGACTCCATTGCGCCATTCTGCTCATGGGAAACACTGGATCTAAGCTTACAACAACACTAACTCCCTCGGATCCAAATTAGCTGACTCAACTTTGCTTATCTAAATATGGATGTATCCACACATGTTTTTACTCTAGATACATACACGTCTAAGGAAAGTTGAATCAATTAATTTAGTTCGGAGGGTGTACAATATACAGAGAGAAGTCGGCCTCGTCTCCGGCCGGCGAGGCCGCCGGAGAGAAGGGGGAGAGGAGCCGGGGGAGTGGGAGAGACTCGAGAGAGAAAGAGAAGAGGAAGAAATGAGAGCTCCCTGGGGAAGAACATTATTTTTGTCGTTCTGCTCGTACTGTAGCTTGAAACTGAAAATTTCGGCCACGCGCCAAATCATCCCGCCGCATCCATTCGAAAATCCCGTGACCAGTTTTACCCTTTTAACCCTGGTCCGGAAGCTACAACCCACCGACCATGGAGGGCTCATTCGGTAACAATGAAATATCTTGCCTAGATCCCGAACCCTCCCCACAGGCCCACACCCACCCACCAACCATTCGCCCCATTAGCTCAAAAATACTCTCACAAGCCAAAGCTCTGACTCTCTACAGTACTAGATCTGCTTCGCCGCCGGCATACTCCTCCACAGCGTAGCCTTGATCGTGTTGGCTGTCCACCCACCATCCGCTCCCCCGCCGCCCTCGTCACCGACGGATCTGCTTCACCGCCGACCTCGCCACCGACGGATCTGCTTCACCGCCGACCTCGCCACCGACGGATCTGCTTCACCGCCGACCTCGCCACCGACTACCTCGCCGCAGCGGCTGTATCAACTTCACCGAATACCTTGCCAGCCAACCAGATCTGCTTCACTAACGCCCGCTTCTACTGAAACATGGTCGATTCATCGTCTCCCGCGTTCGCCGCCGCTGGAATGCAAGTTGCCGCCCCCGTCCACCCCGCCGCAGCTTGGTTAGTACGCTGGCCCGTTAGATCGCGGTGTTTCTTTAGCCATGTTTTGTGTAGTTATTTGCAGATCTCATATGCCGTTAACTTTCTTGATGTGTTGCTTCGCATGAAGTTTGTTTAAATGTTGTACAGTACAAAAGCATTATCCGGTCGCTACCATCCTGTTCATTCTACTGACACCTGTGTGCATCCACATATTTATAGCCTTGTACCCATTCATTTGCTGCCAACTGTTTTTGTACTGCATGCTATTGTCGCACTGCTTTTATAGTCGTGCTATGGGCATTTCCAATCTGCTTGTTCTTATACCACGTCATTAGCTCACCGCTAGCTGTTTTCTCGTGTCTGCTATTCTCACACTGCTTTTATAATCATGCTATGTGCATTTCCAATCTGCTTGCTCTTATACCTCGTCTTTAGCTTATATAGTTATTGCTGCGTGCATGTCTGGTCTTTGTATTATCGTAGACTGACTTGTCAATGTTATTTTTCCTTGGGATTGATCATGCGAACCACTTATTAGAACATCCAACATTAACAGCGGGGACGCTAGGTAAGGTTGGAATCTGAGTTCGTGGTTGGTAATTTTGGCAGTTTACTTCCGTTATTATCTATAACCTATATGCATTGTTCCTTATGCAAGAGATTAACACTTGGAACCCTGCCATAGCAATGCCATTCATGCTTTACTATGTTTCTGCCTATTTGATATGCTTGTCTTGGAGAAACTTCGAGGGTGATTTGAACCTGACATTTGGTCATTCTTAATGCCAGTTTACTTTATGTGTAAAACCTTGGCATTACCCTACTCTAAATCTGAATGTCTGAAATTCGTATCTCATGCAAAGCAACATCTAGTTGGTTTTAATTTGATATCTGGTAACTATTGGCTTATTCATTTGGCAGCTCAAGTTTTTTGTTATTTGAAACCAGCTGACTTGGTCTTAAATGTGATATCTAAACACAGATTAAGGACAATGGAGCAGGAGGATTAGCATTTCACTTGATGGCTGAACCTAAAATGATAGGCATGTTGACCACGACTAGTGCACGCAAGAGAAGGACCTGCAGTGAGCCAGTATGTGCTTAGTACATGCATCTTATCTTATCTTGTGCTTATTTCTGCTACATGCTGTTATCTGATCTCTACATTGCGTAATACATGTTTGAATAGTTAATTGTTGTAACTATGTTTACAATGTTACCAGAATGCAGTTTTAATGAAGCAGTCATCATTAGAAGATAGTCGCCAAAAAAGGATCTGTAGCGACCCTGTGCAACATTATGATGTAAGTTTGTGCTTAGTACAAGTTCCATACATGTCTTATTTATGCAACTTGTTATTATCTTATATCTACATTGCATAATAAATGTTTGCATAGTTCATCGTTTAACTCTTTTTGCATTATTATCAGAATGCAGTTGTGATGAAGCAATCTTCATTAACTGTGAGGCCCACAAAAAGTTCTGATCTTTCTTCTGATGCATCTTCTCATAGCCGTCAACCTAGACCATTTCTTTCATCAGACAGTAAATATCTCAAGGCTGTACTTTATAAAAGACATGGTATTGCTGCTTTAAGATCTGTAGCTGATATGTTGACAAAGAGTACACAAGATTCAATCAAGGCGATTGCCAAATGTCAACCTGTTATTGATGATGCTAATAGAAGTCCTCAATGATTCTATGTAATTTTTTTATTTGGGCACATTAATTGCCTTGTAATTTTCCTATTTGTTTTATTTGTGTATGTAATTGTGTGTATCATTGAAATCAGATTTTAGGCTCATGAAATTTAATGCAAGTTGACTAGTCAAACAAGTAGGGCCCTACAACAGATTGGGCCGGCCCACTTACAGTAGTGTGGGACCCACTTTCATTTTGGGCCGGCCCACTTCTTTAGTAGGCCGGCCCGGTTACACGATAGTGGGCTCCATGCTTATTGGTCACTTGCTCTATGGTGGTCCCACATGGTAAATGGGCCGCCCTTTAATAGGAAGGTGGGACCCACCTGTGTTTTGACCCGCCCACTATCTTGTTGGGCCGGCCCACTTTCTAGATGGTGGACCCCACATACCAAATGGGGCCCCTTTCTATATGGTGGACCCCACACACCAAATGGGCCGCCCT
This sequence comes from Lolium multiflorum, assembly GCA_030979885.1. Classification (NCBI taxonomy): domain Eukaryota; kingdom Viridiplantae; phylum Streptophyta; class Magnoliopsida; order Poales; family Poaceae; genus Lolium; species Lolium multiflorum. The sequence goes on along the minus strand of CM061750.1, from coordinate 176,522,890 downwards.
TTAATAGGATGGTGGGACCCACTTGTGTTTTGGCCCTACCCACTATCTCGTTAGTGCCCACTTTCTACATGGTGGACCCACATACCAAATGGGCCGGCCCATTAACAGGAATGTGGGACCCATGTGTTTTTGGCCCGCCCACTATCTTGGTGGGCGGCCCACTTGCTATATTGTGGACCCCACATACTAAATGGGCGCCCTTTAACGGAAGATGGGTCCCCTGTGTTTTGCCGACCCACTATCTTGTTGGGCCGGCCCATGATATATGGTGGACCCCACACACTAAATGGTCCGGCCCTTTAAGAAAGTGGGACCCTGTGTTTTGGCCGGCCCACTAGCTTGTTGGCCGGCCCACTGCTATACGGTGGACCCCACACACTAAATGGGCGGCCTTTTAACGGGCAAGTGGGACCACTGTGTTTTTGGCCCGGCCCACTTGCTTCTTGGGCCGGCCCAGTTGCTGTAGGTGGACCCACATGTTAAATGGGCCCCATTTAACTTTTGACGATCAACATTAGAGGTTAGGCCCGGCCCACGTAACTAATGGACCGGCCCAGTATATAGTTGACCGGTCAAACTATCATCTGCCGGCCCTTAAGACGTGGCAGGCCTCGTGTGGGCCTACCATCTACCACGGAGTTTTTGTTAACGCCGTTAACGGCGTCGTCGCCACGTGTCGATTTGCATGACGTCGCATCAACGGGCTCCCGAAAACACTTCCGCCGTCCGATTTTCCGTGGCGGAAGGGGCCCAAGCGACGGGAAAAAATCGTCGTTGGACTTTGCCTACGCAGTTTCCACAACGGAACCCATATCGTCGGGTTAGGCCCATAGGCGACGAAAAATACCCCTTTGCGGACGATTTTGAGACGTTGTCTATCAGAACTTTTCTTGTAGTGCGGAGCCGCTTCATCGACGCCGTCATCAACCGGACCGGATCATCCCCGCCGAACCTCGAAACCATATGCTCATCCAACAGTCTACCGCAGTCGCTTCAGCTGCGATATCGTCCACCCCACCAGAGCCGCTTCGCCGGATCCGTCGTCCACCACATCGGATCTTGCTCACCGACACCGCTGTGCATGAACCGGATCTGCTTCACCGGCGCCTTGCATGATCTAAACTCTTCTACTGTCGCTTTTCTATTGCTTGCAAGTTCTTGTTTAATCTTGGGGGAACCTGTTTGTGCTAACGACGCGCCGTTACGTTTTTGCAGATGAGATGAGTAACCATGAAGTGTAATGGCCGTCTCTCCAACCCCAAGTAGCACATGTAGTGTACTTCATCACCGGATCTATCAACCCCAGGAAGATCTGCTGTGACTCCCACAGAGTGCTTCTCCTAATGTAAGTCCCTTGTTTTAGCGCCATGTTCTGGGTTCAGATGCTTGTTTGTCTGAAGCTCTTTTAGTTCATTCCTAGCTATGACCGTAACACCTTGCTATTTTCTAGTTCATTGCTAACTTTAAGCGATTGAACATTTTGGTTTGCATTCCCTGCTCTGTAGATGTAGCCATCATAACTTCTATCTTGCTCAGTCGTTGTTACAAAAATTATAGGCTGCTACTATTTTGTTCATGCCAATCTTGTTCTCCCTGAACATGTTGGTTTGCATTCCCTGTACTACAGGTGATGCCATTGTTATTTCTATCTACTTCGTCGTAAGCTAACAAAGTAACTGCCTGCTATTAGTTCCTGCATGCTATCGCTCTGCCATCCTGCAGTACAAATTTATTTGAACTCGTCACAGCAGCTACTTCCATCATAATTTTGTCTGCCATCTGATTCTTCAAAAGCTGCAATATTAACTTGTTTCTCTTAATTGGCATGGCGCTCGCATATAGAATGGTGAACATATTGGTGTGCATTCCCTCTTCTACAAGTTCACAGGTGATCCCACTATATTCCGTTTCTGGTCCATCCTAAGCCGTAGCATTAACTATCCTCTATGTGTTGCTCATTACAACTTTATATCCCGAAACAAATTGATTTGTTTCCCTCATCTACAAGTTTATGAGTGATGACATTATAACTCCTATCTGTTTTATTCCTAGCTATTATAGTGTTATCACCAGGATTTGACCAGGTCAGAGGTGGGCCGCGATCCAGATGGACTTGAAGATATATACATGGAAGAAATACGTGAATCGGCCTTTTATACCAAGTTGGGCTAAACTGCCCGTGTATCTGTAACATATTAGATCGCATCTTAGTTTAGAAGTTAGAATCTATCTCGTGCACGGTTTAGTGCACGCCCACATTAGAAAGTCCCCTGGACTATAAATATGTACCTAGGGTTTATGGAATAAACAACAACCAACGTTCAACACAAACCAATCTCGGCGCATCGCCAACTCCTTCGTCTCGAGGGTTCCTCCGGTAAGCACCATGCTGCCTAGATCGCATCTCGCGATCTAGGCAGCACGAGCCTGCCTAGTTGTTCATGCGTTGCTCGTACTGAAGCCTTTTTGATGGCGAGCAACGTAGTTATCATAGATGTGTTAGGGTTAGCATTGTTCCTAGTATCATATGCTGTCGTAGTGCAACCCTTGCGCATCTAGCCGTCCCTGTACCTCATCATGGGTGCAGGGGCGGCACCCCGCTTGATCGTTATTTAGTAGATCTGATCCGTTACGATTGCTCCTTGATTCATCAAGGATTAGTTTAATATCTGCAATAGTTAGGCCTTACAAAGGGTTGGAGGATCCAGCGGCATGTAGGGTGTAGTTTGCTGCCCCTAGACAGGACGTTCCGAGGATCAACCTAGTGTTGGTTTTTAGGCCTTGTCTAGGGCTGGCTTACGGTCACCGTGCGTGAGCGCGAGGCCCAATCGTGAGTAGGATGATCCGATTATGCGGTGAAAACCCCAGATCGTCGTGGATCTCATATGCTTTATCTTGATCAAGCAGGACCACCATATGTTCGGCCACCTTGGACGAATCATGGGTGGATCGGCTCCATGAGCCGATTCACAGGACAACCTGAGAGCCGATCGAGGCTCGTATTTAACGTGTACGTGTGTGCCCTGCAGGAAACTAAGCGAGGCATCATCCACACCTTCCTGACCAGGTATAGGTCAGGTGGCACGCCTTGCAATTTGCATCGGCGCGCGACAGGAGGCTTTGCGGGCCGTCGCTCGAGGGACGGGCCAGCCGCAGCCCTAGTTGTTCCCGGCTCTACGGTGTTGACCAGTCACTGCCCGCCGGTGGGTTTCTGACGTCAACACATTCTGGCACGCCCGGTGGGACACATCTTCAACGACAACCACCTCGCCATCCACATCAGAGATGGCGGAAGAAACTCCGGTCACTTACGAGGAGCTCTCTGGCGAGCTCAAGAAGAAGTATGACGAGGTCAAAGCTTTCCTCGAAGCCGACCTAATCGGCTCTTTCCACAGGACCCGTTCCCATGGCATCAGATGGAAGGGGTTCTCACCTGAAGGCGCGCTTGATGGAGTGGACCTGTCCACCCCGTGGAACGCACCAGGTCGCTGCGTCAGGAGATAAACTTCATGGTGGCTCATTCGCTGCACCGCCATTCTGAGAGCCTGGTGAACACGTTGGAGCGCGTCGCGCTGCGCGTGATCCAGGAGATCATGAGCCATCAGTACTCTCCGTCAGGACCAGCCCTAGGGACTCACCAAGGGGAATTGCTACTCCAGTCCCGTCCACCGCTGCCGTTCGCGTTGGCAGCGCCCGAAGCGCCGAACTCATCGGCCTATGTCGTCTACAAGATTGGTGGTGACCCCAGTGACTACCAATTCCTACAGGACGCGCCCAAGGAGATCCCGCACGGGTACGCATGCGCATACGTGCCCTGCAGCACACTGGGCACCCTCGAACCAGGTTGCTATAGCAGGGACTTCGGGGCAACAGGAGGAACGTCGGAGGCAGACCCTGAGAAGCAAACGTGGCTAGCTAAATACGCCACCCCGACAAAACTCCCGAGCCCAGCTCCTGCAGTTGGCTCAGAACCAGAGAAACAAGCATGGCTGGTTAAGTACGCCACTCCGACGAATCTTCAGGGTTCGGCACCTGCAGCCATCACCGCGGATCAAATTTGTACGATCCTGAAAGATCAGTTCGGCATGATGCCGAAAAGAAAGGCGATCGGCTATACCAAGCCGTACCCCAACGAGTACGAATTGATCCCGCTACCACCCAAATATCGGCTCCCGGACTTCACAAAGTTCAGCGGATCAGATGGTTCCAGCTCCATCGAGCATGTGAGCCGATATTTGGCACAGCTGGGCATGATCTCAGCGTCAGACGAGCTGCGTGAGGTACTTCTCACAGTCCCTCACAGGATCGGCTTTCGGTTGGTACACGTCGCTGCCACCGAACTCAGTCCAGACTTGGAAGCAGCTGGAAGAACGGTTCCATGAGCAATATCACTCAGAGGCTTCCGAGGCTGGCATTGCCGATCTAGCACAGTAACAGAAGCGCGGGGAAACAGTGTCAGAATACATCCAGCGCTTCAGGACCGTTAGGAACCGATGCTATTCGGTTCACGTAAGCGAAAAAGAAGCAGTCGAGTTGGCGGTGGTGGGTCTATCATCATCGATCAAGGACGTGGCCTCCCAAGCGGACTACCCGTCACTAGCGCACATGGTACAGAAGCTGTCAGCATATGAACAGCGTCACCCAGATGTCTACCAGGACAAGTTCAAGCGTGTGGTTACCATGGTCGACGCAGGCGAAGATGAAGTCGCTACGGGAGAACAAGAGGTCGCGGTGGCTGAGTGGACTCGAGCTGCAGGCCCAGTAACCTGCAAATGGGTGAAGCCACCAGGACCTCCAAGAGGATTCGACTTCGACGTGACGAAAACCGAGCAAATTTTCGATCTCTTACTCGCGGAGAAGCATATAAAGATTCCCGAAGGCCACAAAGTTCCCACGGTGCAAGAGCTGAACGGAAAGCCATACTGCAAGTGGCATAACACGTTCACCCACACCACTAACGACTGCAGGGTGTGGCGTCAGCAGATCCAGATGGCAATAGAAAATGGGCGACTAATTTTTAACCAGTATGCCATGAAGGTCGACACACACCCCTTCCCCGCCGTCAACATGGTGGAGTTCGCCCACCTCGGAGGGTGCCAGCCTGATTTCTCAGCCAACATCAGCATGGTAGAGCTTGGACACCGCTCTGAGAAGGACGGGGATGAGGACAGCTGCTCTCAGAGCAAGGACACAGAGGGGGCCGCTCCATGCGATCGGCTCCGTCAAGATGGCAAGCGCTACGTCACGGGGGGAAGTTAAGAACATAAGATATCAACGACCCCTCTCTGATCACCTCCTCAATAAGTACGTGAGTCGGTATGATCAACGCCGGCGACACGGCGACGATGATGAAAGAGGCCGTCTGGCCAGAAACGACAGAAGACATCGTCGGCATAATCACGATGAGGAGCGGCAGGAGCGCCACGCCAGGGAGCAGGACAATACGGACGGCATTGGGACTGCCCCTTCTTCAGACACTGCTGGGATTCAGGAATGAGCCGATTACCAACAATCGGCAACTGCCCAGAATGCAACCAGAAAAAGAAGGAGGCAGCCAACGTGTCTGTGTTCGAGCGCCTAGGGCCTCTCCCACCACAAGAGCCCCTCTGTTGGAAGATCTCGAGGATTCGGAAGACGAGGGGGAAGACGAAGAAGATAGGTGTCACCGTCCAAGATGGTGCCCTGATGGTCTCAGCCATTCACAAAACGCAGGGTTCAGCGATTGCGCGGTCTGGAGGAAGCCGAAAGGTTATACTTGCATACGCTGAGGAAGGCACGACCTGATTTGGCTGCGAAAGTCCAGAGGACCCTGGATGAAGAGGGACTGCCGCAAAGAAAAGAGTGGCGCCCCAAGCAAAGGAAAGCCGATGATGAAACATCGGTTGGCACAAACATGGTGCTCGTTCGTCCGGCGAAGTATAGAGCTCCACGATTACACGATGCGCCTGAGGTGGACAACAGCAAGCGCACCAACGTAATAAAATCGGAGATTGGGCTGGTTTTGTCACCGACATGGACGAGTAGCAAGACTACGTCAATAAGCAACGTGGCGAGGCTGATCCTTGCGATCGGCCCTCCGAAACTGTTGAAGGGATATTACAAAACCTTCACCGAGCAAGCAACGTGGAGGCCGATTCCAGCGATCGGCCAAAATTATCCTCACCATCCATTCTGCCTGGGATCAACGTTTGACCCAACAGGGACTACCTGAAGAGCCGATACCATCAATTCTCTTGACAGAATCGGCTCGGGGGGCACCTAGATGGATAAAACACGAGGATATGAGATAATACTATCAAATATGGGGGCCGACACACAAATCGGCCTAAAAAATTCAAATTTTTGAGCGCAGCCGATGCGCAGACATCGACTTAAGGATATAAGCCGATGCATGGACATCGACTCTAGCGGCATTATGCGATGTTTATCGAGTCTTCACCAAATTCAGGCCAGCGGTGGTGCCTTCCGTTGCTTCGAGCCGATCTGGGTTCCTGAACCAAATTCCGGCTGTCTGAGGAAGAAAGGGGATCGGCTTTGGCACATTCTCTTTGACAGTCTCGCCTCGAGTAAGGCTCGGGGGGCAGCAGGCCTGGTGGATGCTCTGTTTTACTCTGTTTAAAAGCCGATTGGGATACCATCGGCTGGTCCTTCATTGCAACCTTCTTCACAAATGATGAGTATTGAAGAGCATTATTGGGTTTGGTTGGGAAAGTTCAAAGGTTTTCCTGAAGATCCTGCATTTTCTGCCAAATTTAGAAAATCATCAGTTGAAGAAGGGAAGGGCGAATTTTGAAGGACCGATGCGGTGCTATCGGCTCATCACGCATTGGCAAAGGGAAGTACCAGGGGATCCATTGCCCCATCTACTGCTACTGGCCCTATTCTAGAGGTCCTATCTATGGGCCATCACTGCCCTCGTCGTCGCCATCGTCGTCACTATCGGCGCTGCTTCCGGCGGGCTCGTTGTCGCTCCAATGGCCGCCGACTGGGCCCTCGTCGTCTTCATCTTCTTCGTCCGCGTCGTCCTCGTCGCTGTCGAAGTCGCTAAGGTTGCCGGCCAAGGGCAAAACCGCTTGGCGGCGGCTCGTCGGAGGAGCTCTCGTCGTCCTCCTCCTCCTCTTCCTGTTCCCCTTCCTCCCCGGAAGAGGTGAAATCACAGGAGAAGCTGTCGTCGTCACTCTCCTCCTCCGTTTCCCTAACGGCGAGGAAGCCGAGGTCGCTCTCCCCGTCGGTCAAGGATTTGTCATCCTCGGACCAGACGAGGGTGTCATGGTCCTCTTTGTCCCACTTCGTTGGGGCGAGGATATCGTACGCCGCCTGCGTGCCCCACGAGGGCGTCGACTCTCGGATGGGAGAGGACACATAGGAAAGACCCGATGAGGAGGAAGAAGAGGAGGACGAAGTGAAAGTGCATGGAGCCCCATGTGTGGTTTTGGTAATTAATGACAATCCCTATGGACTAATGTTTGCATTGAGTTATATTTGTAGGAGTTGTCCATAGGCAATTCTTGAACCATATGTTGGCTTCAAGGTTGCAATAAGAAGAATTTGGTGAAGGATATCAAGTGTCAAGTATGTCTTGAAGATGAAGATGAAGTGAGCCCTCAAGTTACTTCAAGACATCAACATGATGAAGAATGAAGAAATGAAGTGCAAGTTCAAGATGAGCCATCTCGAAGAGGTCCTTTGCTTGAGTCTTGCCATCCATATGGTGATCATGGATATGCGAAGATGCGCCAAAGAAGAAGCTCTCCCATGGTGGATTATGGGGGAGCAATCCACATGGTGGTCATGGTTATGTGAAGATGCGCCGAAGAAGAAGCTCTCCCATGGTGGATTATGGGGGAGCAATCCACAAGACTTCGTCAAGCAAACACAAGCAAGAAAGGCGTTCCATCTTGTTGAGGTCAAGATCGTCGTCATCAAGCTCAAGTGGAATGCGCAAGTATAAGGTTTGCTCTTGATAGGGTTTCTTTCTCACCGGTCTCATAGTGTAGTTGGAGACCGGTTTATAGTTTAGTTGCCGTACTATCAAGAGGGCTCTCGAGTGAGTAACTCGATCGTATCGTTCGGAGAGAGCTCAAACCTTTGCATCCTTGCATCATCTTTCTTGGTTGTTATTTGGACCTTATCCATGTGATGTTTTAGAGCTTGTGCTTATTCTCATGACAAGCTCTAGTTCATCGAAAACGGATTTTGCATAGATCACTTGTTGCGTTTTCGAGTTTGGTTCATCATCTTTCTTGGTTATTATTTGGATCTTATCCATGTGATGATTTAGAGCTTGTGCTTATTCTCATGACAAGCTCTAGTTCATCAAGAATGGTTTTTGCATGGACAACTTGTTGCATTTTCAAGATTGAAGGTTTTACCGGTATGTCTCTTTGAGATAGGTCAAACCTTTCATCATTTGTTTCTATCCTCCTTTGCTGGACTATGATGTTTCTATGCATATTGTTGTAGAGCTCGTTGTTGTGATTTCAACGAGCCCAAGATCATCGAAATCGGAGTCCGGATGCAAAAGTTATGCCCGTTCTAGTTTTGGTGTTTCTGCAGTTTGCTTAGGCCGGATATTTCGGAAATATCCGGGCCGGATTATCCGGGCCGGATATTTCGGAAATATCCGGCCCCCGAAATCGGCTAAGGACCTTAGGAATTGCTGCTCAGTATTGGGGCCGGACATTTGCCGGATATTGTCCCGGTTTTGTCCCAGGGCCGGATTATCCGGGCCGAACATTTGAAATATCCGGGCCCCTCGAAATTGGCTAAGGACCAGACGAATAGCAGCTCTGGATAGGGGGCGGACATTTGGCCGGATTTTTACCTGGTTTTGTCCCTGAGACCGGATTATCCGGGGGGGGGGGCGGATTATCCGGCCCTTACTTAGGCCGGATTATCCGGCCCTGGTTTTGCCCAACGGCTCGATTTTCTTGGGGGGTATAAATACCCCCCTTCTTCCTCCTTGGGCAAGAGCTTCTTCTACTCTCTCTCTCCTCCATTGTTGTTCTTGAGAAGCTTGCCCTATCTCTCTATCCCTCCATGATTCTTGCCCCCATTTGAGGGAAAAGAGAGAGGAGATCTAGATCTACACTTCTACCAATCAAATCCATCTCTTTGTGAGTGGAACTCTCTAGATCTTGATCTTGGTGTTCTTTGTGAATTCCTTTGTTCTTCCTCTCTTATTCCCCCAATAGCTTTTGTAGCTTTGTTGGAATTTGAGAGAGAAGTACTTGAGCATCTTTGTGGTGTTCTTGCCATTGCATTTGGTGCATCGGTTTGAGTTCTCCACGGTGATTCGTGGAAGTGAAAGCAAGAAAGTTGTTACTCTTGGGTTCTTGGAACCCTAGACGGATTTGAGGCCTTTGTGGCGATTTGTTGGGAGCCTCCGATTAAGTTGTGGATGTGTGCCCCAACCTTTGTGTAAGGCCCGGTTTCCGCCTCGAAGGAAATCCCTTAGTGGAACCGTGACCTAGGCCTTTGTGGCGAGGGTCACCGGAGATTTAGGTGAGGCGCCTTCGTGGCGTTCGGTTTGTGGTGTTAGTACCGCATCTTGGGGTGAGGCCTTTGTGGCGTTGGTGTGCATCGAGCAACCACACCTCAAGGTTCGGGAGCACTAAGCAACCGCACCTCTCCACCGGAGATTAGCACTCGCAAGAGTGTGAACTCCGGGATAAATCATCGTCTCCCGCGTGCCTCGGTTATCTCTATACCCGAGCTCTTTACTTATGCACTTTACCTTGTGATAGCCATCGTGCTTGAAGTTATATATCTTGCTATCACATAGTTGCTTGTATTGCTTAGAATAAGTTGTTGGTGCACATAGGTGAACAATAGTATATAGGCTTTGGGCTTGACAAAGTAAACGCTAGTTTTATTCCGCATTTGTTAAGCCCATCTCGTAAAAGTTTTAAATCGCCTATTCACCCCCCCTCTAGGCGACATCCGTGTCCTTTCAATTGGTATCAGAGCAAGGTCTCTCATTCTTAGGCTTCACCGCCTTGAGAGTAAAGATGTCGGCTAGGGGATTAGCGCACAATAACTTGTTTATATTTGATGGCACAAATTATGATCTATGGAAAATTTATGTGCTTAATATTTTGCGGCGTATGTCCCCGGACATGGAGCGATTTCTTGACATGGGTTTTTCTTCTCCTAAGGATCCTCAAAATTTATCTCTTGAGGAGGAGAAAAACTCTTGTCTCGATGCTCTTGCTTCTCATGTGTTTTCCATTGTTGTGAGCAATGTAGTTACTTCTTCAATCATGCCTTTTGGGAGCGCTCATGAATTATGGACAAAGCTTCAAGATAAATATGATGTGTCCAAGATTATTGAGGATGATTGTATTGCTTCCACTTCCGGCCGTGATGAGTTCTCATCTTCATCCACTTCACCAAAGTGTGGTAAGACACAAGGTAATGATATGGTGAGTGGTGATGAAAATTGCAATGTTGATATTGAGCTTACTATTGATGATTCGTCATCTCTATCTCATTGCTATGCTTCATCTTCGGACTTAAACACATCTAGCACTAGAAATGATTTACATGCTTGTGTTGATAGTCCTTGCATATCATGTGTAAGTTGCTTGAATAAATCTAATGATGATATGCTTGCATTGTCTTGTGGCCATGATAAAAATGCTTCTATTTCCTCTAGTTGTTGTGTGTCTAACAATGTAGAGGAAACCAAAGATTCTATTGGTCAAGACAAGATCTTGAAAGGAGCCTCAAGTAACTCCTCATCTTTATCTCACGGTCCTCATATATGCCTTATGGCCAAGGGTTCCACGGTACCTCCTACCATGGAACCTAATATGTCTCGTGGTGATAAGAATGAGGATGAATATGAAGAAGAGGATTGGGTTGTCTCTCTACGCGATAAAGGTGAGAGTGTATTCAAGGTTCTTTACAAAGATAAAATTGCTAGCTCTCACTTCTTTGAAATCTTGACTACCGCTATTGAGAGCCAAAAACTTATTTGGATGCATGAGAACACCATTGATAAAAAGGGTGCTCTTGAACGAGAGTATGCCGATGATGTAGCATCATTAAAGAATGATCTTGAAGAAGAACAAGAGACCGTAGCCTCTCTTGAGGAGCAACTTCAAACCCTTGAGGTGTCTCAAAATGAAATATTTGCTAAACTCACTAAAGAAAGAGACCATGCTAAAGCTAAATTAAAATTGCTTAAAAATGAAAAGTTCAAAGTTGGTGTTGGTCATGATAAACTTGTTAAGGATCTAGATGATCTAGACAAGGCCCACAAGGCCTTGGAGAGCGAACACTCTATCCTCACCAAGTCATATGAGCAACTACAAGCTTCATATTTAAAAGAGCATGCTATGTTACCCTCTCTTCTTGATATGTCTTGTGATGATGCTTGTGCTACTAACTCTACTTCTTGTGAAGCATCTATCTTGAAGGAGAATGTTGAGCTAAGGGCTCAACTTGATTTGCTAACTTGCAATTATGGGAAATTGGAAGAAAATCATGGAAAGCTTTCTAGCTCCCATGAGGATCTTCTAGCCTCTCATGATAGGCTAAAGTTAGCTCATGAGGCTATCATATCTAAGGCAACACCTTGTGAGCCTCATGTGGATACTAGCACTACTACTCAAAATGCTATATTGCCATGTGCTAGTCCTTGTAATTCATCCACTCATAGTATTGCTAAATCTTGTGATGAATTATCTTCCTTGCCTTGTTGCTCTAACAATGAAGGTTCTACTTCCTCTAGTACTTGTGTTGTTACTAACCATGTAGAGGAAATCAAAGAGCTCAAGGCCCAAGTCACTTCTTTGAAGAACGACTTGGTAAAGAGTCATGAAGGGAAATGCAAACTTGACAAGATGTTGAGTGTGCAACAATCCCCCAATGACAAGAGTGGACTTGGATTCAACTCCAACAACAAGAACAAGTCCAAGAACAACAAGATTAAGAAGGGCCAATTACAAGTCAAAGACCCGGCCAAGATTGTTTGCTTCAAGTGCAAAATTGAAGGGCATCATGTTAGATCTTGCCCTTTGAAGAAGAAGCAAAAAGGGAAGCGGCCTCAAGCTCAAACTCATATTCAACCTCAAGTTGAAGAAATGCCACTTCCCAAGAAGATACAAGCCAATGCTCCCATTGTGGAGAAATCTAGTGAGAAGAAGGAGAAGAAAAGAACTTGCTACATATGTCGTGAGAAGGGCCACATCTCCTCCTTGTGCACTATTGGTACCTCATCCAACTCTATCACCATTGATGATGTTTATTCTCTTCGTAAGGATGAGGGTGGCAATGTGTTTGCCAAATATGTTGGTGCTCAAAGTGGTGTCAAGAAAAGAACCATTTGGGTTGCCAAGCCTATTGTGACTAACCTCTTAGGACCCAACTTAGTTGGGGACCAACAATCCAAAATTTGATCAATAGGTGCTTGTTGGAGGGCATTGGAGACTTGGCTACATCATGAAGAATTAAGGGATCTTCATCATTTATATTATCTCAAGCCAAGTCTTTTGGTTATCTTGCTTCTATCATGTATTCAATGTTCCTCCTTGCGGTAACATGTTCTCAACTCACTTATATTGAAAGTTACTCGCCCCTTTGCATGTGTTAGTTTTGTTCCTAGCATGTGTTTGTATATGTTGTGCTTCCTACTTGCTTTTCTTGAGAAATCAAGTCTATGTATGTTGGGTTGCACACCGTGTACTTGTGTTTATGTTGGAGCCTCTTTGCATCTTGTTGTATCTTATATGGCTCTTATGAGAGATTAATGGACTATCCCGTTTTGGGGGAGTGATATTCCTTTGGGAATTTCATGATCCTAACAATGTGTGTACATGAGGAATATCACTTAGAATTGATATTGCAAGATTATCTAGTCTCTATGTGGTATGTCATCGTCATGAGAAATTCAAATTCCAATGTCCATTAATATCTCTAGTTGGATCTTATTTGCCTCTTGTGAAAATATATTATTTATCACATTATGGGGGAGTAATAAGCTTTGTGCATATTACAAGCCTAGAAAATGTGAACATTTGAGGTTGTGTCACATAGATTTGATACCGTAAATTATCTCTCTCCTATGTGGCATGTTTGCTCAAACAAGCTCCAATTTGCTTAAATGGCTTCATTGCTAATATCTTTGTGGATCTTATTTGTGAAAGTTCTTCTTGGCATGGTTTTTCACAACGTGTCCCTCAATACATTTTTGGAAAACCATGTGCTTCAAGTCATACTATTAATTGCTTTGCATGTTGGTATGAATACTATTAATTGCTTTGCATGTTGGTATGAATACTATTAATTGCTTTGCATGTTGGTATGAATACTATTAATTGCCTTGCATGTTGGTATGACTAAATGAAGCTATCAAGAAACTATCTTTGCATGATGGTTAACTCTTATCTTTTACCATATGCTTTGTTCGTTGTAAATATGATCTTATGTATACTTACAAACTACCACCGGGAAATATTTCCTAATACCTCTTGTCCTAGGACAATTGGTAATCAATTATGAGGTAGATATTTATTGATCATATCTACATTGGCTCTTGTATTTATATTGCCTTATTTATTGCCATGAATTTGTTGTGCTTTGACTCCCATGTGTCTTCCTTGCATCTTATGGATCTAAGTTGTCTATTCAAACTTTCTTAGCATTGTTAGAAGATATAGGTAGCGTGATGATCCTAGTTTTGTGCATTTTGTATTCATATAAAAAATCCTTGATAATGCACCAAACTTGGGGGAGCTCTTCTATATTATTAGAATGCTTAACATCTCTTGATCTTTATCAAAAATTTGGTTTTGGGAGACATAAAATTTTCTTTTTGGTACTTTGTGCCATCATAAAAAGTTTCGAGGGTTTGGTTTATTTGTTGGAACCTTGCTCTCTTGGGAGTTGGTTATCTCATTCCTTTGTGTTTAGGTTTAATTAGCTTCTTATAATGAGATAAGTCTTTGGAGTCAATCTTGTGTTGATTTGATTCTTTGATATAATTTGGACAACCATTGTCTCTTGGTTTATTTGGTGTTTTGTCCAAATTGTATCTTCCTTTGGTTCTTGAAAGTATTGTGCATGCATATTTAATATATGTCTATCTTATGGCATGTGTTACTTTCTTTGATCCAATATATAGGGTAAACTCCATCAAATCCTAATTTGGCTAAGATGTGCATGAAATTCAATTTCATATCTATATGCACATAGTATTGTGGAGTTTGTCCTATATGTTGTAGTGTGTCTAACTACTTCGGACCCAATTAGTTTGGGGACCTTTTTGTACTTACCTTTGTGTTAGGTACAATGGATATGCATTGGATGCTTGTCTCACTCTTGGGGAGAAGTGGTGACTCAATGGTAACTTGAGGCAAGCTAGGATGGTCAACGAACACATATCTACTACATCCTCACCAATGCTATCTCGGTAACAAGTATCTTCTCATGCATATTTTTCTAGCATCCAACCATGTGGTTGCATCTTGGCATGAATCTCTTTATTTGCAAATATTGTGCTTCTTGCTAAAGTCTTAACGAAACCTCTTTATTGCGAATGTGAGTAATTTGAGATGAGTACATATGTTGGGAAGTATATAAAATCATGCTCATGATTCACCCATCCCATCTATGCCCATCTAGCAATTTTATTGCATATCAATTCCTCAAGGCTCTCACGTGTGTAATATAGATGAAAGTGCAAATTTAGTTATTTCTTTTGGTATCCTCGCTTGTGATACTTGTTGCCTTTCTAAATGCATCTCAACTAACTTCTATCCCTTGTTGATATTTGTGATGTATTTTAGATGTTTGTGGTTGAAGTTCATGAATGTACAATAAGACAAAATTGAGCCTTTGGCCATGCTATTAAGCAAAAATTCTTATTGGTATATTGCATGACTTCATTTTGGGATATCATACTATATTTCTTGAGTATCCATTTTGTGTGTGCATGTTTCTTTGTGGATAAATATCTTTGTGATATTGCTCACTTAGAGAAACTTATACACATAAGAGATGATACATCTCCATTTGATATCTTATTTATTTGTTGCATGTTGATTGGTCATGCTAAGCAATATAATTCATTGAAGACTATGATGATGCTTTTTGCTCATCCTTGTAATAGTCTTATAATATGCTTTATCATGCCTTTCACATATCCTCTTGGTTGAGCCTTTTATTATGGTGCCTCCTACTTGTTGCTCAACCATTTGTTTGTTGCAAGTGTTAAGCTTAATTTTCTATCTATGATCTATTGCAAATGTTTGTGTTTTAAATGGTAATGAGGGAGTGAGGATTCCATGTTATGCATATTGTATTCAAATACAACATTTTAATTTATGCATGTACCTTGGGGAGCTTCCTCATTTAATTTAGAGCACTATCTTTTGGTGATCATTAGAGTTTGATTCACTTGGTATATTTTGTTTTTGAATGATATTATGGGAGTGATGATTCCATGTTTGTGCACTTTATACTCCAATGCAAATTGTCTTGTTTTGTGCACAAACCTTGGGGAGCTTCCTCATATTATTTAGAGCAATCTTCTTGATCTTATCATAATATCTTTCTTTCTTTTGGTATCTTCTTTGTGGTTCATTTGGTTGCTTGCTTCATTTGTTGAAGCTTCTTGACTTTGTTATCTTTTTGCAATCTTTGATCCTATCTATGGTGTGACTCCTTCCGAATATTCGTAATTGGATATGTGCATTTGATTCCACTCAAATTATGAGAAATGCACACGCTATGGAGGAACTCTCACTATTTTGGCCTTCTAAATTTTTCACCCATTTCGGCAATTGGTGCCAATGGGGGAGAAGTTTGGAGGGTTTAAGGGAATTTGGTTATGTCTTTGCTTTGTGCTTAAGCATGTGCCTTTATTGCATTGCATCTTGTTGCTTTGCATAGTTGAATATTTAGAGGAAACTCCACTAGGCTTTGAATGCCAATATATGCAATGAAAGTCAAGATCATTCACACATGCATATATTATGGGGGAGTTTGCTCTATAGATTCAACTTATTTGTTACTTAAATTCCTTATATAAACCCTCTCAAAGAGATTGTCATCAATTACCAAAATGGGGGAGATTGAAAGTGCATGGAGCCCCCATGTGTGGTTTTGGTAATTAATGACAATCCCTATGGACTAATGTTTGCATTGAGTTATATTTGTAGGAGTTGTCCATAGGCAATTCTTGAACCATATGTTGGCTTCAAGGTTGCAATAAGAAGAATTTGGTGAAGGATATCAAGTGTCAAGTATGTCTTGAAGATGAAGATGAAGTGAGCCCTCAAGTTACTTCAAGACATCAACATGATGAAGAATGAAGAAATGAAGTGCAAGTTCAAGATGAGCCATCTCGAAGAGGTCCTTTGCTTGAGTCTTGCCATCCATATGGTGATCATGGATATGCGAAGATGCGCCAAAGAAGAAGCTCTCCCATGGTGGATTATGGGGGAGCAATCCACATGGTGGTCATGGTTATGTGAAGATGCGCCGAAGAAGAAGCTCTCCCATGGTGGATTATGGGGGAGCAATCCACAAGACTTCGTCAAGCAAACACAAGCAAGAAAGGCGTTCCATCTTGTTGAGGTCAAGATCGTCGTCATCAAGCTCAAGTGGAATGCGCAAGTATAAGGTTTGCTCTTGATAGGGTTTCTTTCTCACCGGTCTCATAGTGTAGTTGGAGACCGGTTTATAGTTTAGTTGCCGTACTATCAAGAGGGCTCTCGAGTGAGTAACTCGATCGTATCGTTCGGAGAGAGCTCAAACCTTTGCATCCTTGCATCATCTTTCTTGGTTGTTATTTGGACCTTATCCATGTGATGTTTTAGAGCTTGTGCTTATTCTCATGACAAGCTCTAGTTCATCGAAAACGGATTTTGCATAGATCACTTGTTGCGTTTTCGAGTTTGGTTCATCATCTTTCTTGGTTATTATTTGGATCTTATCCATGTGATGATTTAGAGCTTGTGCTTATTCTCATGACAAGCTCTAGTTCATCAAGAATGGTTTTTGCATGGACAACTTGTTGCATTTTCAAGATTGAAGGTTTTACCGGTATGTCTCTTTGAGATAGGTCAAACCTTTCATCATTTGTTTCTATCCTCCTTTGCTGGACTATGATGTTTCTATGCATATTGTTGTAGAGCTCGTTGTTGTGATTTCAACGAGCCCAAGATCATCGAAATCGGAGTCCGGATGCAAAAGTTATGCCCGTTCTAGTTTTGGTGTTTGCAGTTTGCTTAGGCCGGATATTTCGGAAATATCCGGGCCGGATTATCCGGGCCGGATATTTCGGAAATATCCCCGAAATCGGCTAAGGACCTTAGGAATTGCTGCTCAGTATTGGGGCCGGACATTTGCCCGGATATTGTCCCGGTTTTGTCCCAGGCCGGATTATCCGGCATTTCGGAAATATCCGGGCCCCTCGAAATTGGCTAAGGACAGACGAATAGCAGCTGGATAGGGGCGGACATTTGGCCGGATTTTTACCTGGTTTTGTCCCGAGACCGGATTATCCGGGGGGCGGATTATCCGGCTTACTTAGGCCGGATTATCCGGCCCTGGTTTTGCCCAACGGCTCGATTTTCTTGGGGGTATAAATACCCCCTTCTTCCTCCTTGGGCAAGAGCTTCTTCTACTCTCTCTCTCCTCCATTGTTGTTCTTGAGAAGCTTGCCCTATCTCTCTATCCCTCCATGATTCTTGCCCCCATTTGAGGGAAAAGAGAGAGGAGATCTAGATCTACACTTCTACCAATCAAATCCATCTCTTTGTGAGTGGAACTCTCTAGATCTTGATCTTGGTGTTCTTTGTGAATTCCTTTGTTCTTCCTCTCTTATTCCCCCAATAGCTTTTGTAGCTTTGTTGGAATTTGAGAGAGAAGTACTTGAGCATCTTTGTGGTGTTCTTGCCATTGCATTTGGTGCATCGGTTTGAGTTCTCCACGGTGATTCGTGGAAGTGAAAGCAAGAAAGTTGTTACTCTTGGGTTCTTGGAACCCTAGACGGATTTGAGGCCTTTGTGGCGATTTGTTGGGAGCCTCCGATTAAGTTGTGGATGTGTGCCCCAACCTTTGTGTAAGGCCCGGTTTCCGCCTCGAAGGAAATCCCTTAGTGGAACCGTGACCTAGGCCTTTGTGGCGAGGGTCACCGGAGATTTAGGTGAGGCGCCTTCGTGGCGTTCGGTTTGTGGTGTTAGTACCGCATCTTGGGGTGAGGCCTTTGTGGCGTTGGTGTGCATCGAGCAACCACACCTCAAGGTTCGGGAGCACTAAGCAACCGCACCTCTCCACCGGAGATTAGCACTCGCAAGAGTGTGAACTCCGGGATAAATCATCGTCTCCCGCGTGCCTCGGTTATCTCTATACCCGAGCTCTTTACTTATGCACTTTACCTTGTGATAGCCATCGTGCTTGAAGTTATATATCTTGCTATCACATAGTTGCTTGTATTGCTTAGAATAAGTTGTTGGTGCACATAGGTGAACAATAGTATATAGGCTTTGGGCTTGACAAAGTAAACGCTAGTTTTATTCCGCATTTGTTAAGCCCATCTCGTAAAAGTTTTAAATCGCCTATTCACCCCCCCCTCTAGGCGACATCCGTGTCCTTTCACGAAGGCATGGTGGCAGAGGAGGGTTTTTTGAAGGCTAGTGCGAAGGGGATGAGGGAGAAGACTGTTTGCTGCGGTTAAATCAGGGAGATATCTTGGAGATTTAATGCCCGGAACAGTTTCCGAGGGTATGGTGCAGAACTATCGAATCATGCAGAGGAGTTGGGAAGGCAAGGTGTCATGATGACGGATGCTACAACAGTTCTGCTCTGCCACGACATGACCCGACGAAAGGAAGCGTAATGATTTTGGAAATGTCATTTCCAAAACCAGGGGGGCATGTGTTATCACCAGGATTTGACCAGTCAGAGGTGGGCCGCGATCAAGATGGACTTGAAGATATATACATGGAAGAAATACGTGAATCGGCCTTTTATACCAAGTTGGGCTAAACTGCCCGTGTATCTGTAACATATTAGATCGCATCTTAGTTTAGAAGTTAGAATCTATCTCGTGCACGGTTTAGTGCACCCACATTAGAAAGTCCCCTGGACTATAAATATGTACCTAGGGTTTATGGAATAAACAACAACCAACGTTCAACACAAACCAATCTCGGCGCATCGCCAACTCCTTCGTCTCGAGGGTTCCTCCGGTAAGCACCATGCTGCCTAGATCGCATCTCGCGATCTAGGCAGCACGAGCCTGCCTAGTTGTTCATGCGTTGCTCGTCCTGAAGCCTTTTTGATGGCGAGCAACGTAGTTATCATAGATGTGTTAGGGTTAGCATTGTTCCTAGTATCATATGCTGTCGTAGTGCAACCCTTGCGCATCTAGCCGTCCCTGTACCTCATCATGGGTGCGGGGCCCCGCTTGATCGTTATTTAGTAGATCTGATCCGTTACGATTGCTCCTTGATTCATCAAGGATTAGTTTAATATCTGCAATAGTTAGGCCTTACAAAGGGTTGGAGGATCCAGCGGCATGTAGGGTGTAGTTTGCTGCCCCTAGACAGGACGTTCCGAGGATCAACCTAGTGTTGGTTTTTAGGCCTTGTCTAGGGCTGGCTTACGGTCACCGTGCGTGAGCGCGAGGCCCAATCGTGAGTAGGATGATCCGATTATGCGGTGAAAACCCCAGATCGTCGTGGATCTCATATGCTTTATCTTGATCAAGCAGGACCACCATATGTTCGGCCACCTTGGACGAATCATGGGTGGATCGGCTCCATGAGCCGATTCACAGGACAACCTGAGAGCCGATCGAGGCTCGTATTTAACGTGTACGTGTGTGCCCTGCAGGAAACTAAGCGAGGCATCATCCACACCTTCCTGACCAGGTATAGGTCAGGTGGCACGCCCTGCAATTTGCATCGGCGCGCGACCAGAGGCTTTGCGGGCCGTCGCTCTGAGGGACTGGGGCCAGCCGCAGCCCTAGTTGTTCCCGGCTCTACGGTGTTGACCAGTCACTGCCCGCCGGTGGGTTTCTGACGTCAACATATAGTAACATCCTGCTATTATTTAGTTCATGGCCAATTTTAAGTAATTGCACATGTTGGTTCGCATTCCCTGCTCTATAGCTTTTGGCATCGTAACTTCTATATTTGGTTTACATTCCCTGCTCTATAGATCTAGCCATCATAACTTTATCTTGCTCAGTCGTTGTTACAAAAATTATGGCCTGCTACTATGTTGTTTGTGCCAATTTTTTACTCCATGAACATGTTGGCTTGCATTCCCTGTACTACAGGTGATGCCATTGTTTTGTATCTAGTTCATTGTAAGCTTACAAAGTAAGGACTTAGTTTGGCATGCTATCACTCTGCTATCTATCATGTAGCACAAATAAACTTGTCATACTACTAGATAATAATTTTGTGTGCCATCTTGTTCTTCAAAAGCTGCATTATTGACTTGTTTCTCTGACTTGGCATGACGCTCACATATGGAATGCTGAACATATTGGTTTGCATTCCCTCTTATACAAGTTCACAGGTGATCCCACTATATTCTGTATCTGGTCCATCCTAAGCTCCAGCATTAACTATCCTCTATGTGTTGCTCATTACAAGTTTATATCCCGAAACATCTTGATTTGCATCCCCTTCACTATAAGTTCAAGAGTATTATTTAGTTCACGGCCAATTTGAAGTAATTGCACTTGGCACATGTTGGTTCACATTCCCTCCTCTTTAGCTTTTGCCATTGTAACTTCTATTTTTGGTTTACATTCCCTGCTCTGTAGATGTAGCCATCATAACTTCATCTTGCTCAGTCGTTGTTACAAAATTTATAGCCTGCTACTATGTTGTTCATGCCAATTTTGTACTCCCTGGACATGTTGGTTTGCATGGGACTCGACAGTAGTAAGTCTGCTGTTTCATTTTAACTCTGTTATATTGGCTGTTGGTATGCGGCATGCACTCTTTGTTTGCTTATTGTGCGCATTACAATGATCTTGTTATAACGACGAAATGATGAGTTCTAAATTCTTTGGCAAACAATATTGTAGTGTCTTTGCCTTTCCATTGTTGCTGTCTTAACTTGTAATGTCTTTGTTTCAGATATAGGTGATGCATGGACAACTTAAAAGATTGTCGAATCGCTTCATTGTATTGCTAGGTTTAATTACCATTCAATTTCTCTGGGTTCTGTAATATTTTTTCAAAGCCTTGCAGCTGATGTAATATTTAGTTAGTTTTTATAGTTCTTTCGCGCATTTTTTCTATGGTGCTTGTGGTAAGTGAGGCTATCCGACAGAAATCATGTGCTGCGTAAATATTCTCAGTATCTTTCTATGTTCTGCGCAATCTAAATCACAAATTCCCATCCCTTAAACGGCCCAATTAAGCGAAATCACATATGTGCCGCCCGCAAAATCCTAAAGCGCCTATCATGCCGTCATATAAACAACAACTAAACGGGCTGGCCCACTTACTTATTGGGCCAGCCCACTTGCTTTAAGGTGGACCCCACCCACAAACTGGGCTGGCCATGTAACAAAAAAGTGGGCCCACGTGCTTATTGGGCTAGCCCATTTGGTAACTGGGACGGCCCGTTAGCAGGAAAGTGGGCCCCACAAGCTTATTGGGCCGGCCCGCTAACTTGTTGGGCTAGCCCACCTGCTTTACGGTACCGTGCTCCCCACGTACTAACTGGGCCAGCCCGTTAGCACGATAGTGGCCCCCAAAAACTTATTGGGCCGGCCCACTAACTTGTTGGGCCAGCCCAATTGTTTTTTGTGGTGGACCCCACTTACTAACCGGGTCGGTTGGAAATTGGGCCCCACATTTTTATTGGGCCGGCCCGCTAACTCGTTGGGCCACTTGCTTTACGGTGGACCCCACTTACTAAAAGGACCGGCTGGTTACATGTGGGACCCACTGTTTATTGGGCCCACTATCTTGTTGGGCCAGCCCACTTGCTATATGGCGGGCCCCACATACTAACTGGGCCGACCCTTTAACAGAAAAGTGGGACCCACCTGTGTTTTTTTGGGCCGACCCACTAGCTTGGTGGGCCGACCCGTTTGATCTCTGGTGGACCCCACTTAGTAAATGGGCCAGTCCGATAACAGGAAAGTGGGACCCACATGCTAATTGGGCCGGCCCACATGCTAGTGGGCCCCACTTTATGGTGGACCCCACATGGTGAATGGGCTGGCCCGATAACAAGAAAGTGGGCCCCTCATACTTAGTGGGCCGGCCCTTTTGCCTGTTGACCGGTCAAACGAGTGCATTCGGCCCGGCCCACATGATTAGTGGGCCGGCCAATTTAAATTTTGACCATCAACCTTAGAGGTTAGGCCCGGCCCACGTACCTAATGGACCAGCCCAGCTAAATATTTGACCGGTCAAACTAAGTCAGCTGGCCCGGCCCGCTTAAGGCGTGGAAGGCCTCGTGTGGGCCTACCATCTACCACGGGGTTTCAGCCGTTAACGCCGTTGCTGCCGATTAACGTCGCCAGTGTCGGTTGCATGACGTCGGCGTCAACGGGCTCCCTAAAACACTTCTGCAACGGTCCGATTTTCCGTGAAGAAAGGGCGGCCAAACGCGACGGACCGAAAAAAACGTGGTAGGACTTTGCCTGACACAGTTTCGACAACAGAACCCATATCGTCGGGTTAGGCCCATAGGCGACGAAAAATGGCCTTCAGTGGATGATTTTGGGACGTTGTCTATCAGAACTTTTCTTGTAGTGTCTCTAAGCCAATTCCCCGAGAGTTTGATATAAACCCTCGAGTCACCCTTGTGGAGAAAATAAGCTTCTCTGACTACGACACTCTGCTCTTGGAGTCCCAACGTCACGAGGGACCTTTATATAGGCGTTTTTAGGTCAAGACCATCAGGTAGGGCTTTGGATAAATGGCTGCAGGCGCTCGACACCCATGCTCTTTTGGCCTTTGGGCCTCCGTTCAAGAGATTCCAGGACTCCAGAATGTTTGTCTTCGCAAAATATTAACCCTGGAAAAAGTCCAGGTACATTTGACTCTGTATAGGTTGCTGAAAGTAAAAAAATACATAAAACATGGATTTCATGTTCTGCAGAGTTATAACCAAAATAAGGGGATCAGTGCAAAATTTGAAAAACAATATAAAACATGGATATAACTTTATATAAGATGCAAATGTGTGGGAATATGTGCAATAAACTTCGAAGTTCATGTATATATGCATTTTACATGCATCAACTACTCTAATTGGATCGGTAATAGTAAACATTGTATAATAAATCTCAAAGAGATGATTCATGAGTCTTACAATGACACCCATCGTATATTGAATCTAGATTACAAGTCGATGGAGAGGGGATAAAGATGGTGAGATGATTTTAATGAAGTGTTGGAGTCAACGATGGTGACTTTGAGGCTTCGGTGGAGATGAGATTTGATCTGGCAGCGGAATATGGTTTATCTCTACGTATGTTTGTCAAATGGCTTAGGTCCCTTCATGTTTCACATGGTATGGTCAGGCCCGTGCCTCAGGTCCCTTCACGTTTTATATTGGTCGGAGCCACCAACACATGGTACGGTCATGCCTTACGGGCGGGCCTAACTGTATCAGTGGTCGTTAAGTCTTTTGTTAGACGTCTCACGACCCTGGTTGACTTGGTGATAATTCCAACCCGCGATTCTTCATTAATTATCCTTGATCTCACCCGATTTCTTCAATTTCTACACAAAACAAATAAAGTAGAGGATTTGCACATGGGCATTGATTATCATTTATTAGTTGGTGTAGGAAGATATTTGATGCATATTGTAACGAAATATCCCGATTTAGATGGAGATAATATGGTCCCTTTCATGATCCATAAACATCCAACACAAGAAGCTCGATATTGAAGAGGTCAATGTCCATTCAGAAGCCAAGGAAGTAGATATATAACAAGCAAAAGGAATGGGAGCATGCCATACTCATCGAGGAGACCGAGATCATGATGACCCCCATGACAAAAGACATGGACCCTATTTAGCCAGCATGGATGGAGAAGAATAAGATGATCCATGTTCGGTATGTGTGATTCTAGATCACACTTCCATTTGCGTCTCATCCTTTTGGAACTTTGGTTTATATCGGCAATGACGATTTTGAACTACCTTGTTGTACTACTTAGTTTGATATCATTTTTGTTAAATTTGGATTATGCAATGTTCAAAATGGAATCTTTGGAATTTTATTGTGCAAAAGTGCAATTGGCAAAAATTGCCTAGTTGCAGACCAAACAGGGGCGCCGTCGGGTGCACAACCACTCCGGCCTCCATCTGATCCATTGTAGATGTGTTGTTGCTACTAGGGAGAAAACAACAATGTTTTGTCTAAGGATGATTCTATTTTTTGCTTTACACACATTGCTTAATGCGATAATCTGTTGCTTGCAACTTAATACTGGAAGGGGTTCAGATGATAACCCGAAGGTGGATTATTAGTCATAGACGCAGTTGAATTACGGTCTATGTATTATGTTGTAATGCCCAATTAAATACTACAGTAACCTTTATCTTATGATAGCATGCATTGTCATGCCCTCACAATTATCAATTGCCCAACTGTAATTTGTTCACCCAACACATGTTATTTGGAGACTTACCACTAGTGTAGATAGCTGGGAACCCCGGTCCTTCTGTCATCGTCATTGCTCTAAAGTCAACTACGCACTGGAATATTTTCCGGTGCCATCTCCTCTGTGTTATTACTATTATTGATGTCGTGTTACTATTGTCATTGTTCTCATAATACTCCTGCTTTCACATCACCCCTGTTACTAGTGCTTTTCCAGGTGCAGCTGAATTGACAACTCCGCTGTTAAGGCTTATAAGTATTCTTTACCTCACCTTGTGTTGAATCAATAAATTTGGGTTTTACTTCCCTCGAAGACTGTTGCGATCCACTATACTTGTGGGTCATAAAGACTATTTTCTGGCGCCGATGCCGGGGAGACATAGTTCTACTCATAAGTTACATGGGGAGTACACTTTACATGTCTCTCTCTATTTTATTTTATTTTGTCTTGTCTAGTTTATTTGTGCTTAGTTTATTTCTGTTTAGTTGTGTTTTGTTTAGTTTAATTTTGTCTAGTTTTTTTTTGTCTTGTTTTATTTTTCTTATATACCCAAAAATCCATAAAATTTTGAAAAACCAAAAATCTATTTTTTTTTTTGTTATGGAAGAACATGCTAGACCATATATGGAACATTTTATAAAATATAGAGAATCATATATGGGTAAAGTCATGGGAGGTGCGTTAAAAAAGTTGGATCAAATTGCTAAAATTTTGCTTAAACGCCATGATATAAATTGTTGCTCTCAACAGGATACTAAACATCTTAAATTCCAATGCTGCTTTAGTAAAGAAGTTTTAATTATGAACTATCATTGGAATACCTATATTCATCTTGGATTTGAAGAAGTAGAACAATTTGTCTTATTTATGGGAGCTTCTGAAATAGAATACTTCATGTCTAAAAATTATGAAACTTGTGTTGCTTGTAAATACCTTAAAGATTTGGTCTCTTCTATCCTTGATTATTCCATAGAAAATTTCATCAATAATTGTTATATCAATGATTATAAAGAGAGACTCAGTCATGCACAAGAATGTATCCACAATTTGCAGGAACCTGTGGAAGAAGAAATGGTTGAACCTCAAAGCTCATTAGATGAAAAAGAGGAGGAGAGTGATGAACAAAAGGAGGAAGAATGGATTAGCTACCCATGCCAGCCTTCTAATGAGAGTAACGCTTTATCCCTTACATTATTTGATTGTCCCCCATGCTTACCAAAGGAGGATGAATGTTATGTTCCTGTGGATTCTCTTGAAATATATACTATGAGTAAAAGTTGTGATAATAGTTATGCTCCTGTTATCTATGATAATCCATGCTATTTTGATAAATCTTATGACAATTCTTTATTTGTGCCTAACTCCGAAATGCATGGTACTAAAGAGTTTTGCTTAGAAAATGTTTATGATAAAGCTCTAGATGATGGTCCTATATTGGTTGATAATATTAATTGCACTACTATTGAAAATGAGATTGGAGGGGTCTTGACTTTATCTTGGATCCCCATACCTCTTGAGAATGATCAACCATCTTGTTATAAAATTGTTAAAAGTGAGTTTGAATGTTTTAGTCCCACTATTCTTGAGCTTGATAAAAATCATGTGTTTGTAGATCATGAAAAGCATGCTTTATGTGGTAGTTATATTGTTGAATTTATTCATGATGCTACTGAAAATTATTATGAGAGAGGGAAATATGGTTATAGAAGTTTTCATGGTACTAAAACACCTCTCTATATGCTGAAAGTTTTGAAGTTATTCTTGTTTTATCATCCTATGCTTGTCACATTGATCTTTGTGAATTAATTTGTTTACAATATTCCTATGCATAGGAAGTGGGTTAGAAATAAATGTGTTTTAAATTTTTTTCTTGATGCTCTCTTTTACTTCAATTCATATTTCTTATGTGAACATTTTCTCAAACTATCAAGCCTAGCTAAAAGGCATTAAGAAACGCGCTTATGGGAGACAACCCATTGTTTTATTTCTGTAATTTTTCTTTTATGTTGAGTCTTGAAAGTTGTTACCTCTGTAATAACCACTCCTTATCATTTTTATTTCGGTTTTGTGCCAAGAATAGCCTCTAATAGAGAGAAAGTAAAATTTGGGGAAGTTGCTCTCCTGAAAACAGATTTTGTGCTGTCACCATAAAAATTCGTCTGAACAACCTGAGCGGAATTTTGAGCTTCCAATTTTTGTGCTTATGCCCCATGTTATTATCTAACTTTCGTTAGTTGACCACTTTTAGAGCTGAACAACAGAAGATTTTCAAAAAAATCGATCTTTATTTGTTGTTTTGTTTTGACAAGTTTTATCACTATTTGCATTTGCCTCTTGATCCCTTTCTTATTTTTTGAGTTCTTTTGAGAGAAGGAGCTTTTCAAAGAAATTTATACAGTAGCTAAATGTTTTAATGGATGTTTGACTTATGTTAGAACTGAACCAAGTGGATTTGTTATTTTGATCACACTAATGCTGCTAATGAGAATTGTGTGAAGTTTTGTATGAAGGAAATTTTCAAGTGTAGGGAAAGAAGAATGATGTAATGATATGAAGTATGGAAAAGATCTCAAGCTTGGGGATGCCCATATCACCCCAAGAAATATCCAAGAGGTACAAGCGTCAAAGCTTGGGGATGTCTTCTTCATCAACAAAAATATCAGGTCATCTTTCAAGACACTATATTTTTATTGCTTCATATGTTATGTGTTGTTCTTGGAGCGTCTTTGTTTGTGTTTTTAGTTTTCTTTTGTTTTGTTTATTGTAACATATGGTTGGACCCCAACATATTTGTTTTGGAGAGACACACGCTCCATTTTCATTGCATAAAATACTCTAGTTTTCACTCTTATTGTTCTGCGGGTTTTCTAGTTTGCTAGTACTGCGTTTAGCTCTTGTTCTTTCACTCGAATTATGTTCATAACTCGTTAGTATTCTTTATTTATGTATGATTAGCTCTACGGTCCATATTTATTTTCATCTCTGAGAGCTATTTCAAATAAGTTGATTGGTGTTGGGGACGAGTACAATGTTTCATGCTTATAGTGATGCAAAAGGGAGCTTGTTTAGACTGTGATATAGACTTTGGCATGTCATGTTAGATGTTATCTTAATCATATGCTTAGTAATTATTGTTGTAGCATGACTTGTCTCAAATATCTGAGAGTGCTTAATGCGTCATTGAAAGAATCATGTGTTGTTTCCATCATACAAAAGCATAGTATTGTGGTATTCTCCTTTAATGCTGTTATTGGGTCGACTTGGCACATGCTTACACCATGTTATAACTACAAACCAATCACCTAATGCCTCTATGATCATTTAGTATTTGACTTGTAATATCACTTTATGCTTTGATTAATAATGTTTTGTTGCTATGCATGATTATGACCATTATTGCTCTCTTAGTTGGTCGCTCCCAGCCTTTTGCTAGCCTTGACATGTACTGAGTATGAGCTCTACTCGTGCATCCAACCACCAAAAACCAAAGTTTCCAATTGTATCCATCATACCTACCTATATGTGGTATTTCACTGCCACTCCAAAGTGATTTGCTTCTGTGCTACCTTTAAACCTTCAAAATAATTACTTGTTTTGTGTTCCGTTTTAGCTCATGAGGAAGTATTGAATGGTTTATTGTCTTCTCATGACTTCACACCTTTACTAAGCATGCATAATGTGCTAAAGTTCTTAA
The DNA here is from genome assembly GCA_030979885.1 of Lolium multiflorum. NCBI lineage: Eukaryota > Viridiplantae > Streptophyta > Magnoliopsida > Poales > Poaceae > Lolium > Lolium multiflorum. Next base: position 176,494,586 of record CM061750.1, on the reverse strand, counting down.
TATTGCAAAAAGAGCAAGGCAACTGGGTGCCCATCCTAAATAAAATATAAAATAAACAAATAATGCTCCACACATTATGTACTGGAGAGATCCTAAATAATGGTGTGTATTGGAGAACTACATGGAAGCCGCTCTTGAGGTCACTATATGAAAAGATGATAGATTGTTTGATGTCATTCGTTGACATAGAAAGCCTCTATTGCTTTCAAAATAAAAAACTCTAGATCATGAGTAATCTTGCTTCCCTCTGCGCAGGGTCTTTCTTTTACTTTTCTGTTGAGTCTTCATCTTCTTGCTTTATGCACCACTAAGAGAGCATAGTTGTCATTCTGAGTATAATGTGCATAGTCCCAAAATTTATTATTGATTGATTCATGATTATGATTATTGCTTGTTCTCAAATTATTTGTATCTAGTCACCCTTAAACTTTAAAGGTGTCTTGGCATTTATGTTTTGTTGTTCCATGAAGGACAAGCTGAATACCACTTTGCTATGTTTTCGCTATGCTCATAAACAAACAGTTGTTTTCAGTGCATTATTATTCATGATCTTTTGTTTGAGTTACTTCTCATGTTATAACATAGTTACTAAGTTCAATTGAATCATATCTATCATGCCTATGTTTAGAGTACTTTGATCCCAGCTCACAATGCTTTTACAATAACTTAATCAAGATTGTGTTGACTTCATGTCACCTCAAAAATTATCTTTGTTATCACTTACCTACTCGAGTACGAGCAGGAGTTAAGCTTGGGCATTCTAATACGTTGCAAAGTATCTGATGAGGACATCTCTATTATAGATACAACCAATACTCCTACAACCACATATCAGGTACATTTGTTACTAGGAATCCTTCCTAATATATATGAGAATATGATGCTGCCTAAATCAAATGTATTTATATTATTTAGGAATGGATCTAGCATGGACGCCAAGCATTGGATTAGGAACGTGCATGGAGATGGCAGCATACCTGCAAGGATTCAGGATGGCATTGCAAGCGAGGATTTCAGAACATTGAAGCCACCATAGTGAAGCAACGATGCTTGGATGAATTATACAAGTTACTCCATTATAAAATTCGTCCAAAGAGTTATTTTTGGTGTTACGTCACCTTATTTAATGGGCCAGGCCCATGTATTTTCACATTAGGTATTTTAGGGGATTTTAAGAGGCCATATAAGTGGAGGAAGGCCCATTTAGGGGTGTTTTTGGCCAACCCTAGCTGGTTGGACGAAAATTCCTTGACTTCCCCCATATATATCCCTTTGTAGCCGTCATTAGAACTTGGATTTTGATTAGACTAAAAGTTAGCTAATTGTTGCAACTCTCGTGTACTTCTTTTGAGGCCAACGCCCAGAACAAGACCGACTATTCGGAATCCCACCATTATCAATCAAGATTTCATCTATATTCATAATATTCTGATTGCATCTTTAGTTATTACTTGTTCTCGATTTCAGGTAGGAGTTAAGACCCTTGCTGGTCAGGCTGATCGTGTTCCCGCAAGATCAGTAACTCCCGGAGATTGTCCTAGCGATTGCATTGGCGCACGAGCTTTGCACGTGTAGTCGGATCGTCAAGCACGAACTCCAGCAACAAATCGAATTATCCTCGTCTCATCGAAAGATCGGCCACCTTGGCCCTATCAGTATCTATAATTTTTTATGCTCCATACTTGTTTTACACCAATTCCAATATGTTTTGTTTACACTTCGTGGTACTTTTATGCATTTTCCGGAACTAACCTATTGACAAGATGCCACAGTGCCAGTTCCATGTTTTATGTTGTTTTGTATTTCAGAAAAGTTGTACAAGAAATATTCTCGGAATTAGACGAAACAAAAGCCGAAGTTGCTATTTTACCGAAAGGAAGACGAACTCTAGAGAAGAGACGGAGGGGGCCCAGGAGCCAGCCAAACCACCCCTAGGCGCGGCCTGGCCTTGGCCCGCCTCTAGGCATGGTGTGGGGCCACCTGGCGCCCACCGACCTCGCCCTTCCGCCTATAAATTCCCTTCGACGAGAAAACCCTGAAAAATCCAGCCTCCGTCTACGAAAAGTTCCGTCGCCGCCGTCATCATCCAAACGAGTTCCGGGGGTCAGAAGTTCCTGTTCCGGCACCCTGCCGGGACGGGGATTGACCCCCAAAGCCATCTCCATCGACTTCACCGCCTCCACTTCGACTCCATAATGGTTCGTGAGTAGTTTCCCTTGGACTATGGGTTCTCGGCTGTAGCTAGTTGGTACTCTCTCTCCCATGTACTTCAATACAATGATCTCATGAGCTGCCTTACATGATTGAGATCCATATGATGTAATTGGTGTTGTGTTTGTTGGGATCCGATAGATTGTGGAATTGTGATTAGATTGTTCATCATATTATCGTACTACTGTTATTTAAGATCTTGCATGCTCTCCGGTACTTGTAGTTACCTTGATCAAGTATGCCTCTATCTCCAAGAGGGAGTATTTATGCTCGATAGTGGGTTCATGCCTCTAGTTTTCTAGAAGAGTGACAATAACTTCAAAGATTGTAGATGTGCTGTTTGCTACTAGGGTCATAGCATGCATTTTCATTCCCCCACAATTATCAATTGCCCAACTGTAATTTTTTCACCCAACACATGTTATTTGGAGAGTTACCACTAGTGTAGATAGCTGGGAACCCCGGTCCTTCTGTCTTCATCATTGCTCTAAAGTCAACTACGCACTGGAATATTTTGTGGTGCCATCTCCTCTGTGTTACTACTATTATTGCTGCCGTGTTACTATTGCTATTGCTCTCATATTACTGCTGCTTTCACATCACCCCTGTTACTAGTGCTTTTCCAGGTGCAGCTGAATTGGCAACTCCGCTGTTAAAGCTTATAAGTATTCTTTACCTCCCCTTGTGTCGAATCAATAAATTTGGGTTTTACTTCCCTCGAAGACTACTGCGATCCCCTATACTTGTGGGTCATCAGGCGGCTGCAGCTGGCCTGGGGCTTGCGGTTTAGGATGCAGCTGCGTGCTTGGTTCTGGCGTGGCAGGCTGGATCATCTTCTCGTCTGCCTCCAACTGGTGGCGTGGGGGCTGCTGGCTTGGTCAAATAAAGGAGGCGGTCCTAGGGTTTCTCTCACGCCAAGACGAAGATCTTCCTGATGTTGGTCTTCATTGATCTGGTTGTAGTGTCATATTCCAGAAGGCTCTGCCGTCAAAACAGTGCATCTCTTGCCTTGTTTGCTGGATCGGATGGTATTCGGTCGTGCACACCCATGTTTTTCTCCGACCGTTTAGGTTCAGAGGGAGCGCTCCAAAGCTCGGTCGGATGTTAATATCATGGGACATGTTCTCGTTCCATGGTGCTGACGGAGAATGTCATGGAGACCGTGATCCGGTGGACTGACAATGGTGGCTCGAGTCAGTGCGGTGATGAGGAATTGGCTTGGTGATCTGGGATTTGGAGCAGCGACATGCAAGTGGGGGCGACTGCACATGAGAAGATCATAGTCCTACCTCTTAGGGTGAAACCCAATGTCTGGCCTTAGTTGGTTGTGCCTGGCAATGATCTTGTTCAAGGCATTGTTTTGAGAGCGAAGACTTTCTTCAGGGTGAAAACCTAAGATCTATGACCGGACGATGACGGTGTTTGTGCACTGTTTCTTTCTTCAAGACGTCGTTTTTGAAGAGCCGGACTTCAGGTGTTGTCTTGGTGGTGGTAGTGTTGTTGTTTTAAGGATTGAATCAGTGTAGCAGGACTTTCCTTTTTGCAATTCCTCTTTTTTTAACTGTGTGCATCCGTAGTGCCGTTAGAATAATACATTGTTGTTGAGGCTAGATGTAATTGGTATCTTCACGATATTAATATATACTACACTTTATCGAAAAAGTCGAAAAAATAGGTCTAAACTTAAAACACAAAAAGTAAATAAAAGCAAAGGAAGTAAAAGGCAAGTCGATTCCAAGTGGGCCCCAGGGACCAGTGCCACTGCGCGAGATGAATCCCATCGTCCACGGCGTTCGCGCTAAACCCGCAAATATTAGCGTCTTCCCCCATTTGAAAATCTCCTGGCCGCCAGACCAGACTCGACGCCGGCCGCCACGGGACAGACCAGGATCCGATCGCCGGTTTACCTCTGGCGGAGAGGAGGAACGCCTCGAGTCAGCGCCGGAACCGCGCGGGTGAGCGCCTCCTCGAGCGCATCTGCTGGTCCGATGGGTCGCCTGCAGTTGCCCCGGTGTGTTTCCCTTTGTGTCTCTAGGGTTTGCTCGTGTTAATGCGCGTTACTAGCTGCTCCCCGCCGACTGCAGCTAAGATGATCGAGGCTGCTTGTCGAGTTCGGGGGTTTCGGCTGTGGTACCGGCCGGGGTCGTGTAATTCTCGCGGATTGCGACTTGGTGGGTTAGTTTTCCCGTGCCTGGCTTGTCGTGTGCACTGTCAGGAGCGATAATAATCAGTGGAATTTACGTAGCTGCAATGTTTTTTTTTTCGAAAAGGGGGAAAAATCCTTCCATCAAAGGATGCACACGTTTATTAGATTATTGAAAGCAAAGCAATACAAAAAATCAACCTCGAAGCGCCTCACTGCTCTGGTGGGATGAAGGGGTGACAATCAGTGTCATCCAAAAACCAAATGCCTTCCCAAACCGCCCAATAGCGGTGAAGCACGTCGATCAGACTCTCGCGCATGCCAACGCACACGCCACGAAGTTGCTACCGCCGTCTTCCTCGACTCCATCTTCAAGAGAGATCATCGTATTAACCTTGCAAGACCTGTCGATGCCACCATGACGCGAGGCGGCTCCGCCATCACTGCACGCATACATCAACCCGCATCTGTCGTCGATACCTGCACCATGCCACCGAGCCTCGGCGCCAACAATGTGGTAGATGAATACCACTCCACCGACATCCGCCAACGTCCGCAGCTGCTCAAAAACGATGCCCCAAGAGGTAGAACGACGCAGGCGCCGCCATCGTCCGATCCAGGAGACCGGACCTAGGGTTCCCCGGAGCAACACGAGTGAGAAACCGCAGACTGCGACGACGATGCCTTCAAGAAGGTAGCGGCGCGACACGTCGCCATCGTCCGCCAACCGAGGTCGGAGCACGGTTTTCACCGGCAGCCGTGCATCCCCAACTCGCCGAGTGTAGTGCCAAGAAGGGCAAAGATGACGCCTTCGACAAGGTAACGACGCACCGACGCCGCCATCATCCGCCAAGACCGAGGTCGAGACTCGGTTTTCACCGGCCGTCATGACACCCCGGACTAGATCACCATTGCGGACCTGTGTGAGATCCCATGATCCCCACACAGGACTACCAGCCTGGCCGACCACCTCCGACGAAGAAGATGACCCACCACCATGCCCGGGGCTGCTGCCCCAGGTTTCCTCATGACGCGAGGATGCCCACGAACGCCTCCCTGCCGAGGAGGCAGAGCCACGACAGGCAGATCGTCACCCGCCCCGGCCCAAACGGACCAAGATTGGACCCGATCCACGCCGCCGCCGCCGCCTGCAGATCGACGCCATAGCCGTCGCCTCCCGCGCCGCCGCATCAAGGAGAGGCCGGCAGACGCCGCCGCCGTGCCCTCCAGGTCGTGGGGGGCAGAGGATAGGCCGCCGCCGCCACGCCGCAGGGCTTTGCCCGGCAGCGCTCCCGGCGACGGCGGCGGGGAGGAGGGGCCCCTAGGGAGAGGAGACGGCTGCGGGAGAGGAGGGCCCCGGCGCGGCGCGGCGCCGCCGACGTGGGGGCAGAGGAGGTCGTGGAGGGTTAGGTTGTCAGGAGTTTCTCTCACGTAGCTGCAATGTGATTCGCTATTCGCCATTTCCCATTGGTGTATTTGCTTGTGTGACTTCGTCCCTGCGTGTCTATGTTGCCTCCCGCGCCCAGCACCTGCTCGGTGTATTGACTGATCGGTAGTTCCGTACCTTCGTCGGGTGCGCTGCCTGGAGCACTGCCGTATGCGTGCGCATGTGCAACATCTAAATAGCTCTGGCTACAGCACTTGAGGAATGTAACACCAAAAGGAAAGAAAAAAACATCAACACCTGATCAGTTTGGGCGTTGTTCAGGGGGAATTGGATCAGTTGCAGGCTTTCTAGTTTTTGAAATCAGCGATGGGCATCACTTTTGTGCTCTCAGCAATTGGCCATTCTAGTTTTTGAAATCAGTGATTGACATTCTGAGTGGCTGGCTTGTCCATAATGACCAATTTGCTCTGGGCATGATCTCAGCCACCTGAATCTTTGATCAGATGGCCCGCTGTGGGACTACATGTTGTCCTCAGTCATGAAAAGTTGTACCTGCGAGACAGGCTCTGTTCTTAGAGGCATTTTCATGCTTGCTATTTCATTCTAAGCCAGCGTGTGCATTTGGCCACTAACTAATGCTGGCCTTTAGTCTGTCCAAGTTGAATACTAACTAAAGATGCAATGCAACCTTTTCTTTCTCCTTGCTGTTTGAATCTATGAGTTCTTATACATCCAGAGCTTCATTTGACATGGTTAATTTTTGTCAGGCTGAAAATTGATCAACCTAAACTTCAGTTAAAACCTTGTTGACAAATAATTTCTTCGAAATTTCAGGGGTGGACATCAACACATCGTCAGGTTGGAAGAGAAAATTTGTTGCCGCAGTCATGGACACAAGACACATTCTTTAGAAAGCCTGCTGATCGGAAGAAAGGCATCTGTATGATCCAACATGATTTTTGAAACAATTTTTGCAAGGTATGTTGTCCATTCCTTATCACTGTATGGATATGTTTTTTTTTTGTAACATAGCAAATAATTCACTGGATACCAGTTTAGATTAATCTTCACAGTTCTGGTAAAGGCAATTCTAGCCCACTTTGGCCCACTTGTTTTGTGGAACTCAAAGTGCATGCCATGTAATAAGACCTCTTTGGCCCAGATAAACTACCGTTGGTGTTAGGAATAAGAATAGATAAAGAGGCAAACCACGGAAAAGCGGTTCAAAACAAATAGAACCTCAACCACTTTTTTTTTTGAAATCTAGAGTGACAATGATCATTTTTTCTATACTGTTTTGTTTCTCGTGACAATTGGGACATGTTTTACAGTTTTCTTGATTAGTATGGGCAGTGAATTTTAAATGTGGTATCAGGGTTTTTTCTTTAGGAATCTCCAGCGGGCAAACTGCCGGCCTGAATCTACGGTGGTTTCAGGGTGGTCGGGAAATTCAGGTCCAAGACCTAACAATGTCATGTTAATACTTATTTCCTTCTAAATACTTAAGTATGATATGGTTCTATCTCCTATGTCAATATGTTTTGCATGAATTGGCCACTCCTTCTGTTGGGTTTCATATCTAGCCTACCCCAACTTGGTTGGGGAAAAGGCTTTGATGTTGTTATTGTTGTTGCTGGCCACTCCATTCAACGTTTTCTAGATGCTCCAAGTGCTCAACCAAAATGCAAATAATGTTCCTATGTTTTAAGATTTACCACCATATACCTGTTCCTAGGGTCAATTCTTGAGAGAACATTGCACTTTTAGAAAAGTGTCTAGTTTACCTAGTCTTTTCTCTTCACTATACATTTGGAACATACCATGTTTACATGGTTTTTTCTGTAACCGGTTTCTTTTCAACTGTGCCTTTAAAAACAAACACATCAAACTAAGCTTCTAGCACAATAAACAGTCACCTATGAGATGATTTTGCTATAATAAGGAAATTTCTTTATATAATTCAATGAAAAGGCCCATTTTCAACCTTTACGTAGGCTCCTGTTGCCCATAATGTCATGCAAATTTAGGTACCGCATGGGTGCAAGTCATGCTATTACGTACATGATTTCGATATTCACCTTATTGTTGAGCTATCACCAAGGTCAGAGTGACATCAATCACTATATTAAGTTATTAACTAGTTGGTATTGCTTGAAAGTGGAACAACAGAAATCCAGCAGCTATGTTTTTAATATTCTTCTGTAACTTCAGCTGGAAATAGGAGCTAGAAAGAAGCAGTGCTGCAATTAATTATCACAGAATTGTTCCAGTCATGATGTCACATCTCAAAGTATGAATAAAACCCCCTCTTTTTATCTGCATGTTAGGTAGACTCGATGATGAAATGACAAAGATCCATAGAAGCTTCGAATTGATTGAGCTTACCATATCTTCATGCTTTTTGTCATACCAAAGTGGCCTGGTGGGTGCACTGGAGGTTATAATAGTATCTTTTTTGACCTCTCTTGTTGGGTGCTGGTTGTGATGCAATGACAAAGATCCCAGGTTTTTCTATTTTGCACCTGACCTACCTCATTCTAGAAGGGGTTAATGCATTCCTCATCATTGATGTTACAAATACACCACATAACATCTTTCAGTTGCTCAGACTGTGGTGTTAGGTAAAGCCATACTGGGCTTTGCATCATATCCGCATGCCTCCACAATATCCCACCTACTTTAGTTTTTTTGCGTTGTGCAGGGTCCCTCTCAAGGGTAGAAATAGAACCTTCCATAGACCTAACTCATCCAACATAGTACGAATTAGAAAACATCTTCACTTCGTTTCATCTCTTTTGCTTCAGTAAGTACATTTATCCAAAAGTTGCGCGATGGCAACTTTCAGAGGCCAAAAAAAAATAAAAATAAAGAAGCTGCACACCTATCTGCCCACCCACGTCATCCCCGCAGCATGTCGGAACAGGTTGAGTGTAATTTAACATGCAGCTAAACCCAATTCCGCATTTCGCCTTGTTGACAGGGAGACCCTCACCAGTTGTTCTAATGTCCATGACAGAGTACTTATGCCATGTCCAGGAGTGCGGGCGTGCAACCCTGATAAAGTAGTGTTCCAGTCTTACGAACAATACTAGGTATGATGTGCTTATATACTGTTCTGGTCTTTCCTGATTATGTTTACTTCCCTTTTCTTGAACGACAGATTCTGTTAATTACGTAAGTATGCGTTCTTTGTGTTGACTCCTGTTGTAGGAATACTACCACTATTACTAGCTTAAGAATCGTGAAAAAAGTTATTCATAGTATTCATTGACTTAGGGATGTTAATTGTTAAGCGTAACACTGAAACAAAGGTTTGTTCTTGGTAGCATGCATCATTAACAAGATAAATTGAACTTTGTAAGTACAACAACACTTATTCAATTATCAACGAGAAGCTCATGAAAAATAGATCCACAAGAACCAGAAACTGAAACACGAAAACAGGCTACGGCAACGCTCTGGGCTGCCTGCTAATATAATGTAAAGACGGCCTGAACTGCGTGTGAAGCTAAAGCTTGCAGCAGGATATCCATTTGGCTCTGGCCGTTCTCTATTATCATTGGTCCCATTCATCTTAAATTGCAAGGAGTAATACCAAAACTAAGTATACAAGTCTTACTTGCTTCTGTACTTTGTGAACACAGCATGCACTATTTGCATCAGTTAACACTCTCAAGGTGGTTGCACATCTTTATCTTAGAGACCACAAAAGCAAAAGGTATAAGACTAAGCTCAACCGCAAGCAATCCTTTCTGGGTATGGATACAGGGACCTGTACAAGCTGATTATGGTTAATCTTAGCCTAAGTTTTCAAACAACTATAACTGCATTTATATATACCACTTTTCTGTTGCACTATCCAACAGATTCATCAAGTCCGAACAGTTCTTTCTTGTTGTGATTTGGATTAATACTGCAAAAGCTGTTTTCGATGTCTGAGTCTTGGCATTTCAGTTGGACTTTCCTGTGTCTGCAGGATGCTATGTTTGTTCGTCTTGTGGCTGGTGGGATTGCTATTTCAAGAAGACCAATCTGTAATCAATAGCTTGGTGCCTCGATTGAGGAACTATTGACTTCTGAATCTGAAAGAGTGAGTAGCTACAACTTGGAAGAACGCATACCCTCAGAAGCTCCTGCACGGTCTCGAATAATTATCCGGCGGTACCTTGAACAAGAGTTGATGCAGACTGGACGTGGTTTCTTGGAGCACTATTGACTTATGGCTTTCATATGTGTGGTTGGGCTGCCTATCCATACCCCGAGCACGCTCCGTGTCTCCTACATAACCAGGTATGTACAGAATACGCCACCTACTAAAACACATGGGCAAGGGGACAAGATCTTAAGGGGATGAGCATGATTTTTTGAGAATTCGGCAGGTGAGCTGCTCGATATATTAATAGAAGAGTGAGTTTCGTACAAGGATGACCGGCCCAAACACACGATCCAGCAGAGATGGCTAGGATCTGCTGGTTAAAAGAGAAACTAGCAAGAAAGGGGGACTACTCGCGGGGAGGGAAGATCTTCGCGCCGGCCAAGTCCCAAGCAGCCGCTTCATCATTGATCTTGGCCATGGTAGTGGCCACCGAGGAAGGGGCCTGCCGGAAGATGCGGGCGTTTCTCTCCAGCCAAATTTGCCAAAGTACCAGGAGGCTCCATGAACGGACACGGGATGCTTCCGCCGCCGGTAGCCCAGCGGAGAGGCCGCCGAGCCAGTCTATGGTACGGGCCGGTGTTCCCCAGGTGGCGGGGTCAAGGGAGTGTGCCGAGGCAAGGGCCGCCACCCTCTCCCAGATACGTCGCGCATGCGGGCACTCGACAAAGAGGTGCATACAAGTCTCCAGGCTCCGCATGCACAGGGGGCAGAAATAGTTGTTTGGCCACCGCCTAGCGAGCAGACGATCCGCTGTCATGAGTCGGTTCTGCACCAGCAACCAGGCGAAGAAGCGGCAGCGCGGCGCAGCCCAGGGCTTCCAGATTATGGGGATGAGGGGGGAGTCCATCGCGCCCAAAAACTGGAGCCGGTAAGCCGAGGCCGCGGAGTAGCCGCCGTCCGCGGAGAACCGCCAAGTGAACGTGTCCAGCACCTCCGGAGAGAGCTCGGCGAGGCCCAAGAGCGAGCGGAAAGTGACGAAGAGGTCTAGGAGGTCCGGGGACACTCTACCTCGGAGGTCTCGAATCCACGCGCCATCACGCAACGCGTCGCGGACGACTCTGTGCTTGCGCCTCGAAAGCTTGTAGAGTTGCGGAGCGAGGGCTTTCGGGGCAGTCCCAAACAGCCACGAGTCGTGCCAGAAACTAGCGGAGGCCCCGTCGCCAAGGGTCACGGAAGTAGCAGCAGCGAATAGCTCACGGTCGGTGTCGTCGCAGGGTACAGGGAGGCCACCCCACGGCCGGCCCGGCTGCGTCTTCTCCAGCCAGAGCCAGCGAAGGCGGAGAGCACGGCTGAACTTCGTCAGGTCCAGCACCCCCAGTCCTCCAAGATCTCTGGGACGGCACACCTTTGCCCAGGCAACTTTGCAGCGACCCCCCGAGCAGGAGATGTCCGCGGCCCACAGCCAGGCGCGTCGGATCTTGTCGATCGCCTTGACTAGCCAAGGGGGAGGCACAAAGGAGGTGAGCAGGTAGGTCGGGAAGGCGTCAAGGACAGCCCGCAAAAGGGCCAACCGGCCCCCAAGGGGGATGAGCATGATGAGCCTATGAATATGATGTTGCGATGGTTAGGCAGAAGGATAAAAGCTTACTTTTGCATTCTCTTCATACTCACGACCAGTAGTCACCGTTCGCTAGCGATTACACAAGGTGGGTGACAAGATTTTAGACACTGATAAAAGTTTACCCACCTCGATCTTGACCGTTCACTGAACAGCGTGCAGTCAGAGTGATCGGACACAAACCACCTAGTAGAAAGTCGAAAGTTGCATAACTGAAGCTGCTGCTACGCTGGATGGAAGTTAGTCGATACGCTGTTGAACTTTTGCTCCGGCTAAGACTAGGAAATGGCCGGCTGTTATCATTCTCAACTTTCCATTAGAGCATAATAGGACCAGATGTAGCTTTCTTTCCGGAAAGAAAAGAACCAGGCGATTCGGCACTATTGCCGGTGATGTTGAGCCTAGCTACGAGATCACTCCTCTGACAGAGACGGATTGCAAACGGACGCTGCATCCACTGACCATTCGTGGGGAAGTCATTGGGGGTGGGGAGTGGTCACCTGGGCTTCTAGAAGCCACAAAAGCCAACGCTTTTCCAGAAAGCCATCAAAAGCTCGCCCGGGCTAATGGAAAATGACGTTTGAAAGGGAAATGCAGGAGATGACGGGAAGGGAGCAATTGGAGGGTGCGCACTGGCTCCTCCATGCTGCTGTCTTTTGGGGGTGACGTCATGCGAGCTACCAACCACCAGCTACCACCGCCCACGCGCCCAATGTATCCCCCAAAACCTCCTCTCCCTGTCCATCCATTGCCACCATCGTCTTCTCCCAAGTTGGTGCTAGTGGAAGACCACTCTCCTAAGATTCAGATTTCTTGCGAATGTGAGCTACGATGGATTTTGAGCGGTCGACATGGCGCGTGCCAAATTCAGTAGGAAGCTTCCTAGGCATCAATAAAAGCATGAGAAGGAACCCGGCCTTATGCAATGCATGAATCTCTGACAGACGAAATATGATCGGATCGTCGTGGATATAGCACCTCTGAATGCCAGCCACTGTAGGATGAACCTAATGAAATTCGCCTCTATCCGGGAAGAACCTAATGAATCATCATCATCAATCCGCTAGGAATATGTATGTGTGGGGCACAGATAGTTTGCAGCATTGGTGGGCAGTGGCAGGAGAAAGTACTTGGGTGCAACTGTTTTGTCATCCATGGAGCTTTTGGTTGACGGGTGAGGGTTAAGAATATATTTGCCCCACTATGTGAGATTCAGGTGGTCAAATGAGATAAATCTTAGAAACCACGGGGACCTCTTTGCATATGGCACAATGCAAATCAAATCCTCACACTGGCAGTAGATCACAAGTCGTTATAGGCTTACGTTTAGAACTTACCATTTCCATGGGTAAACAGAAACATCGGGTGCAAGGTTCATGTCATTTAGGTGGTTGTTCTTTCCAGCAAGAAAACTTAAACTAACTGTAACTCTGAGCAAGAGCATAACCGGTTGAGCTACCTGCCTCAGATTGTGGAAAATTTGTCGCGCCTGTCTATTTACAAGGTGCAAGTTTTCACAGGCGCGTTTCAACCTCCGAGATTTTGTGCAGGTTTTCACATGCATATCTCAACAAACCTATCTCAAAGATTCCGAGAGCTCTTAAGTATTGCCAGATGTAGCTACTCAGCTCGGCTTTGTGTGGGGGCCATAAGCTCATGCAGTTTGACAAGACAAGACAAACCTGTTCTTTCCACAGATGTACTTGGGTTAAGCAAACGGCTGGCTTTGTCATTTTCCGGATACTCGACCTTTTTTTCTTTTTGAAAGGAGGATACTCGACTAAGCATCCCAATTTTAAAATGATTTCGCTGGATGTCCAATCGGTGAGGTCTTGCTCTCATGTGACCGAACTTCCGCGAAGGAAGTTCTATTGAGATCTCAAGTAAGAGCGTCAGCAAAATGGTGAGGGTGTAATGGGGGCGTAGGTTTTTTTTCGAAATGGGGATTTGACCCGGCTTCTGCATCATGATGATGCACACGGCCATTTATTATAAAAAGGTTCCAAAAGTATAGTTTACAACTCACGCATCACCGAGGATTGATACAAAAATCAACCATCGAAAACAACACATACTATGACTACATCTCAACATAGCCTACTAGTATGCCGCCAACCAGCCTGGCACAAGATATCCTGAGCGACCATCAGGAGCCGTGTGCATCCAGAAGCCATGACATCCCGCTGCCCCTCCGGGAGAGTAGGGCCCAAAGCTGGACCCAATGGAAGACCATATGAATAAACTGCAAGAAATGAAAAGAGACTTTTTGTTAAAAATTATATCATTTCGACCCTCCAAATAGACCAACATAAAGCAGAAACCCCAATCCGGATAAAAGCCTTAGATTGTCTATCTACTCCATTTAACCAATTACCAAACATATTAGTAATATTGGTGGGAGGTGGAAGATCATAAGTGAAATTAACCGTACGCCATAAGAGCTTAGCTAGTGGGCAATCAATGGAAAGGTGTTGTATGGTCTCCTGTTCCCCACAGAAAACACATTTTGTACACCCATTCCAATGCCGTCTAGCTAGGTTATCCTTAGTTAACAGAACCTTATTACTCAAAAACCACATGAAAATCTTAATTTTAAGCGGAACTTTAACCTTCCATAAATATTTTCTTAGAAATGGGGTATGGTCACACATAATATCTTCATACATCGACTTCACTGTAAACGAACCATTAGGTGTCAACTTCCAAACAAAACGATCATCCTCTTCATTCAAATTAACCATCATTAGTTTCCGACATAATTGTAACCATGAAGTCCATTTGTTGCCGCTCAACACCCTCCTGAATGTAATATTCAGAGGAGTTTGTGCTAACACCTGTGCGACAGTGACGTTCTTATGGGGGGCGCAGGTGTCACATGTATATGCTTTTTAGCACACAGATCTGATGAGATGCGTGTGCTGCTGATACTAACTACTCCAGCATAATCTAATTGTATTTATTTACTGATGGAGACTTATTTCTGCAATTTCTTGTTTCAGCTTAGTTATTTTTGGCATACCACATCTGCATAGAGAGGCTCTGGCGAAAAATGAGGTATGCATCCGACACACCCAGCTATTATTTATACACCACTTTATTTCATTTTCTCTATATTTGGCTAGTGATGCTGATAAGCAGCTACAACAACAACCAAATATCAATATTCAGAACGTTTTTTTATTGAAGTTAATATTCAGAACATTTTGGCTGTACAGCCACTTGATTGCTCTACATTAGTCTTCCTAGTTAGTGTCCTTACAGAATTATTAAGAACAGACATCTACTATTATGGAACATTTTTTTTAACAAGGAAAGGCCTAGAAGGCTCAGGAGCTTTCATTCCATCACACGTGGTGGGTACAATTTTACAGGGAAGTCCTCAGGCATCTCTTGCACCGAAAAACCTGAATTTGAAGAAAGGCCCTCCCAAATTACATAAAACACCCCGAGACAAAAACTGAAAAAGCAATCGGCCCTGGGCGCCACCACCACCATTCGCCAGCGACCTCGAGACGCTGCCATCGAGATACGATGCCGATACGCTCGGTAGCATACTTCCGGCGATGCTACAAATCCGCCGGCCGCTTCTCCTCCTCCGGGGACGAACCACTTGGCGGTGGAGAGACGACGAGCTCCGACGAACAGAGCGAAGAAGAGCCTCCATCATGGAGGTTGCAGATGGGCCGCCATGTCGGCCAAAGGTCGTGCCGTCGACGAGGAGCGGCGCGTGTTCAAGAGCTTCGTCGATGAAGCTCCATAGCACCTTGTAGGCAGGCGCTGATGAGCAGAGGTCCAGCTCGTCCAACCGCCACCTCTCCTCTCACCACCACGGCGAGGCAGAGCAGATGAACGGAGGGAGTCGTTGGAGGAGCAGCTCCACCAGCAGAGAGGGCAAGATCCCTCCCCAAGAGACAAAAGCAGCCGGCCTTTCTCCAGCTCCTCCTCGCCACCATGGCCAGCTAGAAGCAGAGAAATAGCAGGCCTAACAGCACCATGTTGCCTCTCCTCCTCGCCACCATGGCCGGCCAGGAAGGCATCACCAGCGCTGAGGTCCAGGGGAGAAGAAGATCCCTCGGCCACCAGTTTATTGAAGAAGACGCTGCTGCTCTCAACCTCTCCTTCCTCCGGCCATCGGAGTAGAGGAAGAAGGAGAAGCAGCCCTAGGAAGGCCCAGATCCGGCGGCAAAGATCTCGGTCGACGTCCTCACTACGGGGAGAACCCCCAAACGGCGGCATCAAGCCGCAGAACAAACAGCGAAACAACCTAAACTAGCCCTATTCTACTCCGGCGCCACACCACTACCAACTGAAAGGATCGTATGCCGCACCTAGAGGGGGGGGTGAATAGGTGCTAACCAATTTTTAGTTCTTTTTCAATTTAGGCTTGACACAAATAGGTAAATTCTCTAGATATGCAACTAAGTGAATTTACCTATATGACAAGGTTATCAACTAAGCAAGGTATAGCTACGCAATATAGGAGATAGAGTGGGATAGAGGTAACCGAGAGTGTAGCACGCGTTGACACGGAGATGATTCCCGTAGTTCCCTTCCTTTGCAAGAAGGTACGTCTACGTTTGGAGGAGTGTGGTTGCTACGCAAGCCAAACCAACAGCCACGAAGGCTTCACTCAGATCTCCTGTGAGCAACGCCACGAAGGCCTAGCCCACTTCCACTAAGGGATTTCCTCGAGGCGGAAACCGGGCCTTTACAAAGTTCTTGGGGCACACATCCACAACCAAATTGGAGGCTCCCAAATCTGTAACAACACAACAAATCAACAAGCATACATCAACAACAACAACTAGGGATCCAAAGAGGAACACTAGCAAGGGGCCCTCAAGCATAAGAGGGGGAAATGAAAACGCTTCGGTGAGGATGTAGATCGGGGTCTTCTCCGTCGATTCTCCAAAGCTCAAGGGATTTGGGTGGTTGAGGAAGGAGATCCGATGGAATTGATGTTCTTGGTGGCTCAACAATGGTGTATGACTTTTTAGGAGGGGAATGAGCAACCCTAGCAGATTGGAGAAGAAGCCTTTAAATAGTGGCTGCCCAAGCAGCCGTTGGAGCCGTTGGAGACGGGTGGCCGGTAGTACCGGCCAGGTCGGGCCGGTACTACCGCTCCTAGGCGACGCCGCGCGACCAACGGGAGGAGGCCACGTGGCCAGAGGGCTCGGTCCGGGAGGGGGGGTGCCGGAGCCTCCGGCCGGGGTACCGGCCGAGGTACCGCCGGGGCTCCAAACCCCCGGGAAGTTTACTGAGGCACATGCCTCTTCCCCGGTACCATGGGCGGTACCATGGCCGGAGCCTCCGGCCGTGGCCAGGCCGGCGGTACCGCCCAGGCACCCTCTCCCTCTTCTCTTTTCTTTGCTTTCCTCTTCTTCTCTTATTTCTTTCTTTCTTCTTTCTCTTCTCCTTCTCTTTTCTTTCTTTCTTCTTCTCTTTCTTTTCTCTTCCAATATCTTGTATACTCTTCACTCTTTAAACATCTAGAGAATGTAATAACCTACAAATCTTATAAATCGAAATGTTCATATATTATCATTGTCATCAACACCAAAACACATATAAAATGAGATATGATCTTTCAATCTCCCCCTTTTTGGTTTCTTGATGACAATATAAGATTTGCAAAAGATGAGAGTATTTGAGCATAGAAAATATAAGATATGCATAAAAGGCTCCCCCTAGACATGTGCATCTAATAGAATTAACATATGAATGATAGGCACATAATCTAGGATCAAACTACTCAAGAAAATATGAATCACCAACAAGTGCAAAGATGCTTAGTAAGCAGATAAATTCATCACTTGAAGAGAGAAGAGACAACCATATGTGAGTAAAGACTAGTGTTGAGTTTAGAGATCATACCACATGAAGTTCACTTAGTCTTTACCATAGATAGATAGATAGATAATGTCTCATACATAAATAGATAGCCCCTATGTCTCACACACATAGATAAGGTGCATAAAACATGATAAGTAGATCTCAACAATAGATAGCCATAAGTCACAAGCATAAAAAGTCAAAGAAAACGCAAGCTTGTGACTTCCCATGCAAATCCCGAACCTAATAGAACTCTTCTCCCCCTTTGGCATCAAGACGCCAAAAAGGTTGAAGAGCGATGCTACCGTCCCTAGCCATCAAGGAAGTCCGCGGCAACATCGGAGTCGACATCATAGGAGGGACCATCCTCGCCATCAGACCACTGGCTATGAGCAGAAATCCACTGAGGCTTCGGAAGGATAGTCTCTTCAGATCCTGGAGGAGAGACTTCCACACCAAGCTTTGCCATGATGCTCTTCTGACGGCGTCGAGCTTTCTTCTCTGCCACATAGGCGTCATACATGCGCTCCTGAATATCCAGCTGGAGGCAGAAGGTCTTCTTTACCTTGATCTTGAGTTTGGTGTACCAAGAGGGCTCGAGCATGGGATCATATGCGGAGTGAGCCGGAGGCCCCCCAAGGGCCATATGAGGAGCAAAACCATCAAGGAGTCTAATGCGATCAGTGCGAGGATCTGCAGGACCTGCTGTAGGAGGTGCTGAGGCAGAAGGTGCTGCTGAGGCAGAAGGAGCTGCTGGTGCTGAGGTAGAAGGTGGGAGCTCATGATCTTTGATAAGAAGATTCTTGCGTTTATGAACAGTGAGAGTAGAAAATGGTTCCAGAATGGCACCCTCAAACTTCTGACGCCACACCTCAGAAATAAGCTTCATGATGAAAGGACCAAAGGCAGGAGACCTCTTCTCAACCATACGCAAGAAAATCTGGTTCCACAGGCAATCCATGACATCCATCTTCACACCCTTGCCCTTTCGGAGATGAGTTTGAAGCATCAAGTCAATGACAAAAGAGTGGATCTCATCAACATTACCCACTTTGACGGCAACAGTCTCACGGTAGATGCGAAGCATAATATCATAGACGGGTTGGAGACCGGAAGTGAATCCAAGCTTGCATCGACCGGGCATATAGAGCGGCTCAAGAACATCTTTGGTGCTTGCATTAGACTGCTCATGAAACCTCCAACCACTATCAGTGTCATGTTCACAATCTTCCGGAAGAGGATAGCCAAGAATCTGTCCAAAGGTGCTCCAAGTGGTAGTGAGTACCACATCACGAGTCATCCAAGTGATGGAGCGAGCGTCATCCTCATGAAAATAGACTGTGGCAAAGAACTGAGTCACAAGGTAAGGATCATAGTTGCATTGGAAATTCATAATGGGAAGCAAACCAAACTCCTCGCAAATATCAAGAGCTTCATGAAAGTAGGCATCCTTCTTCAAATGGTCAATGTTGATATACCGTTGATCAACTACCTTCACCTTGTCGGGAGGATAGACTTCATTGAATATGCGTTCTTGAACCTCGGTGTAGAAGTGGCGGTTGCGAGTGCGAGAAGACCGAGGCCCCAAATAGGGATTAGCGGTGCGAATAGCCATGTATGCATGAAGGCGGACGCCACCATAAGACTTAATATCCGGTTTCCCTTTCTTTTTATTTGCCAGAGAAGCACCACGAGCAGTAGTGGCACGGGGTAACACTTCATCTTGTTCAACAAAATCATCCTCAAGGGGCGGATCCCCTCTCCTCTTCCGACTAGCACCTGTGAAATAGACGAACAGAGCCGAGGGAAATATGGGATAAGGGCACAAGCTCATCTCAACTTAACAAAATTTTGACCCAAAATACACATGCATGATGAGAAAAAAATAAGGCCACACACAATGGGTAAAAAAATGCTACAAAGTAGAGGTTAACGGTGCTACACACTAGAGGATATAGATCAGCAGAAGATACAACCTCTTAGAGCAAGATTTAGCCAAAAATCTATGCATGTAGTACCAATAACCAACACACATGTGAGCCAAAAATACGAGCAAAATACATGGGGGGAGAGGCTAATACCGGGAGCCATGGAGGAGGAGGGGTGGGGGAAGGCTCCCACGGAGCCGATCCGGCCGGAGATGGCCGGAGATTGGCCGGGGGAGCACGGGGAGGCGGCAGGGGCGGCCGGGCGGCGGGTGTGTTTGGAGCAGGGAGAAGATGGGGGCGAGTGGGGAGGGTGGGGAGCGGGGCTCGACCCGCCCACACTTGGAGGCTCCGGCCCGAGGCCGGCGGTAGTACCGGCCAGGCCCCAGGCGGTACTACCGGCCTGGTCAGGCCCGGGTCGGCCAGCCTCCGCCCCCGCTGTTTTTTTTTTTAAGGCTGTTTTAAACAAAATCCCCTTTTTTTTTTAATAAAAAGACACCCTCTTTTAAAGCAAACAAATTTTGATATGCATTTTTGAGACGAGCTTGTGCAAGATATAGAATGTTTTAGAGGTGAGAGAATGGCTTAGGATGGACACAAAGAGGGGTAAGGTAATATGAACTCAAGTTTGCAAGGAGCAAATCAATAGAAGCCAAACATTGAGCCAATTCCCCTAAAAACAAAAGATAGGCAAATTAAGTCCAATAAAGATCCAAATTACTCCAACTCTTCATAAAGAAGAGTGTGGTGGCCTAGGCCACCATATATGAGTGTTATGGCATGGCACCGCGAAGATGTATCTTGGGCCCAAAACCACTACTCATCATTGAAGCTCACATATCATTATATGATATAAAGAGAATGATTTCTTTTAATGTTGGCATTATGGGGGGAGGGATAGCTCAATAGTTTAAACCGCACTCCCCCTATTTCCATGCCCACATCTAAACCAAATAAAGTTTTGAGACAAAGGTGTGTTTGCAAGATGGTCAAGCTATACTCCTTGAATCAATGATATTTAGCTCATTCCTCAAATAAGAGAACCTTGCTTCATCAAGAGGCTTCGTGAATATATCGGCAAGTTGATCTTTGGTAGGAACATAGATAAGTTCAATATCACCACGGGCAACATGATCCCTAATGAAATGATTCCGGATCTCAATATGCTTCGTTCTTGAATGTTGCACCGGATTATAGGCAATCTTGATGGCACTTTCATTGTCACATAATAGAGGCACTTTGTCACAAATGACACCGTATTCCTTTAAAGTTTGCCTCATCCATAACAATTGAGTGCATCCACTTGCGGCGGCAACATATTCGGCTTCGGCGGTGGAGAGAGATATACAATTTTGCTTCTTAGAGGACCAACACACCAAGGACCTACCAAGGAATTGGCAAGCCCCGGAAGTTGATTTCCTATCATCCTTGTCACCCGCCCAATCCGCATCGGTATAACCATTGAGAATAAAACTTGAGCCCTTGGGGTACCAAATACCATATCTTGGGGTATCAACCAAATATCGAAAGATTCTTTTGAGAGCCATCATGTGGCTCTCCTTAGGAGAAGCTTGATACCTTGCACACACACCAACACTCAACACTATGTCCGGTCTAGATGCACAAAGGTAAAGCAAGGATCCAATCATGGAGCGGTATACCTTTTGATCCACCTCTTTACCATTGGGATCTAGTGCAAGATGACATTTGGTGACCATAGGAGTGGCCACACCCTTCAACTCGGTCATCTTGAACCTCTTGAGCATGTCTTGGAGATATTTTGCTTGATTGATGAAGGTTCCCTCTCTCAATTGCTTGATCTCAAAACCAAGGAAGAACTTCATCTCTCCCATCATAGACATCTCAAACCTATCGGTCATAAGCTTTGAAAATTCATCATTGAAAGCTTTGTTAGTAGAGCCAAAGATGATATCATCAACATATAATTGGCAAACGAAAAGCTCCCCATTAACCCTCTTAGTAAAAAGAGTGGGATCGATTAGCCCAACATCAAACCCACGGTCTACCAACAATTCTTTAAGGTGCTCGTACCAAGCTCTAGGAGCTTGTTTGAGACCATAAAGTGCTTTATCAAGCTTGTAGACATGGTTAGGAAAGTTGAGATCCTCAAACCCCGGGGGTTGCTTAACATAAACCTCTTCATGCAAAGGACCATTAAGAAATGCACTTTTAACATCCATTTGTTGTAACTTAAAGTTATGATGCGATGCATAAGCAAGAAGGATACGGATGGACTCAAGACGAGCCACGGGAGCATAGGTCTCTCCAAAGTCAATTCCTTCAACTTGAGAGAAACCTTGAGCCACCAATCTTGCCTTGTTCCTCACAATATTTCCAAACTCATCTTGCTTGTTCTTGAATATCCACTTAGTGCCTATAACATTGCGGCACTCCTTTGGCTTCTCTACTAAGGTCCACACTTTGTTGCGCTTGAAGTTGTTGAGTTCCTCATGCATGGCATCCACCCAATCCGAATCTTCAAGGGCTTCAAATACTTTCTTGGGTTCCACAACGGAGATATAAGCATGATGATTGCTAAAGTTAGCCAATTGCCTTCTTGTGGAGACCTTTGCTCGAACATCACCAAGGACCTTGTCATGAGTGTGTCCACGAATTTCAAGGATCCTATCTCTTCTTGCTAGACGACGGGCCTCGATCTCCTCCTTGGTTTTTCTAGGCCTTGGAGGTGTCACTTGATCAACTTGATCATTTGGGTCCCCGTCTTGACCTTCAATTTGAGCTTCCTCAATTACTTGAGAATGCTCAACCTCATGTGCTTGATCTTGGACAATGTTTGGTGAAGTGCAAATATCAAATGGTTGATCTTGAATGCTTGGTTGATCTTGTCCTTGATCTTGTTCATGAGAGGGAGGATTTTCTTCTTGTTCTTGGGTTGGTGCATCATTAGCTTCAAGAGATGGGGTTTGTTGATGTTGAGAGGATGAGGGCTCCACCGTGGTAGAGCATAGTTCTTCCCGAGACGCCACACCGTGTCCCTCAATGGGGCGGAAAAATCCCACACCCATTCTTACTATGGCATCTTGAGGTATTTCATCACCTGCACATACATCAACTTGCCCCACTTGGGAGCCATCATTTTCTTCGAACTTCACACTACAAGATTCAATGATAATCCCGGAGGATACATCAAAGACTCTATAAGTGTGAGATTCGGCACCGTAACCAACAAATATACCCTCCAAAGCTTTAGGAGCAAATTTAGACAAACGAACTCCTTTGATTTTGTAGAAACACTTACAACCGAACACCTTGAAGTATGAGATATTAGGCTTGTTGCCGGTGAGTATTTCATATGGAGTCTTGTTCAATCCCTTGCGGAGATAGAGCCGGTTAGAGGAGTGACAAGCGGTAGAGATGGCTTCGGCCCAAAAGTTATAGCGGGATTTATACTCCGCCATCATAGACCTTGCCATATCCATAAGAGTCCGGTTCTTCCTCTCCGCAACACCATTTTGTTGAGGGGTGTAAGCAGCGGAATATTGATGACGAATCCCCTCATCACTAAGAAAATCATTGAGTGTGTAGTTCTTGAACTCGGAGCCGTTGTCACTTCTTATTGCCATAATGAGGAGGTTGTGTTGGCGTTGCACCTCGGTGGCAAAGTCAATGAATATTTGTTGAGTCTCATCTTTCGTCTTGAGAAAGTAGACCCAAGTGTATCTTGAGTAATCATCAACAATCACCAAGCAATGTTTCTTCGCACCAAGACTTGCATGAGTAACGGGACCAAAGAGATCCACATGAAGGAGCTCCAAGATCCTCTTGGAAGAGATGATAGTCTTGCTTGGATGCGGAGAGTCATGCATTTTGCCTTCAACACAAGCCCTACAAACACGATCTTTGGCAAAAGAAACATTTTCCATTAGTCCCACAATATGGTTCCCTTTGTGAAGACTTTGCAAAGTTCTCATGTTGACATGGGCTAGGCGGCGATGCCACAACCAACCCACATCCGCCTTTCCGAATAGGCACATCGCACTTGAAGTGGTGGTCCCCGAAAAGTCCACCACATACAAGTTATGTTCGCGATACCCAACGAAAGCGACTTTTAGAGTCTTGCTCCACAAAAGGACCACAATATCTTTATCAATAAAGACGGCGAAACCCATCTTGCCAAGGGCGGAAACGGAAAGCAAATTGTAACCAAGGGTTTTGACAAGCATGACATCCACAAGAGTTATGTGTGCAACCACAACCTTGCCAAAACCCAATACCTCGGATGTAGAATTATCGCCAAAGGAGACGGTGATATTGTTTATGTTGGGCCTCAACTCCTTGACGAGGTTCTTGCCGCCGGTCATATGACTTGTACATCCACTATCAAGTACCCATTTTGAACCTCCGGCGGCATAGTCCTACATGAGATCAATTCTTGGATTTAGGTACCCATTTCACAATGGGTCCTCTTTTGTTAGCAACAAGGGTCTTTGGGACCCAAATAGACCAAGCAACATAACCATCATATGGGCCAACATATTTAGCATAAACATCACCATAATAATCTTTAAATAAAACATAGTGAGGGTTAGCATTTCCCGCATCATCATCATTAATGGTTTTGCCCTTAGGAGCTTCACCATTAGTGATATCTTTCTTCTTCTCTTGTGCGGGCTTGGCCTTTTGCTTGTTTGCCTTCTTTGCCTTGGCTCCATAACCAAGGCCCTCCTTCCCATTGTTTGATCTTTGCTTACTCAAAAGATCATCCAAAGAAAGTTTACTTTGGGAGAGGAGGCCTTAGCAAGTTCATCCTTCAACCTAGTATTTTCCTCAATAACATTTGCATGATCACAAGAAGGAGTAGAGGAACTAGGCACATCATATGAAGTAAGCCTAATTTGAAGTTGCTCATTTGACTTGGATAGGAGAGAGTATTCACTCTTCAAAGCTTTGTGAGCTTTGTCTAGTTCATCTAGATCCTTCACAAGTTTCTCATGATCAACACCAAGTTGGGCCTTTTCCTTTTTAAGCAATTTGGTCTTAGCCCTAGCATGATCTCTAGCTTTAGTGAGCTTGTTAATTTCATCTTGAGGCTCTTCAAGATTTTCTAGCCTCTCCTCAAGAGAGGCTATAGTTTCTTGACTTTCCTCAAGGGCATTTTTAAGAGCATGGATTTCAAGAGAGTCTTCTCTCTCTATTTGACCCTTTTTCTCAAGCATATCATTTTGTTGAGCTAAACGAGCCATGAGATTTGAAACATGCTTTTTGTTGATACCTTGTAGGTTAAGCAAGAATTCATCAAATTCTAGCATTTCTTGTTTTACTTTTAGACTAGCATCATCAATCCCTAGATCACTTGATATGTTAGACATAGAGGGGCTAGGAGATGATACCTCGGAGGATTTGGCCATGAGGCAACTTTCTTCCTCCACATGAATGATCTCATTGGGGGATTCACTTGGTGATGAAGAGTTAGTGGAGAGGAGGCAAGAGCGACCAATCCATTAGAGGTTGCATCTTCTTCATCATCACCTTCATCATCCCCGGAGGAATATTCTTCTTGAGTTGATAGCACAATAGATGTGTCCAAGGAAGATGTTGCCATGAAGCAATGTGCATTCTTGATATGAGGATTCTCATTGGGGGATTCAAAGAGAGATGAAGAGGGAATGTTGGTAGTGACAATGGCGGCCATTTCTTTTGAGCTTCCTTCTTCATCATCACTAGAGCTCGCAACTTCATCGGAAGAATATTCTTCCCTAGTCACTAGCATGACTTTTGGGTGCCTCTTGCCCTTCTTCGTCTTGTTGTTGTAGAACTTCTTGTTGGGGGCTTTTGAGTATTTGCCCTTTGATTCTTTGCTCTTGTCCTTGGGAATGAGCCTTCCATTATGAAGCTCTCTATTTTCATAGGGGCATTCGGCAATGAAGTGGCGCTTGTCATCACAATTGTAGCATGATCTTGTCTTTGGACCAAAGCTAGTGAACCCACTCTTGTGGTTTCTCTTGATGTTGTCTTCCTTGGCCTTGGAGGGATCAACCCAAAAGGACTTTGCATGGAAGGCCATGTGGTCATGATAGTGGCATTCCAAATCTTCCGGATAGGACATACTCCAAGATGCCCTATATTGCTCTTGAGGGTGCACTTCATCTAAGGGGTTGACCACCAAGGCAAGATTGTTCCCTTTTGACATACCAATGGCACGATTGAGAGAGTCATGAGAGTTTTGCTCGAGCACCTTGAGGGCTTGCATCTCGTGCACGGCATCTTGAGAAGAGAGAGAGGAATAGCATTCTCTCCCAACAAGGGTCTTGACATCAATGGGTACATATGGCATCATGCATTCAATATACTTCTCCTTGATCCAAGAGTCATTGATGTGGGTGGCACCAATAAGACGGAAGTCATCGGCAACAATGAGGAGTCTTGAATACATGTCTTGATGATCTTCATCCGGTAGCCTCATGAATCCTTCGGCTTTATTCTTAAGAGCATTATACTTGTTCCTTCTCGTGCTCTCACTTCCAATGCAACTAGCGGCCAACCCATCCCAAGCTTCCTTGGCGGTGGTGTAGTTCCGAACACGAGGCAAATCCTTTGTCCCCACACTAGTTTGAATCATGTGCAAGGCGGTGTTGTTGAGTTGACTATCAACCGCTTCTCTTCTAGTCAACTTGTCGGGGTTGTAAGGTTTGAAGCCTTCTTGGATGATTCTCCAAAGTTCATTGGAGGCACTGCAAACATGAGAGCGAAACTCAAATCGCCAAGTATTGTAATTTTCAATGGAAAACTTAGGTGGGTCGCCCCGAATGTTCAAATGAGGATGGGGAACCGGTATATCGGGAGATTGAAAAGGTGGAGCTACTCGATTGTAGCTCTCACCTCCACTAGTATCCCTAGGAGATGCAATGGGAGATCTGTTAGTGTTTAAGTTATCACCTTCCACGGGTTTGGTAGAAGAGGGTGGTGCCGAAGCACCTCCCTCTCGACACACCCGCGTCCTTTACCTCTATACTAGGAGCCATGGGACGGGCCGGAGCCAGAAGCTCGGCAATCATCTTTTTCATGCTTTCCATTTGGGCTTCCATTTTGGTTTCCATGAAGGACTTCAACGAATTGAATTCTTCCATGGAGACCGTATTGGCGGCCCCATCCGAGGGCTCCTCGTTTGGCATACTCTTAGGCGGTTAAGCCCGAAATAAGAGCCGAGGCGATACCAATTGAAAGGATCGTATGCCGCACCTAGGGGGGGTGAATAGGTGCTAACCAATTTTTAGTTCTTTTTCAATTTAGGCTTGACACAAATAGGTAAATTCTCTAGATATGCAACTAAGTGAATTTACCTATATGACAAGGTTATCAACTAAGCAAGGTATAGCTACGCAATATAGGAGATAGAGTGGGATAGAGGTAACCGAGAGTGTAGCACGCGTTGACACGGAGATGATTCCCGTAGTTCCCTTCCTTTGCAAGAAGGTACGTCTACGTTTGGAGGAGTGTGGTTGCTACGCAAGCCAAACCAACAGCCACGAAGGCTTCACTCAGATCTCCGTGAGCAACGCCACGAAGGCCTAGCCCACTTCCACTAAGGGATTTCCTCGAGGCGGAAACCGGGCCTTTACAAAGTTCTTGGGGCACACATCCACAACCAAATTGGAGGCTCCCAAATCTGTAACAACACAACAAATCAACAAGCATACATCAACAACAACAACTAGGGATCCAAAGAGGAACACTAGCAAGGGGCCCTCAAGCATAAGAGGGGGAAATGAAAAACGCTTCGGTGAGGATGTAGATCGGGGTCTTCTCCGTCGATTCTCCAAAGCTCAAGGGATTTGGGTGGTTGAGGAAGGAGATCCGATGGAATTGATGTTCTTGGTGGCTCAACAATGGTGTATGACTTTTTAGGAGGGGAATGAGCAACCCTAGCAGATTGGAGAAGAAGCCTTTAAATAGTGGCTGCCCAAGCAGCCGTTGGAGCCGTTGGAGACGGGTGGCCGGTAGTACCGGCCAGGTCGGGCCGGTACTACCGCTCCTAGGCGACGCCGCGCGACCAACGGGAGGAGGCCACGTGGCCGAGGGCTCGGTCCGGGAGGGGGCGGAGCCTGGGGTACCGGCCGAGGTACCGCCGGGGCTCCAAACCCCGGGAAGTTTACTGAGGCACATGCCTCTTCCCGGTACCATGGGCGGTACCATGGCCGGAGCCTCCGGCCGTGGCCAGGCCGGCGGTACCGCCCAGGCACCCTCTCCCTCTTCTCTTTTCTTGCTTTCCTCTTCTTCTCTTATTTCTTTCTTTCTTCTTTCTCTTCTCCTTCTCTTTTCTTTCTTTCTTCTTCTCTTTCTTTTCTCTTCCAATATCTTGTATACTCTTCACTCTTTAAACATCTAGAGAATGTAATAACCTACAAATCTTATAAATCGAAATGTTCATATATTATCATTGTCATCAACACCAAAACACATATAAAATGAGATATGATCTTTCACCAACTCCGACCAGGGCGGAGCGGCCGGCGGCGGCCCGGCTAGAGAGAGGAGACTCTCAACTTTACTGTTCAAGGCTGAGAGCGGTGGACTATTATGGAACATAATTTCTTAGCTGCTCCTCTCTGTTGACTTTAGTGCGAACAAATTCAGAGGTGGTGAATCCAATAAAAGATGGGTAGCGTGACATATGGCAACAAAGGAAGAATCAACAATATTTTTTACCAGCTGATGCTTTGCTTTGGTTTCAAGATTAGCATTATGGAATATAAATGCAAAAAAACAAGTTGGTGGTCAGCAGTTGCATTAGATCTTTGACATTTAACTTTGAGGCAGCGTCAGTAATTTAGTATTACCACTAACCTTCCTTTCCAAAAAAACATGAGAAATAAAAATAAAATCTGCAATTTAAAACAAATACCAACACTAATTGTGCCTTGCCTGCCAACAGAAAAGGGAACTGTGATACAATACCATTTTGTTTTGTTTCCAAAACCCATTTCTTGAAGGGAAGTGCTTCTCTGGACGAATTTCTAAATACGTAACTTCAAAATGAGTTTCTTATTTTTCATGACAGTTTCACCTGAGGAACGTCTAGCTAGAACTACACCTTTTGTATTATCATCTGCCTAGTTATACTGACTTCCAACGCTATAAAAAATCCAGTATTGATGTTCCCGCAGTATACCCACAATCAGTTTACTAGTTGGGATTTGACGCATTGGACATCTTACGCTAGAATCAAACTGTTAAGACCCGCTTCTGACTGTTGTCACTAAAACTTGTGCGGGAAGAACATCCTAGAAAGCTAGTACCACTGGTATAAAAACAGCCGATTCTTGGATAAAGAGCACATAAGGACAGCACTACTAAGTGCATCCGCAAACAGCCGTCTCGTGTCCGAAGCTGTTCACCGGGAACGAAAGTAAGGCCTAGTGCATTTTTTGGCTAAATTTGGGCTGGCTTTGCGGTCTGCCCGTGGACAGGTTGTTGTGTCCTTCCATGGCCCACAAGTCAGTGTGCTAGGAAATTTATTTAGTTTTCTTTGTATGCATTACAAGTTAAGCACAATTAATTTTCTACACGCTAGCTAGTCTGGCCCTCGCTGCCTTGCCGTTTGCTACCCGCGGCGCCTCCGGTGCTGCCTTGGCCCTCGACAGGTTGAGGACCACTAGAGCTTCCTTGGCCCTTGTCTTTGTTGCCCTTGCACGTCATAGTGCAATGGTTCCGTTGGCCTGGCGCATCCTCTCGGCGGTGGCTCCCTTCGACCTGGCGACAATCATGCCCACCCATTGTGTCGCCCTCGTCAAGGCCGCTGCTTCCGCTTTGGCAGATGCGTCGATTTTGGCGACCCTAGCCGCCTGCCACGCTGCCAACATTGTTGTGTCCTTCCGCAGCCACTTTGCCGCCCTAGCCGTTTGCACGTCAAGGAAGGCAGCACGCTGCAGGCACCCGCTTCTGCCTCAGTGCCTCCAGTGCAGACTACAACATTAGAGATTTGCCATTTTAACTTTGAGGTTGCGGCCTCTTCTGCCTCTAGCGCGGACTCGAGGGCAGCACACTGACAGTCACCCGCTTCTGCCGCCCGGCGTGCCTGCAGATTTGCCTAGGCGCGCCACTCTTTCACCATGAACTGTCGGCTGCGTTCCTCCATGGTTTCCATTTTGAAGGACAACTGAACAACGCGCTCGTTGATGGCCTCCTCGGTTGCGCGCGTTGGCTGATGCGGCCTTGAAGGACTCAAGGAGGATGGCCTGCTCCACGCTCGTCTGCGCCCGAAGGACGTCCTCCTTGACTCCTTCCTCGTCCCAGTCCCCAGCGCCCTCATCGTCGCTAGCTGTCTGGCTAGGAGGGTACCGCTCGGCCGTGGCCTGGCTAATCTCGGCCCAAGTAGTGGGATGGCACGAGTCATGGCTATGCCTGCGTTGCCTGGGCAAGACCTCGATGGCTCAATTTATAGCTGCGGTTTGGGCGGGAAAAATCGAGGCCGGGAGGGAAATGGCGTGCACCGGCGGGAGAACACGGTGAGAGGATGTGGCGCGGGCATGAAACAGTGGCAGACGCCATTAACTTTCGATAGCTACGCCGGCTGCCATTAACTGTCGGTAGCTACGTCGGCTGCCATTAACACGCTGTTTACAACGGTATGACGGGCCACTGATCCCATAAATGCGGTGGACATGGGCCTCCAGCCAGTCCGCGGGTCACCGCAAACGGACCGAACAGACAAAATGCTGATGGTTGTTGGAGATGCTTAAGTGTTTGGGCTTCTCTAGCAGCCGCGGATACCAAAATCTGCCTTCCGGCCATGCTTGTCCGTTTGGGCCAGGGGTCGCTCCTGCGGTCGGATGCATTTTTTTCCAACAAATTTAATGTAAGTTAGAAATATTACATAGGCTTCATCATTTACATGGTTCATGACAGTGAAAAATCGAGAAAACCTAAACTAGAGGCTTGTGCTGGCCCTCGGCTTCTTTGTTGTAAAGGAAGAAGACCCACTAACCCAAACTGGAGGATATCGGATGATCCTTTCCTCCGTTGCTGCGAAGGAAGAACATCCGGAAATCTACATTAGGTGCTAGCCCTCGACATCTTCGCTGCAAAGAAAGAACATCTAAAAACCTAAACTATAGGTTTCTACTCATCGCCGCTGTCGTTGCTGCCGCCACCACTATTGCTTGAACATTTTCACCCTAAGCTCAACAAGTAGCTGATCTTCAGGTTGTGGGCGAACTTCTCCCATCGAAAATCGAGAAACATCTAACCTTGCCTGTCGAACATGACATCGATAGGCCGGCAAAAGCCGTAGCTGACTCCCCTCAGGTTGAACCGAGCCGGCGAGAAATTATACGGACTTCTCCGGAAAAACGTTGCGCCTGTGGAGATGCCCTACGACGGCTTTGTTGTCCGAAATGCGGACCGGCCATTGATGCGCTAAGTGTTAGGTCGAAGCAACTTCCGGAGATTCTGATCGCTCAAGGATATGTCATATGTTGTTGGAAATTGAAATGTCCGTCATGTGATGAGAAGGGGCAAATAGCTGCGAGATTAGATAGATCAGAGAGACTACTGATACCCTGTCTGTGCTTTAATCTCTGAGGTCACCTGACTAACCCCACACCCTGCCCAAACTCGGAAGCTGGATTAGATTAACTATAGTACTGATCCATGGATAAAGTAAACTACACTAGCCCACCAACCACCACCATCCACCCCTCAAGACGGCCAGACACAGGACACGCCGAGCTCTGACCATTAAGTCCATTAACTAAACCAAAAAAGCTCCTCAATCCATGCCCCTCTCTCGCTCCTCCATGCCGCTTTATCCCTCTTCTCCATTAACACCTCTCCCATACCTTCTACCTACCTACCTAACCAGGAAGAAAGGGCATCTCACACATGCTCCCCACTCTCCCTCTCCACAGGACCAACTTTTTTTTTATGCATAAATAACTAACATGTTCACTGGTGACTGGATGGTCATGTCATGTGCTCGCAGACATTCAAGGGCCTAACTTCCCATAACCACCAGCAGCACTCACTCTCACTTTCATCAGTGTGCAGCACTCACTCCCTCCCTCCCTAGATGATGAGCCAAACTTCCCAAAATCAAGGGTATGCTTAATTAGATCTCATCTAGTGGGATATGATGAACTTCCTACAGTACGCACAAAAAGAAAGAGATTGCAGGTTAAAGGAAAAAAAAAGTAGCTAGCAGTCTCATGAACTATGTCACCTAGATGATGATGCATGCATGCATGGTCGGCTTTGGCCCATATGCTAGCTAGGTGCAATTTAACAGAGAGAAGAGTAGATTTCCTCATGAACATGCATGTTACAGAGAGGCTACTAAGCTGGAGTAGTTAATTAATTAAGCATGTGTGTCTTTAGTTAAAAAGCAGTATGTCCGATGTCACTGTTACTAGTGTTACTGGTGCTACTATTGGCCTCCCTCTAGTGGTGCGATGAATCTAAACATGCGCTGCGTGCTGGCCTGCTGCTGCTGCATGGAGGAAGAAGCGGCGCCGGCGCCCCCGCAGCTGCACCCCTCGCCGGCACCCTGGAGCCCGAGGCGGTTCAGGCACAGGCACACCGCGGCATTGTGGCCCGCGGGTTCCTGCTTCACCGCTGGCTCGTCCTCCGCCTGGTAGGGCGCGAGGCTGATGGAGAGGTTGAGGTCGATGCCGAGGTGCCGTCCTGTCGGCGGCGGCGGCGGCGGCGTGGCGCCGGACCCGGACGGTTCGTCGTCTTCGCTGCTGTGGCTGCAGGCTGGCTCGGCGGAGCTGGAGAGATCCTGCTGCGGCTGCTGCTGGAAGTGGTGGTGGCTGCCGCCTGGAGCGGCGGCAAAGTGTTGTCGTTCGTGCGCGGCCCGGAGCTGCTGCGGCTGTCCGGGCATGGCGATGGCATTGAGCGGGCGGTGGGTGTGCGGGTCCATGCCCCGGGCCAGGAGCTTGCGCTTGATGTGCGTGTTCCAGTAGTTCTTGATCTCGTTGTCCGTCCTGCCCGGCAACCTTCCGGCGATCAGCGACCACCTGAGCACATGACAACACGGTAAGAAACTACACCGGTCGACCCATCCCGGAGATTAAAAAAAAAAAGAGAGAGAGAGAGGCTAATCTTACTTGTTGCCGAGCAGCTCGTGTAGCTTGATGATGAGCTCGTCCTCCTCCTCGGTGAAGTTGCCCCGCTTGAGGTCCGGCCTGAGGTAGTTGATCCACCGCAGCCTGCAGCTCTTCCCGCACCTTAGCAGCCCTGCGCGCGGCACCATGACATTCGTACACGTCACTCCCAAATCGTCACGCGCGCCGCCATAGCCGGCAGGCCGTTTAGGTTGAGCACGTAGAGGTGGGTTCTCTGTCTCAAGAAATAAATACAAGATATATACCTGCGGCTTTGGGTAGGGATCTCCAGCATCCTTCGCCATGGGCCTTGATGTAGGCGATGAGGCGCTGGTCCTCCTCCTTGGTCCAGGCGCCCTTGTTGGTGTGCGCCTTCTCGCAGCACGGGGACCTCCCCATGCCGCCGCCGTCGTCGGCACGAACGTACGTATACGAAATCCGCCGAGCGCCGCCGCACCCGAGTAATAACAGATATATGTTGTTGTTGTTGTTGTAGAGGAAAAGGAGGAGCGGTGTGTTGTTGGTAGCGGTGGTGGTGTGTGTGGGAGCGAGCTTTCTGTGAACAAGGAGAGGAGAGAGGAGAGGAGAGGCGAGGGTGTGTGGATGGGTAGTTGGTTTTATATACGAGGAGGAGGAGAGGCAGAAGGGCCCCCATTGACGCGGATCCCTGAGGGCCATTTGACCGAGTTGGTGCGATGAGAGGGGAAGAGGAAGAGGGGGGAGGTGGGGCGAGTGGTTGCAAAGCCCTAGCCCTGGATTTGGTAGGTAGGCATGCTGCTGCTTCTTCTACTCGATCCACCGCCGCTTGTCCTATTCCCCTCCGCTCCCTCTTTTTTTTATTATTCCTTTTCCCTTTATTTTTGTTTTGTTTTGTTCTGTTTGTTTTGCGAGTACTAGTTTTTCTTTGGAGGGGGATGCTTGGTAGGTGTACCCGGCGAGCCTACACGAGGGGAGTTGGCTAGCTAGTAGGTGCAGCGCAATGGAACGAGGTTGGATGGATGCTGTGTCCTGGCCTCTTTGGGGTTTTGGGTGGTGATTGGATTCTTTGTATTTCGATGGAAATTTGTTGAACCTCTCTTGCCCAAGCTTGTGCGAATAGCGACACGCCAGAACATATCGTCTGTTGCATCCTTTTTTTTGGGACATGTGGTTGTATATATACCCTCCATGCTTCATGGTGATGCACTATTAGAAATGGGAATGTGTCCTGAACAGCAAATGAGGGTAGGTACCTTGGATGTAGGTTTTGATGGCATTGACTTTGCATGGCATATAGTATTATATATTGATTCGTTCTAGAATTATAAGTATGCATTATCGATTTTATTGGACATGCCTTGATATGTCTCACGGGAGTTCCTTATAAAATGGTGACATCGCAACCGTACATTTCTTGAACATCAAATGACTAAGAATTTCTTAATCCGAGTAGCATCTGTTGCACGCCTTCTTTTCATACTTCATGGTGATGCACTCTCTACAGACGGGCATGTGCAATGAAGAGCAAGGAGGGTAGGTACCTTGGATGTAGATTTTTAGGGCATTGACTTTACATGGCATGTACATATTGATTAGTTCTAAAATAATATATATATGCATTATTGGTTTTATTGGAATTGGCATATGTGATATGTTTCACAATGACCACGCAACCATGCAAGTCATAGATATAAATCAATATTTTTATACATGGCATTTGAGGCCACACGTATAAGGCAGATATAGGGGACAATAAAAGGGATCCTACCTTGTCTATTACTATTAGCGTTTAACATCTGAACTCAAACTAACATGCTTACTAGTCCAGTAATGAACTAAAATTTCCAAATGTTCCGAGTTATGCAAAGGAGGAACACCAAACAACGCCTTTTTTTTTTTGTTCCAAAAGTATTGTTGCTTCATCTAACCAAAAGATCAAGTTGGAAACAAGATCTAATGCCTCCACAATCACACTTTAACATTACTCCGTATTATATTTTTTGGGGGAGCACTAAATCAGAAGCACATGGTGACTGATGTGCCTATAAAGTCTTTATTCTCTTCGTCTATCTAGACCTCTATTACCGTGTGCATATGTTTTTCCTAAGTTATTCACCGACATTTTTCAGGCATCCCATGCTAGCTCCTCCTTTCTAAGATTCTAGAAAACCAGCCCATCCCCAGCACTAGCGGCATATCTTTGTGTGGGCGATTGGGCATGAAAGGAAGCAAAGAAAGGAAAAGAAGCAAGGAAAGGGAAAGAAGAATCTTGTCCATCGGTTTGGTGAGCTACCCAGCTCTCATCCTCCCTCCCTCCCTCCCTCTTGATATGCACGGACCAACTTGTGCTAGCGCTTGTTTTGATTAATGGGATCCACTACTTTGTCTCCCCCTTGCTGCGTGGTTGGTGCGCATGCTTCTGGTAAGGTGGAGGAGGTTTCCGTACATGCTTGCATCGGAAGTCCCACTCGATCCCAGGCATTATTACAACACTAATAACTAGGAGTAGTACTAGAGACTAGAGTTGCATGGCCTGGTTAACTGAAAATGTGTTGGGTTTGAATTGCAGATTGTACGTACCACATCTGTGGTTACAAAATGGAATAATCATGCAAAAAATGTTAGACGATGCTTGTGAAATTGAGTTTTAGTCACTAGTCTAATGGACAACACATTCTTATTCTATATTTATTAAATATAAATATGACGATGGGAGAATTCATGCTCAATTTGCGTAATCATGATTAAAATCTCATTCGAAGTCTAGTGAAGAAGTTTGGACTTTCCATGATTATACTCCTGTAGTCTTTGATACGTACTCCACACAATGCTGTACACAGTGCTATGGCATATATAGTACTACGTGGTTATGCTGCCCCAGCTAGCGGTTCTTCTTTTCTAACCAAAAGGCCATCTGTCCACTTTATTCCTGAAGGACGTCGTACGTATTATCCTTAAGAATTGTGAACTCATTTGGGGTTTGGTGGTGATACTGATTATTTAAAGAAATAATCCACGGTACTCAGAGTCCCATCCATGCAAACCGTTCCCAGCCTTGATTTGGTGTTAGGAAACCTCACTGATGCACTTTTCGTGCTGCCACAATAGACATGTACATTTCAACAACTAAAAGAGAGCTTATCTAACTCTTCCAGAAAATAAGGACTTTCCAATCGGAAATTCAATTCGGCTCCCGGGTGCATATCCTCTATCAAAAAGTTATATTTTAAAATGTCGAAAAATTTTGACAAAAAATTCTACATGTACATCTCCACAATATACGTTCAAGTTGAGAACCAATATTTTGTGGTCTGTAAAAAAGAGAAAATTTATCTCCGAAAAGACTTATTTTCTTTTTGTCTTTTTACACGCACACGACAAGTCGGATTTTTATGAAACAACTTTGTGAGCGTCTAGCACGTGAAGATGTACGTTCGAATTTTTCGTTCCAATTTTTTGAAATTTCAAAATGTATGTAACATGCATTTTAAAATAAAGGGAGCATATGCTCCCATGTGCCAAAACACCATTCCCCTTTCCAATTATTTAAGTTATTTTCTCATCTTGCAGCAAATATATTTACAGTATGTGAACAGTGCTGTTGGATACTTATCTTGTAGACCATGTTTCCGAGTTTCTCCAGCTGTGGCGCACATAAGTATGATCCATCGATCCAAGCAGATGGGGATCTA
Organism: Lolium multiflorum; assembly: GCA_030979885.1. Lineage (NCBI taxonomy): Eukaryota > Viridiplantae > Streptophyta > Magnoliopsida > Poales > Poaceae > Lolium > Lolium multiflorum. Next base: position 176,458,621 of record CM061750.1, on the reverse strand, counting down.
CCGAGAAGAAGAGAACAAGATAAGACGAGACCAGATTCATGTGGAACAGGGTAGCTAGGGAATTGATTGGTGAGAAATAACTCCCAGAGGTTAGGTTAGTTTTGCCCTCCTCCTTGTTGGCTGCAGATGTGTGGCCAGTCTCCCCATCGCAGCAAAGATCTGGCCGGTAGTATCTCTGTCGAAGGAAAGGCACCTTGAATGCATCCATCACCTACCTCACTCTCTGTTCTCTTCTTACACCAACACCGCCCATGCACATGAGCGACCAGCTAGCTCGGTTGAGATGGAAGCATGCAGGGCCTCCTCCATAGTAATGGCACTTGGCAGTTGGCATCATCGTCTTCCCTGCGTCTGCCATGCATGCTGCATGAACCCACTTTTCATGTACTACAATGTCGAAACGCTATGTGTAGCCAATGAAAATTACTTTGGCGTAACTCTGGTAGCCCAAGTACATAGTATGACCAAAGTCCTGGGAAATGAAGTTGATTTGTCCTTGGCTCCCTTAGTTGCAGCTTCAGCTTTGCACCCCTAGAAAGATCGGTAAATATTTATTTCTTTGATAAATTTCATCCATTTAGTGTGTGTGACACCCACCACTTTAGGTGAAAAATATTTGTGACTTACTAAGTGACACCCGGTTGATTTTGCTCTAGGTCCGCCTGGGCTCGTGGACCGCAGATTGGAAGGAAGTGTAGTGATTCAACCGCTTTGCACCGTGCTGACCGGCGACGAGGCAGCACGGACGGTACAAATATACATCAAGGTGTGTGTTCCTTTTCGTACAACTTTGATCGTATCTCGGTCGTTTGATTCTACGATCTGAGGTACGTATGGAGTTGTTGCTGATGATATTTACAGCCAATCAACTTAGCGGCACACTAGCAGGTAACACAATGGATAGATAGTATTTGCTTATTGTTTTCTGCTTAAGTTCCCCCCTTGGGGTGATCCTTATAATCTGTAATAACTTGAATTGCTCGTAGAGTCGTGGACACGGTCCATCCGTCCATGTGCATTCCTAGGAGGAAGAGAACAGAGGAGAGGAGAAGCAGGCGGCTGGTGGTGCAAGTAAAGGTGGTGCTAATGAATGTGAGCTGCTATCTGGCTTGGCCAAATCGACAGGTAGGTAGGTAAGTTTCGAAAAACAGGAGGTAGGTAGCGTAGGCTTCATTCAATTGGCTCGCATGGAATACTGCTGTCTCACCGGTTCTCTCTCGCACTCACACATTCAAATCTGTCCAACAAGAGAAACTTGGCAGCATGGAACGACTAATTCGAAACGGACCAATTCTCGTCCCCAGGGATCTGTATTGAAATTTTTGTCCAGCAGAATGTTATTTGTCAGAGAATTGCAAGCCTTAGATTGTAATGATGGTGATATGTAAGATCACACAGGAACCAGACAACTGCTGGACACTCGATCAGGACGACAAGACCGTTGCTGAATTTACAGGATCGGCCAGTCGCGGTCAATACGGTATTATATATTAAGACGTTTGCTCTTCTTTTCAGCAAGAAAATGCCAGTCGATCTCTAGGCCGGTGAGGTGACCACCCTGTGGGACAAGATATGGACTACGCGTAGAAATGTCAAGGAAAGTATATGCATCGAAATGGAGGTTAAGTAAGTGATGCATGCAACCAATTTAAGTCCATGGAGACTTCGTGCAATGCAATTAGCACGTCACTTTCTTGATGTAACTAATTGTTGCCGTTTTATGCATGTAAGTAAATCCCGTGCATACTCGAATTTGCCACATTTTTCCTAAAGCTATGGCAAGAGCTACCAAAAAGTGTGCAAGGTAGTTGGCATACATAGCAATATAGTTATGTTTGAAATACTTTATGACAAATTGGGCAAGCAGCTCTACTAAGAACATGCACGTGACATATTACCGTTGTGACACTGAGATGAATTAATAATTAAACAATAAACGCAAACGTCTGTTGCCAAAATTCTTCAAAGGTTGAATATAAACCAAAAGTGCTCAGATATAGTTTCTTTCGATTTTTTTTCTTCTCTAGATGATGGTGCTAAGCATTCGATCCTATTGGAAGCTCTTTTTTTTCTGTTGTGTTTTGTCAAATAGAAGCTTTTTCTTTGTTTTGTCAGATAGAAGCTTCGAAGAAACTGGTGACATTAGCAGCTGATCAGACCACACGACGTTGGTGTACGGTCGTGTCGTCCGTACAACTGAAAGAAAAGTGAGAGAAGCCGATCAGTGGAAGAAGGATGACAGCTTTGACTTCGACAAATCAAAGTCGAATCGAATTGAACCTTCAATTCGTGTTTGGTACGTGCGGATGCTGTCAGGAGTTCTAAGTTGGGTCACTGGGCTTCTCCGATCAACAGTGTGCATAGCATCCGTCTCTATCTCTGTTCTCGAGAACAAGTGTCCCTTGTCTTTCTATTTTGTTAGGGAACACGCCTATTGTTTTGCATCTTGGCACCCAGAGCATGCATATGCTCCAGTTTTTTAAAATGAGTTTCAAACGTAATTTAAAATAGTAAAAAAAATTGATAAAAAATGTTGTGCATACATCTTAATGTTTTATAGGTTCACAAAGTCGCTTTAAGAAAAATCGATAATTTTTGTGATGAGTGTAGAAATGACAAAAGTTGGTACTAAAAAAAAGCTCTTCATAGTCATTTGTTTATCTACTTTACACATGACACAAAAAAATGTTATCTTTTCACGAAATATGGCATGCGCATATAGAACATTAAGATGTACGTGTGAAATTTGTGTTTGTTTTTTTGCATATTTTAATATTTTTTTTTTGGTGGCAGGAGCATATGCACAGAAGATCAAAAGTTGATTTTCGGCTCAGCTTTGGTTTGCTGCTATTGCTATTAGTGATTGGAGTTTTTTTCAAATGTTAGCCGCGTACATAATAGTGTGTTTACATTTTCGATGGAGTCACCTAGGTAGTATCTACACCAACTTCTGGTATCATTTTCAGAAGCCATGGGAAAGCTTTCGAACTCACGTATTTCTAGATGTTTTCTACAAGTACATATTCATAATTTTATGGGATATTTGTATTTCTCTCCCTAAATCATCTGCGCAATTCATATTTTTTTCATAGTGTTGCTTGTTGCTAAGTTTTCCAACCAGCCTCGCAAATATTCACACGAAGTGTTTCCATCATGTGAACGCTCTTTGACTGTGCCTGGTTCTGACATAGAGAGATGCCAACTAAAAGTTTACAGGTGGGAAGGACAAAAACCTTGCATGCGTCCCCACATGCTCAACTCCTTGATAAATCCACTACCCTCAATAATTTTTTTGCACTTGGAGCTCCCACCTATAGCGACAATAATTCCTCTGAGAAATCACATAAGAACACATACACGATGCACGCATAAGCCTCGACAACCCTAGAGGAACCACCACCTCACCATTGTTTCATGGGAAACCATTCCTCTCCCAGAGAGGGCACCTTGGATTAACCCACAATAGGACACAAAATCAAGTCCCCCATCGCACACCCAGCACAAGCACAAGCCCAAGTCAATATGTATTACAAGGAAGTAGTCATAGATCAGCTGACTTAACTCCAAGTTACTTCGAATCACTGACATGTAGGGCAGAGGGGACATCGGTCAGTGACTCAAATCACTCTCGCTTAAGATAGTCCCATGGTCAATATTGGAAATAAGTGAATATTTAAAAAAAAAGTTTAAACTAATTTTGCATAACCTTTAGATTTTTTTATGCAAAACTTGTGAACCCATAGTATAATTCAAGTTGTTCGGTTGTCTAGGATTAATCCCACACTTCCTGAAAAAATGGGATCAGAGCAGTAGAGGGAGTGACACGTCCGCAAATTTTCCAGTATCCTGGATGAGAAGAAATTAACTAGGAGATGGACTTTGAGTGACACATAGGTTGCAATTTTTTTCCAACCGGGCTTCTAGCCCCTTTCCATTGCAATAGTGGAAGTAGCAAGTTTGAAACTATTACAACAAAGAAAGTGGCGGCGGGAGAAGCAAGTTCGGGCAGTAGCAAGAAACCCATTGCGCTACACCTCCACATCAAAGTATCTAATATGGGACAAAAATCTGCTACCAACGCAACACAACAGAAACAAAAGGAAGTCTTATACAACCCTTACAACAAAACGCCAGGATATCAAACTGAAACCACACCAAAACAATGCACCGCAAAGGGAGAATCATAGCGCCACACCAAGGAAACACCATAAGCTTCATGCTCCGGAAGTGACTACGCCAGAGACGGTCATCATTGCCCCATTCCTAGGCTTCTAATTGTGAATCAGTGTCCCTACTATCTCCATCATCTTCGTTGCTTTGAATTGTACCATCTCCTTGCCTTGATCTTGTTGGTGACCTACCCAATATGTAAGCAAAGAGGATGCCAGCAAAATTATTTCACATGGAGTTCTAATATTATTTTTAACTAAGGTATTTGTTTTCTTGTTTTACACATTACCCATCAAATAGCATCAATACCAACCATGAAATAAGGATCGCCAAATGGCAGAAAAGCATGAAACTTGGTCATGCCTACCAAATGTTATTTGGGCAGAGAGAAGTCCCCAAGATATTCCCAATTACACCCTAGATACATTTGGCAACATTGCATTGGAAGAAAAAATTATTTGCCGATTCAACCTGGGAGCGCAACTGCAGAACCCATCCATTTTTGCGTTCTCATAACATCTCTCATTCTGAAATAGCCGCCACATGAAAATTTTGATTTTCAGTGGCATTATAGCTAGCCAAATCCATTTTTAATTTGCCCCTGATATAGATTTATCCTCGAATGTATACAATGATTCTATAGAAAAGTTTCCATTCCTATATCATGCCTATGAACTCTTATCAAATGAACTAGATAAATAAACATTCCTCACAAACCCCAAGATATAATTTCACTAACTCAAGGAGTCGCCAACAAGATTCCTCGAAAAGATAACTCATTTGTTTCCAACAACATACTTCACATTGCACTCTTACTCATTGCAACCCCAAAGGCCAGAGGAAAACTTTCAAAAGCAGGAAAAACACCAATGGGTCCGGCCAAAATCTGCAAGTGTTACCACTCGCCAACTTAACTTTCCTACTGGCCATATAAATATCTTTGATCTTAATAGTGTTTCTGGAAATAGGAGAATCGGAAGCCCTAGGTTTTAGAATCTGAAGAAGGGTAATGATACCATAATTCAACCCTTCACAGCCAAATTTCCATTTTAAAAAGCTTGGAAAATATGCACAATATCAAATTTCACCACATCCCAACAACGCTAGTAAAAGTAATTATTAGGTAGCAATATCTAAACTTATTTTACATGTTATAATGATACAAAGGTACATGAAAGCATAAGGAGCACACCACAAAAACATTAAACCATTAACTTTTAAGTCCAACTCTCTTCCTATGTTTATATATGAATAAATAGCCTCAACTTTGTGATATCCAACGCATATAATGATCAGTAGCTTGTATTTTAAATAAGGTGGTAACATAAAGAGGGCTCTTATCTCTTCCTCTTTCATAGTATTTTCAAGCATCAAAAGAAAATTTAAACACATAATTTTGAATAGAATCACCACATAAAGACCGATCATGTAATGAGCTTATGGCCTCATCTATTTCTTTTATATCACTTCCATCCTCCCATATATTAGATACAATTGTTCCACATGGAGGAGTACTAGGCAATAAAGGATCTTCATCATTTTCAATAGTATAAGGGGTTTTAGTAGGAATTTGTGCATTACAATTGTTGTGAATAGAAGATGGATAGCTACTCCATTCTTCCTCCACTTGTTCTTCTTCATCCTGTTCTTGGGGTTGCACGAGAATCCCCAAGCCTATGCTTTTGTCATGCTTCTTCTTTTGTTCTTCCTTGGCACTCTAAACATGATTTCTTGCATTCAAAGCATTAGTACCAATAGGAATATTCAAGCTTTTAATATATCAAAAAAGTAACTCTTTGTTATCATTGGAAACCTTATTAATTTTTATATTTTCAATTTTATGGGTTATATATTTTATAAGTTAGTTGTTGAAAGTCAAGCTAAATGTAATGCTGACAAGAATAGAAGCTTAGAGCTATGCTCCCTGGAAACGATGCCAGAAAAGTATCTTGATAATCTTCAAGTGCTGGAAATCACTCAATTAGATAAGTATTTGAGTGTCGAAACATGAGGAGCTGAAGGTAAACTATCTATTCTCTAAGGCCCTATAACCCACTTTTGTTGCCCTTCGTGCAAAGCAATGTGGCAGAGTGTGTAAGGTTATTTTTACTAATAACAAGAAAACTAAAAAGTGCTTAAAGTAAATAAAGGAAGTAAACTATTGCATGTAAAGTAAAGACTATAAATGTAAATCTAAGTAAAGTAAAATGAAGTAACTCAAGGGAGCAATTGTTTAGAAAAATTGTTATTTCATTTGTTTGGTTGTCACAGTTAGTGAAGCACATGGATAGTTTTTTATTTTTTTCTTCTAGAGAGGAGCCAAGGATAGGTGCAACCACAAACATGAGAAATTACACCCATTGACCCCAAGGCTGTATCCGAGCAAAAAAGGGTGTTATTAATGCATAAACTCCAACCACCATTGTCAGTTTCAAGATCCCTGTAGTTATATCCCCCATTAATTAACCATGAATTAATATAGAATGAAAATTTAAGACTTGGGACATGGTCTCCGGCTACCCCTCCTCATTTCATCATGTAATGGTGACAACCTTATGCATCCCCAACATATATGCACACTCATATATCAGTACGTAAGATCATCATACAAGATAACATATACTTGTATGCAACCATCAACAAACTATTTCACGATTGCCATAAATAACTCACTACTCAAACAAAGACATAGAGACACAATAGATCATGGGGGAAATAGATTGCATCACATATCATGTTTTCCAAATATTACAGCAAGGGGTGATGGATAGGTGCTTCACCAAGGGGGGGGGGCTGCCACGGCGAGGAGGAGGCGGCATCGGCGGCTCCATATGGGTGGTGGGCCCTTGACCCTTCTTCCTTGAACTTTGTGCTAGTGTGGAGGAGCTCCTCCCCCTCCTTGACTTCTACCAAGAGGGGGGATTTTCGTCACAATGGACGGGGGCTCCAAAAGTAGGGTTTCACTAAATATATAGAGGCGGAGATGCAATCTAGGCCATGGGATGGATGCCCCTTTGATCCAAGGGCTCTTGGGCACCTATAGAAATTTTCTAGGACTCATCTCTGTCCTTTATGATCCCATAAAATTGTGGCTTGGCCAAAATCCTCATATATGGTAGGAGTTGGAGTCAATCACGTCATAATCTTTTCGGTTCCCGAAACTGCTTCTGGACTCCGCAGTAATTGGGATGGTCCATGGGCTTCCAGAGTCCGTTAGGGACGAATTTTATGTCTAGAATGATTGGCAGAAAAATTACAACAACTTTTATGTTTTGACTTTTTTCCATTGGACGCTGTCTTCAGGGGTCTTCGTGGTAATCTTTGAAAAATGTTCTGCAGGGCTAGATTCCAGGAAACTCCCAATTTATCCATAATCAGCGGTTCCCTTCCAAATTTGTGTGTTTCCTACAAAACAAAGTGTAAAACAAGAACTTGTGAATACCATAGTAGATCTTGAATTTGTTGTCACTATTAGATCACTACCACTATGCTACTCCATCTAATACACACTTCTCCCCACACATGCTCTTGCATACAATTTGGATCAGAACAATTACTTAAGAACGGGGTACATGATATGCATCTATCAATACATCTTACACATAATAGGTTCCAATCTCATATATCAAATCATATAATAAAGATCCACCACATAGAATTATATGTATGACCATAATCATGTTGGGCAGCTCATATGGTACTAGATATATGAAGAATAAGAGATAAATAGATCAAGCAATTATCACAAAACCATAGTACAGAGGTGGACTACTCTCTCTTCATCATGATGATGATGGTGGAGACGTTGGAGAAGGTAGAGATCCCTTCGGTTGTGGCTCTGGTGGAGTTTCCCCCTCCAATCTTCGCCGATTCTGGCTCTGTTTTGGTGTTTCAGTATTTCTGTGGTGCCCTTTTCAAGGAAGCCTTGGGAAGTCCTTCATATAGAGATTTTTAGGTCAGATGGAGTCTGTCGGCCAAAGAATCAGGTGAATCGGATGGCCGAGGAGAAAAGGAGGTTGGGTGGTGTGCCCACCCTAACTAGGTGCGCCGCCTGTCCTCTTTTGGCCCTCCTGGCCCATCTCGTGAGATCCAAGTGCTCAAGATGCTTCTCTTGATGAAATATTGGCATCCCCAAACTCTTAGCTCCATTTGACTTTGTTTAGGTCCCTGAAAGTTAAAAATACACAAAACAGGGTTTTCTAGTCCTGCAAGGTTATAACCAAAATAAAGGGGATTATTGGTAAATCCCCAAAAATCAATATAAAACATGGATATAACATCATATATGTTATAAATATGTGGGAATATGTGTCAACAAACTACAAAGTTCATGCATCCATTTTACATGCATCAACATCCCAAAGCTTAACCTATGCTCGTCCTGAGCATATAGGTGATAAAACTAACATGGACTTTGGAGTTTGTTGCTTTGCTTCTTTCCATTACACAGAAAGTTCACAAGCTTGAATCTTTAAAGAATAACAACAAGCAAGTGAGCTATAAAGTGATATCTTTTACACTCTACAAAACATGCTCAATAATTAGCGGTCTTGTGTTCAAACAAATGAAAAGTATTACATACCACAAAGCATACTTAGATTAACCTATAGAATTGTTGGAAGACTCTTTTTTCGTTTTTTGGATGTTTTGAATATTCCGATTCTTAGATAACAGAAAGTAAGTAGGAAACACATGTGCTAGTTGATACGTCTCCAACGTATCGATAATTTCTTATGTTCCATGCTACTTTATTGATGATACCTACATGTTTTATGCACATTATATGTATTTATGCATTTTCGGAACTAACCTATTAACAAGATGCCGAAGAGCCGTTCTTGTTTGCTTTTTGGTTTCAGAAATCCTAGTAACGAAATATTCTCGGAATTGGACGAAATCAACGCCCGGGTCCTATTTTTGCACGAAGCTTCCAGAAGACCGGGAGTCGAAGTGGGGCCACGAGGTGGCGACACCACGGGGCGCGCGGCCCCGGCCCCCGCGCCGGCCTGTGTGGGCCCCTCTGCCGCCTCTTGACCTGCCCTTCCGCCTACAAATAGCCCGTCGCGAAACCCCGATCGAGAGCCACGATACGGAAAACCTTCCGAGCGCCGCCGCGAATCCCATCTCGGGATTCAGGAGATCGCCTCGGCACCCTGCGGGAGAGGGGATTCATCTCCGGAGGACTCTTCATCGCCATGATCGCCTCTGGAGTGATGAGTGAGTAGTTCACCTGTACTATGGGTCCATAGCAGTAGCTAGATGGTCGTCTTCTCCTAATTGTGCTTCATTGTTGGATCTTGTGAGCTGCCTAACATGATCAAGATCATCTATCGTAATACTATATGTTGTGTTTGTCGGGATCCGATGGATAGAGAATACTATGTTATGGTGATTATCAATCTATTGTTTATGTGTTGTTTATGATCTTGCATGCTCTCCGTTATTAGTAGAGGATCTGGCCAAGTTTTTGCTCTTAACTCCAAGAGGGAGTATTTATGCTCGATAGTGGGTTCGTGCCTTTTGACAGGACAGTGATAGAAAGTTCTAAGGTTGTGATGTGTTGTTGCCACTAGGGATAAAACATTGATTCTATGTCTAAGGATGTAGTTGTCGATTACATTACGCACCATACTTAATGCAATTGTCTGTTGCTTTGCAACTTAATACCGAAAGGGGGATGATAACCGAAGGTGGACTTTTTAGGCATAGATGCGTTGGATGGCGGTCTATGTCGTAATGCCCGGATTAAATCTCACTATATTTATCATATCATGTACATGCATTGTTATGTCCTTCTCTATTTGTCAATTGCCCCGTAATTTGTTCACCCAACATGCTTTTATCTTATGGGAGAGACACCTCTAGTGAACTGTGGACCCCGGTCCTATTCTTTACATCGCATACAATCTACTGCAATACTTGTTTTACTTGTTTTCTTGCAAACAATCATCTTCCACACAATACGGTTAATCCTTTGTTACAGCAAGCCGGTGAGATTGACAACCTCACTTTTCGTTGGGGCAAAGTACTTTGGTTGTGTTTCCACGTTGGCGCCGGAATCCCTGTTGTTGCGCCGCATCACATTTCGCCACCATCAACCTTCAACGTGCTTCTTGACTCCTCTGGTCCGATTAAACCTTGGTTTCTTTTCAGGGAAAACTTGCCCTGTGCGCATCATACCTTCCTCTTGGGGTTCCCAACGGACGTGTACATTTACGCACATCAAGCTTTTTGGCGCCGTGGAGATCAAGACACGCTGCAAGGGAGTCTCCACTTCTCAATCTCTTTACTTTGTTTTTGTCTTGCTTTATTTTATTTACTACTTTGTTTTGCACCTAAATAAAACACACAAAAAAATAGTTGCTAGTTTTACTTTATTACTGTCTTGCTCTCTATATCAAAAACACACAAAAATTAGTTACTCGTCTTTACTTTATTTGCCTAGTTTACTTTATTGCTGTTAGCATGAGTAATCCTGAAGTTGAAGTTCGTAAGCAACAAGGGGGAGAAAGTTTTAAAGATGCTTGGTACAGAATTAGTAATGCTCATCATAGGTGCATTAAGAAACACTCCACCACTATCCTTCTTAGGAACTTTTATGTTGGTTTATCTAGTTGGAATAGGTATGTTCTTGATACTCTTTCGGGAGGTAATTTCCTAGGTACTTTTAGAAGCTAGTTGCATCATTGAGAGTCTAGTTGGAATACCACCTGTTAATGAAGTTAAAATTGAAATCTCTCTTGAGGATGTTATGAAAAAATTGGAAACCATAGAGAAAAATTTTCCAAGTATTGAAACTAAATTGGAAATGTTATTGAATAAAACTGATGAACTTGATAAATCCCTAGGAGGAATTGATGAAAGAATTAGTGTCCTAGGAACTTGTGTTGTCCATGATAATCAAACCAATAGGATTGATGAACTTGAAAACGCTATGGGAACCTTGGGTTCAACCTTTTCTTCTCTCAAGTATAATGAGAAAGCTTATGTGGGTAAAGAGCAAAAATTCATGTATGCCTCTAAAGTGCCTAAACAAAAGAATTACTATAGGCCTAAAATTGCTAAAACCCCTAGCACCACCATAGAAAATTTAGATAATGGAGCACCTAAAGTACCCTCTGCAACAAGTTGTTTTTGCATGAAAAATAATAATGTTGATGCTTCTACTCTTGATGTTACTTGATTTGCACTTTCTGCGCCTAGCTGAAAGGCGTTAAAGAAAAGCGCTTATGGGAGACAACCCATGTTTTTAATACAGCAATTTTTTGTTTTGTTGAGTCTTGGAAGTTGTTTACTACTGTAGCAACCTCTCCTTATCATGTTTTTGTGCCAAGTAAAGTTTCTATGTCAAAGTTGATGTTATATTTGGGATCGCTGCGCAGAAACAGCATTGCTGTCTGTCACGAATCTGGGCACAGGTCTCTGTAGAAAATTCGAAAAAATCTGCCAATTTACGAGCGTGACCCTCAGATATGTACGCAACTTTCATTAGTTTTGAGTTTTTCCATTTGAGCAAGTCTGGTGCCATGTTAAAATTCGTCTTTACGGACTGTTCTGTTTTTGACAGATTCTGCCTTTTATTTCGCATTGCCTCTTTTGCTATGTTGCATTCATTTCTTTGATCCATTAATGTCCAGTAGCTTTATGCAATGTCCAGAAGTGTAAAGAATGTTTGTGTCACCTCTGAATGTGTGAATTATTAATTGTGCACTAACCCTCTAATGAGTTTGCTTGAAGTTTGGTGTGAAGGAAGTTTTCAAGGGTCAAGAGAGGAGTATGATATACTATGATCAAGAGGAGTGAAAGCTCTAAGCTTGGGGATGCCCCGTGGTTCACCCCTGCATATTTTAAGAAGACTCAAGCGTCTAAGCTTGGGGATGCCCAAGGCATCCCCTTCTTCATCGACAACATCATCAGGTTCCTCCCCGAAACTATATTTTTATTCATCACATCTTGTGTTCTTTACTTGGAGCGTCGGTTTGTTTTGTTTTTGTTTTTGTTTGAATAAAATGGATCCTAGCATTCACTTTGTGGGAGAGAAACACGCTCCGCTGTTGCATATGGACAAATATGTCCTTAGGCTTTACTCATAATGTTCAAGGCGAAGTTTCTTCTTCGTTAAATTGTTATATGGTTGGAATTGGAAAATGCTACATGTAGTAATTCTAAAATGTCTTGGATAATGTGATACTTGGCAATTGTTGTGCTCATGTTTAAGCTCTTGCATCATATACTTTGCACCCATTAATGAAGAAATACATAGAGCTTGCTAAAATTTGATTTGCATATTTGGTCTCTCTAAGGTCTAGATAATATCTAGTATTGAGTTTTGAACAACAAGGAAGACGGTGTAGAGTCTTATAATGTTTACAATATGTCTTTTATGTGAGTTTTGCTGCACCGGTTCATCCTTGAGTTTGCTTCAAATAACCTTGCTAGCCTAAACCTTGTATCGAGAGGGAATACTTCTCATGCATCCAAAATCCTTGAGCCAATTATTATGCCATTTGTGTCCACCATACCTACCTACTACATGGTATTTCTCCGCCATTGCAAAGTAAATTGCTTGAGTGCTACCTTTAAAATTCCATCATTCACCTTTGCAATATATAGCTCATGGGACAAAATAGCCTTAAAAACTATCGTAGTATTGAATATGTACTTATGCACTATATCTCTTATTAAGTTGCTTGTTGTGCGATAACCATGCTTCGGGAACGCCATCAACTACTCTTTGTTGAATATCATGTGAGTTGCTATGCATGTCCGTCTTGTCTGAAGGATCTACCACCTTAATGGTTGGAGCATGCATATTGTTAGAGAAGAACATTGGGCCGCTAACTAAAGCCATGAATCATGGTTGAAGTTTCAGTTTTGGACATATATCCTCAATCTCATATGAGAATAATAATTATTGCTACATGCTTATGCATTTAAGAGGAGTCCATTATCTGTTGTCCATGTTGTCCCGGTATGGATGTCTAATTTGAGAATAATCAAAAGCGAGAAATCCAAAATGCGAGCTTTCTCCTTAGACCACAGGCGGCATGGAGGTACCCCTTTGTGACACTTGGTTGAAACATGGCATTGCGAAGATCCGGTCCAAGCTGAGTAGGACAAGGTGCGGGCACTATTAGTATACTATGCATGAGGCTTGCGACTTGTACGATATAATTTACATAACTCATATGCTTTATTACTACCGTTGACAAAATTGTTTCATGTTTCCAAAATAAAAGCTCTAGCACAAATACAGCAATCGATGATTTCCTCTTTGAAGGACCATTCTTTTACTTTTATTGTTGAGTCAGTTTACCTATCTCCCTCCACCTTAAGAAGCAAACACTTGTGTGAATGTGCATTGATTCCTACATACTTGCATATTGCACTTGTTATATTACTTTATGTTGACAATATCCATGAGATATACATGTTATAAGTTGAAAGCAACCGCTGAAACTTAATCTTCCTTTGTGTTGTTTTCAATACCTTTACTTTGATTTATTGCTTTATGAGTTAACTCTTATGCAAGACTTATTGATGCTTGTCTTGAAGTACTATTCATGAAAAGTCTTTGCTTTATGATTCAGTTGTTTACTCATGTCATTACCATTGTTTTGATCGCTGCATTCATTACATATGTTTACAAATAGTATGATCAAGATTATGATGGCATGTCACTTCAGAAATTATCTTTGTTATCGTTTTACCTGCTCGGGACGAGCTTGGGGATGCTGATACGTCTCCAACGTATCGATAATTTCTTATGTTCCATGCTACTTTATTGATGATACCTACATGTTTTATGCACATTATATGTCGTATTTATGCATTTTCTGAACTAACCTATTAACAAGATGCCGAAGAGCCTTGTTTGTTTCTTTGGTTTCAGAAATCCTAGTAACGAAATATTCTCGGAATTGGACGAAATCAACGCACGGTCCAATTTTTGCACGAAGCTTCGAAGACCGAAGGGGAGTCGAAGTGGGGCCACGAGGTGGCGACACCACAGGCGGCGCGGCCCAGGCCCTGGCCGCGCCGGCCTATGGTGGGCCCTCGTGCCGCCTCTTGACCTGCCCTTCCGCCTACAAATAGCCTTCGTCGCGCCCGAGAGCCACGATACGGAAAACCTTCCAGAGACGCCGCCGCGAATCCCATCTCGGGGATTCAGAGATCGCCTCCGGCACCCCGGAGAGGGGATTCATCTCCCGGAGGACTCTTCATCGCCATGATCGCCTCCGGAGTGATGAGTGAGTAGTTCACCCCTGGACTATGGGTCCATAGCAGTAGCTAGATGGTCGTCTTCTCCTAATTGTGCTTCATTGTTGGATCTTGTGAGCTGCCTAACATGATCAAGATCATCTATCGTAATACTATATGTTGTGTTTGTCGGGATCCGATGGATAGAGAATACTATGTTATGGTGATTATCAATCTATTGTTTATGTGTTGTTTATGATCTTGCATGCTCTCCGTTATTAGTAGAGGCTCTGGCCAAGTTTTTGCTCTTAACTCCAAGAGGGAGTATTTATGCTCGATAGTGGGTTCATGCCTTCATTGACACTGGGACAGTGACAGAAAGTTCTAAGGTTGTGATGTGTTGCCACTAGGGATAAAACATTGATTCTATGTCTAAGGATGTAGTTGTCGATTACATTACGCACCATACTTAATGCAATTGTCTGTTGCTTTGCAACTTAATACTGAAAGGGGTTCGGATGATAACTGAAGGTGGACTTTTTAGGCATAGATGCGGTTGGATGGCGGTCTATGTACTTTGTCGTAATGCCCGGATTAAATCTCACTATATTTATCATATCATGTACATGCATTGTTATGCCCTTCTCTATTTGTCAATTGCCCGACTGTAATTTGTTCACCCAACATGCTTTTATCTTATGGGAGAGACACCTCTAGTGAACTGTGGACCCCGGTCCTATTCTTTACATCGCATACAATCTACTACAATACTTGTTTTACTGTTTTCTTGCAAACAATCATCTTCCACACAATACGGTTAATCCTTTGTTACAGCAAGCCGGTGAGATTGACAACCTCACTGCTTCGTTGGGGCAAAGTACTTTGGTTGTGTTGTGCAGGTTCCACGTTGGCGCCGAATCCCGTTGTTGCGCCGCATCACATTTCGCCACCATCAACCTTCAACGTGCTTCTTGACTCCTACTGGTCCGATTAAACCTTGGTTTCTTTCGATGGAAAACTTGCACTGTGCGCATCATACCTTCCTCTTGGGGTTCCCAACGGACGTGTACATTTACGCGCATCACTAGTCCTCCAATAAAATAAAAGATAGTTCAGAGCATAAAATAAAGTTTTGAGATATGTAGTTCATCTCAACGGTAATCATAAGGATGGGGTTCCAAGCATCTTTTGTTTCAAAGATTCATATGGTTTATGTGCTTGACCTCTTACTAGTTGAATTTTTCATGCCCATTCACCATGAGTACCCACACCACATGCTAATCAACTTAGGATCACTTAAGCATTTCATTGTAAACATTTAATTTCCTCAAGAGCGTCAAGTGAGATACCTCTTGACCCTTGGTAGGAAAATCCATTTTTTGTTTTGTTTTGTTTTTAGCGGGTCTTATCCATAATTCAGAACACAAGACAACAGATAAATGAAACACCTCAGCACATTCTTTTATTTACTATTTGCATAGCTTTTCATAAAAAGGCTTCACGGAATGTTCATGTTGTAAACTTCCACCATGATGCATAGCATGGCTTCGGTTAGCGGCCCAGGCGTCTCTCTCATTATATTCATACTCCATAGTGTTCCATTTCATTTCATATCGATGAGCATCAATAGCAAAAATAATATGATATCAACTAAGAGTGCACTGTTTGAAAGCTTTCTCCAGAATAACATGGTTAAGCTAACAAACAACTTATAAAATGTCAAACACATAACTTTCCATAGTGTTGTCACCTCACGCCATACTTCCTCGTGAGCTTTAAACTACACAAAAGAGAGATTTTGAAGTACTTGGAGGCATAGCGCACATATTATACTTGGAGTAGCAAGTGTCACATAATTAGGTATGGTGGGTGTTTGGTTTGAGGTGTTTGGATACAAGTCTTAGATTGTTTGAGAATTTTAAGCTAGCAAAAAGATCTAAAAGCATGTCATAGTGTCTATAGTGTTAATCATTGATTATAAAATAAGGCTCCTTAGTATTAAGCATCCATGTATATGAGAAAAAGGTATCACTAAATAAGGCACTACAAAATTATATTTTATCAAAATATTTGAAACTAGCAACACTAAGCATAACTTTGAATTTCAGCTTTTTTTTGCTTTCATTCCCTTTTCTTTTCATAGCATACAACTTATTCTAATCAAGGCATTCAATAATGGGATATTTATTTCAGTATCTCTTTCCTAAGAATGCAAAATATATATCATGGTGGTCTCATTTATTTCCAAGCAAAACTAGACATAACACTAGACAAAGATGCTCCAAGTTTCTGCGATCATTCTATATTGCTCAAAAAACAAAGTTTAGGGGTTTGTAAACCGAGAGTTTAATAGGTAGGTGTCTTGGGCATCCACAATATTATTATCTTCACCATTCTTGGATAGCTATTGGTGTGGCGTTCCTCCATTCCCTATCAAAAAACTTTACCACAAAACTTTCTCCCGTTTTCTTTTCTGTGGGGTGACATTAGTGGTACAATAATATGATAGTGGATGCCATATATATGAAAGAAAAAAATTCCTTAGTATTCCAACAAGCATATTGTGTCCTAAACATTCATAGCATACGAAAAGACTAAAGGCAAATCATTTTGAAACCAAAAGGAATGGCTTAAACACAAGTGGGCAGAATCTGTCCAAATTTTCAGCAGCAGCAAAATTAATGTTTTTTCGACCACCTAGACTTGTCAGGAATTTTTGGCAATTTTTGTGCATATATAGGATGAAAATTTGCATATTTAGTAAATTATTCACGATTTTAGGAGCTATAAGAAAAAAAAATAGAAAATCATGCACTAAACAACTGCGTGTAGAATTCAGCAACTCCACATATGTATTACAACTTTAAAACATCCAAATGGGTAAAACTTGGTGTTTTATTAGAAAATCTAGAGAGAAAACCAAAAAGAGATTCTCTTTGAACAGCAAGAGTGCATAAGAAAAAACGAAAAATAAAAACAACTCAGGTTGCCTCCCATAAACCGCTTTTTTATAGCCATATAGCTAGGATTTACTTACTGGATTCATGTGATATGGAGATCATGTGGTAGCTTGTATCTTGGTGTTATATCCTTCTTCCTTGGAAAGTGTTCAATACATTTCTTACATGGTAATTGAAACTTCACACTTCATTCCTTTGAGTCAATAATTGCACCTGTGTAGTCCTAAAAAAAGGTCTTCCAAGAATTATAGGACTAGAGGTTTTACTCTCCATGTCCATGATAACATAGTTAAAGCACAAAAAAGACAGATGTAACTTAACCATAATACAGAGACAACAGATCCATGGTCTCTTTGCCAATAGTGATTAATATTTTGGGGAGCCAAGCATTCCCAAGCTTTGGTGGTACCATGGCTTCATTATTATATATTTCTATATTTTTTCTTTGGTGACATAGTTTGCTATGTAGGAGCCAAAACATGTTTGATGAACATTAATGGATGGTTCATTAGAAAACTTTTGCAGGATATTAATAAGTTCATTCAAGATGCATTTATCAAGGTCAAGTAGAGGTTCTTTTGTTTCACTTAGCATTTTAACTTCTTCTACTTGTTTATCATTTGTGATCATTATTGTTTATTTTTCTCTTTCTTCCATCACAACAAGGGTCTCCCAAGACTTGTCTATTACTTCTTGAACATATATAATAGTTTACTCATTGTTCTTTTGGGCTTGGATGAGGTTTAGTAGACCATGACTTACTTCGAAGCTTTAAGCATTTATTTCAGGTGTTGTGATAGGCCTAGCAATGAATTGGTCATTAGGAGTGTTTGTGTAGTCACAAATTTTTGTACCTCTTACTCCCATGTTTGCAATCAAAAGGTTGATACTAATATTCATTTGTTTTGTGTTTTAAAGAAAAACTAAAAAGACTACAAATAAGACAAAGAAAATTACTTTGAAAATCTAAAGGAGAAAGAAAAGCTCATAGTGGTGCAACCACCCCAAGCTAGTTGTTTGCACAAGGTTGGTGTTGATGGTGCAAGAAGATGTGCTCACTCAAACTTGACGAATATGTAGTTGTGATATCCCTCTTGCAATTCCATTACGCCAGAAAATGCTCTAGCAGTTGCATTGGCAATTGACTTGTGTTTCACCAAGCAGCAACCACTATGATGTACCCTCTTGCATTCCCCACCAATGATGCAATAAAATGTTCTTGTGGAAACAACTCCGTATATACCAACTTGTTGGGATTCCAATTCAGAGTGTTGTAGCAAGCGTCTTTTACCCACAAGGGTGACTCGAGGGTTTATATCGAACTCTCGGGGAATTGGCTAGAGGCCGATTTCTTGTTCTCCTCTTCTAGCAACCTGTAAAGCGAAGTTTTTGTCTTGTCTCCCTAACTCCACCGTATGGTTGTCAAGCACAAAGTTTCTTATTACTAATATGAAATTTAAATTTAAATATAAATAAATGTAAAGTAAAGCAAGTAAACTAGGCAAGCAAAATAAAAGCAATGAAAGGGTAGTTATTTTTTGGGTTTTTGTGCGTGTTTTCAAGTGAAGAAAAAGTTTTTATATTTTCAATTAATAAATTGCAGAAAATATGGAGTGTGGTAGTCGTGTTGGAAAGGTGTTTCTTATGGTTTTAAATGGATCGGGATTCATGGGTTCACTTGTCTACTCTCTTTTGAAGTTGTAGTGGACACAAACAATTCATCAAAGACATAATATTGGTGGAACTTCAACATGTGTTCGACAAGCATTCATATGGGCATCACATCCTAACATAGAGATGATGCAACACATCTCTCTTATACTCCTCACGATGAAAACTCCAAGAAATCTTGAATTAAGAATCAATAGAGTGTATCCTTAAGTAATTTGACATGATGTTTGAATCACAAATATGCTACCTTGATCAAACAAGATTATCTAATGTCACAAGATAATTATAGCACATGAATTCACTTTATACCTAGCGAGTACATAGCGAGGCAGCAAAAGAAAGGTAAATACCATAGTATATATTGAATTTATTGTCACTATTCAATCACTACCACCATGCTACTACATCTAATGCACACTTCTCCCCACACATGCTCTTGCATAAAAGTTGGATTAGAACAAGTACTTAAGAACATGTACATAATATGCATCTATCAATACATCTTACACATAATAGGGTCCAATCTCATGTATCAAATTATAGAATAAATATCCACCACATAGGAATTAATATATGACCATACTCATGTTGGGCAGCTCATAGGGTACTAGATCTATGAAGAGTTGAAGACCAAGAGACAAATAGATCAAGCTACTGCCACAAACCCATAGTCCAGAGGTGGAATACTCCCTCTTCATCATGGTGATGATGGTGGAGACTTTGGAGAAGTTAGAGATCCCTCTAGCGGCGGCTCCGACGGAGTTTCCCCCTCCAATATTCGCTGGTTCTGGCTCTGTTTTTATGTTTCGGTGTTTCTACGGCGCCCTCTTCGAGGAACCCTCGGGAAGTCCTTTATATAGAGGTTTTTAGGTCAGATAGAGTCCGTGTGCGAAAGAATCAAGCGAATCGGACGGCCGAGGAGCAAAAGAGGTTGGGTGGTGTGCCCACCCTAACTAGGAGTGACACCTGCCCTTTTTTGGCTCTCCTGGCCCATCTCATGAGGTACAAGTACTCTAGATGCTTCTCTTGATGAAATATTGACATCTCCAAAGTCGTAGCTCCATTTGACTTCGTTTAGGTCCCTGAAAGCTAAAATACACAAAACAGGGTTTTCCTGTCGTGCGGGGTTATAACCAAAATTAAGGGGGTCGTTGGTAAATCCCAAAAAATCAATATAAAACATGGATATATCATCATATATGTTGAAAATATGTGGAATATGTATCAACAAACTACAAAGTTCATGCATGTATTTTACATGCATCAAGCGCTCACACTGAATCAACGGCGGACGCAGCGCCCCTCCAGCCTGGGCGTGTGCCCGACTTCGCTCGTGTTGGCTTCGTACCCGAGTGTGTTTTTAGCGATGAAAACCAATCTGGCGAGGGGAACAATGTGGGCACGCATCTGGTGGGCCTTGAGCCGATGGGCCTTGGCCGCTTGAGCAGGGAACTCGCTCTGTCGCTCGCGCTGTTGCGCGTCCAAGAAAACATACGAAGGGAGGTAGCCAGAGGCCATGAACAATTGAACGAATCGGTCAATTCCCAAGTCCTCAATCGAGCTCGCCTCCAAACCCTCCCATCCGGCCGGCGGCAGCTCCGATTCTGTGATTCCCCTAGTCCACAACCTCGCCTAGCCCGGCGGCAGCTCATGGAGGAGGAGGATGGAGTCCTAGGTCCGGGAGACGGAACAACTGATGTAGGCGACGACGACGGCAGGCATGATAGGCATCAGCGGAGACCTGCCCGACCGCATCTGTCGGGCGAAAGCACCGACGAGGCAAACTTGGCGCTTCTAGCTCGTTGGCCTCCACTTCCACAGGAGTTAGGCAGACATGTAATTCAGTGTTCCACCATATGGCTCAAATTTTTTTAGTCTGTCCAGAGAGTTGGTCTTATTAATTGTTGAATTTCTCAGTGCGTCCATGCCATGTATTAGTGATTAATCATTGATAAAATTATACAAATTTAAGGAATTTGGGAGGTTTTTAGTTGATAGAAGAAGCTTGCCACAATTACCGCCACAACTAAATGTGGCAAATGAGGATAAAGGGGAGCATGCGGTAGAGAATGTGTTTAATCTGGATGAAATAGTGTGTGATCCTGCTCTGAGGAAGCAAATCAACGAATACCATCCAAATGTACAAGAAGTAAAAAAGAGCATATCTTTTGAAGGGTCCAACCCAACCAATTGTGAAATTTCCTAAGAAAATGGTGATGGGAAGTAGACCCATAGGCTTTTAAAAAGCACGGTATGATAAGTATGATTGGATAGAATATAGCGAGTCTCAAGACGAGGCTTATTCTTTCTATTGCTTTCTTTTTAAGCCACTTGGAAGTGTACACCGATTTGGTAATGATGTCTTTACCAAGACCGGGTTTTGTGATTGGAAGCATGGTTACAAAGCTTTGCCCGTCCATATTGGTGGCACAAATATATAGTGACCACAACAATGCTAGGTTGCATTGAGATGATTTTCGCAATCAAAGACAAAGTGTGTCTAGTAACCTCGCTCATGCAACCAAGGAATCCAAAGAACTATATGAAATCCGTTTGACTTCTTCCTTGCATCGTCCAAGTTTTCTCATTGGTCAAGGCTTGGCATTTCGTGGGCATAATGAATCTCTCAGTTCATTGAACAAGGGAAACTTCAAGGAGATGGTAAATTGGTATAAAGAAAAGGATGAAGAAGTGAAGCATGCTTATGAGCATGGTGGAAATTCCAAGATGATCTCTCCCTCAATTCAAAAGGATCTCACCAAGTGTTCACTACAAGAAAATTTCTTATCTACAACGTCAAATTTTCGTCAACTAATGGGTGTTTTTGTCGCCTATGAGCCTAAGCCGATGATATGGGTTCTATGGTGCATATCGCATCACCTAAGGATTTACCACGGATTTTTCGGTGCGTCATGTTTGGTTTCCCTTTGGCCACGAAAAATCGGCCGTTACAGAAGAATTTTTGGGAGGCCGTTGACTGCTGACGTCATGCAAACTGACACGTGGCAGACACCATTAACTGTCTGGTAACGCCGTTAACCGACTGAAAACCCGTGGTAGATGGTAGGCCCACACAAGGCCTGCCACACCTTAAGTAGGCCAGCCCATTTAGTTTGCGGGCCGGGCCAGTTGACTTGGTTTGACCGGTCAACTATATAACTGGGCTGGTCCATTAGGTACGAGGGTCGGGCCTAATTTCTAAGTTTGAGTGGTCAAAACCTAAATGGGCTAGCCCATTCAGCTCACAGGCCGGTCCATCAGAGTTGGTTTGACCTGTCAATCATCTAGATGGGCCAGCCCACTAAGCATGTGGGTCGGGCCGAATGTCTTCGTTTGACCGGTCGACAGGATAACTGGGCCGGCACGCTTAGGTGGTGGGCCGAGCCAAATTTCTTTGTTTGAACGATCAACAGGATAATTGGGCCGGCCCACTTAGGTGGTGGGTCGGGCCAAATTTATTTGTTTTACCAGTCAACGGAAAATTTCTGACGGCCCATTTAGTTAATGGGCTGGTTGAGTCTAATCTTTTGTCTGGTCAACACGTTGAGTGGGCTGGCCCATTTACTAGATGGGTCGGCCCATAAATATTTGTATGTCCGGTGAGTTTATTGGCCGGCCCATTAAAAGTTTGTTGGTAAGCCCACTACATAAAATCTAAAGGCCCACTAAGGCCCAATAACCTTGTTGGGCCGAGATTCGTGAGGCCCATTGTTATTTATTGCGCCAGCCATCTGCGATTTTCTATATGAACATGCCGGCATGTAAGACGCTTTAGGATTTTGAGGGCATACCCATATGTGATATTGCTTAATTGGACCGAAGCCGGGCTGGAAATTTGTGATTTAGTTGGGCCCAACAACGGCCCGTTATTCTGAGTGTAATTACGCAACACATGATTTCATCCTGATATCCTCACTTACCACAAGCACCAACTAATTACAGTTAGGAAATAATGCGCAAAAGAACCAAAGAAACTAACTAAATATTACATCAGCTGCAAGACTTTGAAAAAATATTAAAACTAGCAATACAGTAAAGGGATTCAACTTCACAATGAAGGAATTCGGCAATCTTTTATGTTGTTCGTGCACCACCTATGTTTGAAAGAAAGACATTACAAGTTAAGACAGCAACAATGGCAAAGCAAACACACTACAATGTTGTTTCCCAAAAGATTTGGAATTCACCATTTCCTCGTTATAACAAGATCATTGTAATGCGCACAAATGGTCTATCGGTATGAGGCTAATATAGACTACCAATAAGCAAACGAAGAGTGCATTCCACATATCAACAACTAGAACATTTTAAGGTGGACATATGGCAAATAATAAGCTGTGAGCTTCCTTTTAATGTGTATGATCTATACCCCAACATAAAAAAAAACGTGACGTTCTAATCATTAAGCAACTGAGATAGTGCAAGATCAACACGCAATTGAATTATTTTGTGGCTTATATAACCGAGCACATCACAATAAAACAACAAACTTACAGCACGTCTCTGTCATGTCCCATGCATCTCATCTTGTTGATACACTCGTTGAAGATGTTCAATGTTGTCCTTATTTCTAAAGGGAGTCTTTTGTTACTCTACTTCAAGACGACTAGTCATAAACACATGAAGAATTGCAATTGGATTGGTTCGAACCTCACCATATGCTCAAGTTGACCTAAAAATGGAAAATGGACAGGTGGAGAGTAATTATAGAAAGATATTTAGTCCTAATTAAATGCAAAGTAGGCCTCATAGAGGAGGTAAAATGGGACACATGTTTTTTACTAGGCCTAACCCACCAGGACAGAGGGAGTATGTGTATGTTTGGTTTGTGCACTACCTAACCCTACCAAATGTTAGCACGAATTGGCTTGTCAATTTTTTTGGATAAGAAATCCTCCACCCACACTTGGACCAATTATTTGGCAAGAATCTGTGAGAGATATGGTGGGACATCCATTGGCAACCAAAAATTTGGCATTAAACCAAACATAGACCAAAATGCAATAGGCAGCCAATTATTTAGCAAGGCTAGTGTTGGCAACAAACCAAACATACCCTACATGCCTAGATCAATACAAAAAGTATACGTACTTGAACCAGATCAGTAGTTACTAGTCTAGCTTATGACAAACCAGATAGATACAATAATGGTATCATTCCAGTGCATCAAAAACAGATCAACATGTTCAGTTACTTCCAAATTGACATGAACTACTCCACAATAGCAGGAATTTTACTTTTGTAACAAAAATGAACAAGATAGAATTTATAATTACAACAACTATAGAGCAGGGAATGCAAACCAACATGCTCAATTTCTTAAATTGGTCATAAACTAAATAATAGTAGCATTTTACTGTCATGGCTAGTAATGAACCATATAGGAATTATAGCCTGAACTTTGTTGTGCAGGGAATGTTAATTAACGTGTTCAGAGACTTAAAATTCGTAACAAGCAACACACAGAGGATGGTGAATGAACTAATAGTAGACAGTTGATTTAGTAGCTCATGACGAACAAGGTACAAATAATAATGATATCACTTGTACAAAAAATGCAGAGTAACATGTTCAGTAAGTTCAAAATTAGCATGAACTACGTAATAGGAGGTTGTTACTTTTGTAAAAAATAATGAGCCAAATAGAAGTTATGATGGCAAAAATTATAGAGCAGGGAAAGCGAACCAACATGTGCAATTACTTAAAATTGTTCATAAACTAAATAATAGCAGGATGTTATTGTAGTAGTTAAGAATGAACTAGATAGGAATGATAATGGCATCACTCTTGAACTTGTAGGTAAGGAAATACAGATCAATATATTTTGGGATATAAAAGTCGTAATGAGAAACACATAGAGGATATTTAATGCGAGCTTAGGTTGGACCAGATACAAAATATAGTAGAATCACTTGTGAAATTATAGAAGAGGGGATGCAAACCAATATGTTTAGAATTCCATGTGTGAGTGCCGTGCAAAGTAAGTAAAACAAGTTAATGTTGCAGCTTTTGAAGAATCTGATGGCACACAAAATTATTATCATAATAGTATGAAAATTTTAAATTTGTACTACAGGCCGGATTGTAGAACGTAGCATGCGTGCACTAATATGAGGCAGCAGTTACTTCATTAGCTTACGACAAACCAAGTAGAAATAATAATGGTATCACTTGTAGTGCAGGAAATGCAAACTAACTTGTTCAGCGAATTCAAAATTTTGATGAAATAGATAATAGCATGCCGTTATGTAACTAGCAACTAACCAGATCAAAATAATAATGGCATCACTTGTGAACTTGTAAAGCGGGAATACAAATCAACATGTGCAGTGACTTAAAATTTTACATGAACTAGATAATAGTTGGCCGTTAGTTGCGTACCTAAGAATGAATCAGATGAAAATTATAATGGAATCACTTGTGAACCTGTAGAGCACTGAATGTAAACAAATGTGTTCATTGACTTGGTATGTACCGCAGAAAAACTGTCATGTCCAGTGTCAATGTACTACAAAGAAGGGTAACATACGTAGTGACTTGGTAAGTAGCACGAATACACATATATAGTTCACTCCAACAAGCTTGAACCTGCTATACTACTAACAGAACAAAACGGGGAGAGATATATATGGTTACCTAAGTGGGTGCGGCATCTAAGTGTCGTCGTTTTGGATGCCGGTCACGTTCAGATCGCCGAGGTTGCTGATATTGCGTTTATTGTCCACGTAGGGGGAGAAGGTCTAGGCGGTGCTTGATAGCTTCGGTGCGGTGGACGTGAGCGTCGGACAAGCAGATCCGGTGCCATGAACGGCGAGGACGGTTAAGTGCATCAGGTGCGGTGGATGAGGGACTCAATGAACTAGTTCTCGTGCGGCGGAAGCCGGTGAAGCATTTCCGGTGCGGTGGCCGTAGCTTTGGGCGGTGGCGAAGCCGATCTGGACCGGTCAATGACGGCTTAGGTGCGGTGTATGAGAGCATTGATGAAGCGGATCCATTGCAGTGCACAGTGGCGTTGGTGAAGTTGCTCGCTTGCTGTAGACGAGGCACTAGGTGAAGAAGATCTGATGCGGTGGCTAACGGTGAAGGGGCTTCGGTACGGTGAACGAGACCACAGCTGCAGCAGTTACAATCCAGTGTGGATGAAGAGTATTTGGTCTCAAGGTGTGGCGGCTTGCTAGGGGATGTGCGGCGGTCATGTTCCGGCTCGGTGTTCCTCTCCTCCCGGGGGTGAGGGAAAGCAGCTTGGCTTTTTTTGAGAATTTTAGAGATGGAGGATGGAGGAAGTGGATATGGATATGGACAGGGGAAGAAAGAAAAGGGTCGGTTTAGCACCATACCAGTAAAAATATTTCACATTGTTTGAATTTTGAAAGTTGGAGCGCGAGGTTTTGGCGCTCAGTTCAAAGTTTGTATCTTCTTCACAGCTATAGTTTTGCGTACTCTCTCTCTCTCTTAATGAATACATGCTCATGATCCCGTTTCCCCCACCGTCCAAAATAATCACATTTCAGAGTATCAGAAAATGCTCAAATAAATAATACATGTAAATGCACCATTAGTACTTGTGATGTACTAGTTTTTTTTTCGAAATATGTATTCACGTGGACAGGACACACGCAAAAAAATTGGAACATGTACATTGAGATTATGTACGTACTATCTTGTACTACTCATCAGAAATTTTTGTTTTTTCCTAAGTTGCATACTTTCAAATTTAAGTTTGAGACTTGCTACGGCACATGCCTGCAAACATCCTCAAAATGCTAAATTTAATTTATAATTTCCTGATTTTGTTTACTATTTTTTTCGGGAGTACCCCTATGTCAAGAATATTCTGTTTCAGTGTCAAAACTATGTGGCTGCGCCCAAGCACTGCTATGTCAGCATGATACATTATACTTCAAGGTCTCGAGTATAAGTATGAGAACATAACTACCTCCATTCTGATTTAATCCAGTACAACCCAGTTACATCGTTTGTTCTGATTTATTTTTACTTGATATTTGATTCCCAAGGTATTAATAATTAACTAAAAGTGGATTTTAAGTTTTTAAAATTATGAAAAGTTCCATGATTTATTCTACCAACTTGAAGATCTTAGAGTGTTAGAATTTGTATTGGAGTGTGCAAAAAAAAAGATAAATCCGGCATGAACAAGTGCAACGTTTGAACCATATAGTATATCTGAGATATGACATGACATATGGGATCTAAAGAAAAAGTCAAGTAGCCAGAAATCAGGTGTTAAAAAAATCCAAGAAAGAAAAGTTTATAGTTTAGAGAAGATGGCATATGGGACCCATTTTGCAGCATCGGCCTCAATGTTTTGAAGATGGCACGTGATCCAAAGAAAAAGGCAACTAGTCAGAAATTAGAGGGCCAAAAATAATCCAAAAAAGGAAACGTTTGTCGTTCAGAGAGGATGGCATATGGGACCCATTTGGCGGCAGCGTCCTCGACGTTTCAAAGGCGGCAGGGCATCCAAAGAAAAAAGCCAAGTAGCCAGATATCAGGAGCAAAAAATATCCATTAATGAAAACGTTCATTGTACATTGAGGCTGACATATGGGACTCATTTGCAGCAGCATCCTCAACGTTAACAAGGCGATAGGGAATCCAAAGAAAAAGTCAATTTGCTAGAAATCACGAGTGAAAAAAGTCGAAGAAATAAAACATTTATTGTTCAGAGAGGATGACATGTGGGACCCATTTTGCAGCTGCGTCCTCAAGGTTTCAAAGGCGGCAGGGGATCGAAAGAAAAAAGGCAATGATTAGAACAAAAAACACGGAGATTCTACATAAAAGTTGTTCTGATTTCTTTTGAATTCTTGGGTTGCAATTTTTGAAAATGCTCATGCCGAATATGAAAATCCTTGATCTCTCCATACCTATCGTGAACAAGTGCAGATAAACCTGTCGTGAACAAGTGCAGCGTTTTGAACCAAATATATGTGAAGACGTTGTATTAAAGACAATGTTTAGTAGAAACTTTCAGCACATTGTTGTTACAGACAAGTAGTCCTAATATAACGGGTACATTTTTTCAAAGATA
Organism: Lolium multiflorum; assembly: GCA_030979885.1. Taxonomy (NCBI): domain Eukaryota; kingdom Viridiplantae; phylum Streptophyta; class Magnoliopsida; order Poales; family Poaceae; genus Lolium; species Lolium multiflorum. The sequence continues at coordinate 176,430,568 of CM061750.1, read as the reverse complement.
TCACAAGTTCTTTGTACAAGGAGGATGACATCGGGGACCCATCAGTCAACAGCATTCCTCAGCATTTAAAGGTAAAGTCAAATAAAAGGGATTGAGAAAAAAGGCAAGGAGTATCCTGCAATATCATGGGTAGAAAATTCAAGATATCTCAAGTTTCTTGTACAGAGAGACTAACATCAGGGACCCATCAGCCAACATCGTCCCTCAACGTTCAAAAGGTAAACTCAAACGGAAGGGATAAAAAAGGCAATTATCCCGCAATATCACAGGTAAAAAATAATTGAGATGTCACACCTTTCTTGTAGTATACTGAGGCTGACATGTGAGACCCATAAACCAACAACGTGCCTCAAAGTTTAAAAGGTAAATTCAAATGGAAGGGGACGAAAAAAAAAAGCAAGTATATATCCGCAATATCTCGGATAAAAAAATTTTGAAACATCACACGTTTTTTGTACATAGATGTTGACACTGGGGACCCATCATCCAGAAGTGGAAAAAATCCAAGAAAGGAAAAAATTATCGTTTAGACAGGATGACATGTGGGACCCATTTTGCAGCAGTGTCCTCAACGTTAACAAGAAAGCAGTGGATCGAAAGAAAGAAAAAAAGTAGCCAGAAATCACAGGTGAAAAAAATCCAAGAAACGAAAGTTTTATCGTTCAGAGATGATGACATGTGGGACCCATGAGCCAGGAGCGTCCGTTTCAAATGCAGCAAGAGATACTAAGAAAAAGGCAAGTAGCCAAAAATTAGGGGTCAAAAATAAATCCAAAAAAGGAAACATTTATAGTTCAGAGAGGCTGACATGTGGGACTGATTTGGCAGCAGTGTCCTCAACGTTAACAAAGGCGGAAGCGGATCGAAAGAAAAAACAACGTAACCAAAAATTAGTGGTCAAAAATAAATCCGAGAAAGGAAACGTTTGTTGAACAAAGAGGCTAACATGTGGGCCCATTTTCCAGGAGCGGCCTCAACATTTATCGTTCTGAGAGGATGACATATGGGTCCCATTTTGCTGGAGCGGTCTCAATATTTCAAAGACGGCAGGGGATTGACAGAAAAAGGCAAATAGCCAAAAAATTAGGGTTAAAAAATAAATCCAAGAAAGGGAAATTTTATTATTCATAGAGGCTGACATGTGGGACCAACCTGCCAGCAGCGTTCTCATCGTTTCAAAGGCGGCAGGGAATAAAAAAGGCAAATAGGCAGAAATTAGGGGTCAAAAATAAAACCAACAAAGGAAACTTTTATTGTTCATAGAGGCTGACATGTGCGACCCATGAGCCAGGACCGTCCTCAACGTTTCATATGCGGCAGGGGATCGAACGAAAAAGGCAAATAGCCAGAAATTATGGGTCAAAAATGAATCCAACAAAAGAAACTTTTGTTGTACATAGAGGATGACAGTGGGACCCATGATCCAGCAGCGTCCTCAATGTTTCGAAGGCAGCAGGGGGTCGAAAGAAAGAAAAGGCAAATAGCCAAAAATTAGGGGTCAAAAGTAAATCCAACAAAGGAAAGGTTTATTTCTTCAATGTTCATAGAGGCTGACATGTGGGACCCATGAGCCAGCAACATCCTCAACGTTTCAAAGGAGGCATGGAATTGAAAGAAAAAGGCAAGTAGTCAGAAATTAGGGGTCAAAAATAAATCCAAGACAGGAAACTTTTATTGTTCATAGAGGCTGACATGCGGGACCCATGAGCCAGCAGCGTCCTCAACGTTTCAAAGGCGGCATGAGATCGAAATAAAAAGGCAAGTGGCCAAATATCAGGAGCCAAAAATAATCCAAGAAAGGAAACTTTTATTGTACATAGAGGATGACATATGGGACCCATGAGCCAGTCCTCAACGTTTCAAAGACGGCATGAGATCGAAAGAAAAAAAAAAGCAAATGGCCAAATATCAGGTGCCAAAAATAATCCAAGAAAAGAAATTTTTATTGTACACATAGGATGAAACATGGGTCCTATTTCACAGGAGCGGTCTCAATGTTTCCAAGGCGGCACGGGATCGAAAGAAAAAATAAGTAGCCAAAAATCATAGGGGTCAAAAAAATCCAAGAAAATAAATAGTTATCGTTCAGAAAGGATGACATGCGGGACCCATGAGCCAGCAACGTAAACGGCTCGATCAGAGAACGTGAGCGAGAGGGCGCGATCGGAAAAAAAAAACATCTCTAGAGACGCTGCCGTCTGGGCCCTACAGCCCTAGGCGGTGCGGATTTGCCTTGACTTAGCCAGCGCACCCGAGAATTCATCATGCACCACATCCTGGGCCACCCTATGCGGAGTTTTCCACGTTTCAGTGGTGCTAGATGGCCTCAAAAATGAGGAAAAAGTTTTGAGATGCACCACGGAGAGAGCAAAAATCGTCGGGGATGAAGCATCAACAACCACGGCCCGACTTGAAATTCGTCAGCCATGCCAACTTTTCTTGTAGTGGTTGCGCACAAGAAGTCACCAAGGTGATTATGGGAGAAATTGGTGATAAGAACTTCTCCGTTCTTATTGATGAATCAAGTGATATATCCGTGAAAGAGAAAATGGTGGTAATATTGAGGTTCGTAGTGTTGTCTTGCAAATATTGTTCCATATTTGACCTATTGTTCAATATTTTACCTTCTTGTAATTGTTTTGTTCTAGGTATGTGAATAATGAAGGCAAAGTTGTGGAACGATTTCTTTCTCTATATCATGTCCGTGAGACTACATCGGAAGCACTAAAGGAGGCTCTTCTTCGCATTCTAGATCGTTACAAGCTATCTATCCAAAGGATTCGAGGACAAGGTTATGATCGGGCTTCCAATATGAGAAGTGAATTCAATGGCTTGCAAAAAAAGATCTTAGAGGCAAACCCTTATGCCTTCTATGTTCATTGCTTTTCCCATCGTTTGCAATTGGTAGTGGTCTCATTGCTAGATGTTGTTCATCCATTCATAATTTCTTTGAGAGCATCTCCGAAATTGTGAACACATCAAGTTCATCTTGAAAAAGAAGAGATGTGCTTACGGAACAACATCACCAACATATTTTGGATATGCTTGAGAGGGGTGAGATATCTAGTGGAAGGGGCTTGAATCAAGAAACAAGTCTCACAAGGCCCAGGGATACTAGATGGGGTTCACATTATACAACATTGCTTCATGTGCACCAACTGTGGGCCGGAACGCTGTATATTCTCTGTGAGGTAAATGATGAGAGTCGTGGATTGACCCAAGCGGTAGGTTGGATCTAGAAAATGGAGGACTACAAATTTGTTTTCATTTTAAAGCTAATGATAAAGTTGCTTGCCATCAAGGATGAGCTTTCACATGTTTTGCAAAAGAAAGATCTTAATATTGTTCATGCAATGGAATTAGTTAGTGATGTGAAAGATCGATTGGCCTCTATGAGAGAAAGTGGTTGGGATGACTTGTTTCATGAGGTCCAAATTTTTTGCATGGAGAAGGGCATTCTGATTCCACATATGGAGGAACAAACGGTCCGCAATCCTTCGAGGCTTGATGGAGTGACCTACACTAACCTTCATTTCTATAATGTTGAGATCTTCTATGTTTCCGTTGACAAGATATGTGTTGAGATGGATCATCACTTTTGTGAAGCTTCAATGGAGATATTAGAGTGTTTCTCATGCCTTATTCCAAAGAACTCTTTCTCAATGTTTAATGTGGACAAGCTTGCTCGCTTATCTTACATCTATCATGCGGATTACTCTAATGGTGATCGTGCAACCATAAGAGGCCAACTTGAGAGTTACATTCAAAATGTGATAATCCATTCCTCTTTTTCTACTTGCATTAATCTTGAAAATTTGGCTACAAAGATGGTTGAAACGGGAAACATTTGGTCTTCCCATTGGTCTACAAGCTTATTGAGTTGGCCTTAATATTACGGGTGTCAACCACATCGGTTGAGAGGGATTATTCGGCAATGAAGATCATCAAGTCCAAATTGCGTAACAAGCTGGAGAATGAATGGTTCAATAATTTGATGATATGTTACACCGAGAGGGAGATATTTAGCCAACTTAATAGCAGTGTTATTTCTCAACGATTTCAAGCCATGAAGAAGAGGAGGAAACATCTACCTCGAAGGCCTACTAGCGCTAATTAGCACATCGTGGTAATATCTTAGTATATTTCTTTGCATCATGAATCAAGATGTTTATATTTTGAAGGTATGTTCATATGATTTACTGATCCATCTTTCTCTTTTATCTTGTAGAGTCTATTTGTGGGTACATTTGAACATGTCAACTTTTGTCATTGACTCTTGAAGTTTCATTAGTTTTTTGGGACTTCAAGCTAATTTCTATCATATCTAATATTAGAGTCTTACCGCATATGAGCATCTGAGTATGTTGTGAACTTGCAAATATTTGAACGTTTTGTGAACTTTGAATTGAAATGTGTTGTGAACGTTGTATATATCCGTGTTTCTTCATTAAAACTATTGTGCAAACGGGATTTGTGCCATCCAATTCTTATATCGTCATTGAAATTCTTTTAATTGTTTTATGATGCGCCCAGGCTTCGACAAATTCATGGGTCCGCGCCCAGAATAGCTGCACCTAGAGAAAGCTCATTGTAGACCCTACCGCGAGAAAGCTTATTGTTATACGTGCTCGAATTCGGCTTAGCGCAATTAGAGCCCACCACAAGGGCCACCTCCACGCTCCAGAACCACAATGGCCACCTCCCATGATTCATGGCGCCACCGGTCTTAGTGGCACCCGTGCCGCCGACGAAACGGTGGCGGAACTAGTGGAGGACGTGGGGGAACGTGCCAGGTAGGTGGGTGCGAGAGGGGGTTGCAGAAAACGATCGACCAGCGGAAGGATCAGCGTCGCCGTCCCCGGAGGGAGGTCCGAGACAGCCGCCATCTTGCATGGAGAAGCGAGTTAGCCATAGGTTGCAAACCTAGAAACTGCACTTTTGAACATTTACAACATTACAAACATTACTAAAAATTCAACAGAAATAAATATGACAGACGTCTACTCATCTCTTTCTTCTAGTCGGCCCTCCAAATTAAAGGTACAAGAGTTAGCAATCGAAGACGACTCTAGAGATATCTCATTGTATTTTTTTTACTTTACTGGGATTTTCGCAATTTCTTAGGGCAGTGCCCATTTTTTGGTGCTTCTACTCCGCTTCATTTAATGATAAACAAGCGTGGTGGCCCTCGCAAATGCGAGGGCATCATCTATAGTAAAAACATTAAAAAATAATTTTAAATCACGTAAACATCTTTTCCTTCTATTTGTCTTCTTCATTGGGAAATTGTTTTACAAAATACATTGGTATTGGTTAACTTTATCTCTATTTTGTAAATTAATATATTAGTACATTGCAAACAAATAACAAAATAAAATGAAATGAAATATGTCTTGGAGAAATGTGTTTTTAATAATACATTTTAAATACTTTTTTAAGAATAATATATGATTCTAAAATTTTCCGAATCTAATACTCGATCGACCGACCAAATGACGACTGGCAATCTGGTGGCCGACCAGCCGTGAGGCATGGCAGCCATCATACTGTATGGATGAAAAGCAGACCGGGTCCTAGTTTTGAAAAAAAAAATCAAAAATCACGTATTATTTGTAAAATTGATGAAAGAGCGTATTATTTTAAAAAATCGCTAGAGAAATTTGGATTGTAGTGGTTTATGTTTTCTCAATAATATTTAGAACGTAAAAAGTTGAAGCTAGGACACCGACAAACTAAGCTGCAGTCTGCGAGGCTTTTACCTCAACTGGGGTATGCTCTCTCGTGTAGATGGTCAGCAGCTCAATGCATATTTATCCTTTGTGCGTAGCTATATGTTGTAATTCAATCTCTTTGTTGGTATCATTGTTGCAAAAAAAAGTTGGTATACATGAGCTGAGTTGTTTGCACGCATGTACAACTGGATATATATAAATAGAAAATATTAAACGTAGAAACTGATGCATGATCACCACATACTCTTGCATGTGTCTTCCACATGTTTTCTTTCACATAACACCTCAATGTGAGTCGAGTTGATGTTTTTTTCACTTTGTACATTTATGTTCCCAAATTGTTTTGCTCATCCTTCAAAAGTTGTCCATGGTACTTTTCCGTGTAAAAGGCATGATTATATGTGCATATTAATCGGTAAATTTTATAGAAAGCTCGGTTTCATTCCTTGATATGGAGTTCTTATAAGTTAAATCATGTTTTCTCTCATTTTATAAGAAAATGAATTAAAAGAAATTGTAAATGTTATGTAGCTATGGATTTATATGATAGGATTATACCATTCATTCTCCTAACAAAAGTTCTTATATCGAATTTTTTTAGCCTATATGTACAATCTTGCAAAAAAAAAATAACGGTCTTAGTAATATGGTAATATTAAAATATAGATGTGTTAATATGATATATTGGGAAAATTTTAATTGGCTCCCGAGCTTCAGTGTGATTGGTATACAAAAACTGAAAAGAATTATTTTCTTGTTGCGAAAAATTGTGAAAAGCAGTAGACATTATTTCATTATTTTCTTGTCGCGCAAGAAAATACTTGCCAAGCTTTGTTTCATGGCATGTAAAGCAGTAGACATTATTTCATTATTATTTACATCCATGTACCTGATTTCTGGTGGTTGGCCGGTACGTGACAGAGTCCCTTTGTTTCTAGACGTTCTGGATAGTGTCCTACCGATGCACGCATTAGCTAGTTTAGTATCCTGTTAATTGTTTCCTTTTAAAATAGAACTTATCTGTTTAAGTGCTTCACGTATGGAAGCTTGGATATTTTTTCTAGCTTATATTTTTCGTGCCCAAAATCCTGTGTTGTACGTGACAAATTCCCAAAAAAAGAACTTTTCATACGTGACATCCTTGATCGCTGTTCATACCAACCACGATTTTACGTAACATTTGTTATCTTTAATCTTCACCGTAAATTATAGATCTAACAACCACAATAATTAGGATGATGTGGATTAACATGGTGTCTCTATTTAAACATTTGTATTTTGCTTTTAGTTTATAATAGATCAGGTGTACCTCTCAAATGAAAAGAGAAATGAGCTAAAAAGCCACTCTAGTCAAGGACGCCTCGAGACATTGTCAGTACCCCGTACCAACATGAACCGTACGGTATCGAAAAGAACAAGCTTTCTTCTTTCTATTTTCCGTTCGTTTTGTACAGCACGTTTTTGGTTGAAACGACGGATGATCATTCGATTTGAGATTAAGGTTCTGGTCCAAAAGATAAACGACACGGCCGTATCGAACACCAACCTCGATCGATCACTGTACGAGTACGTCATGGATACGGACGGATGGATGGCACTTATCAACGAGTGACATATTAACTGCTGTCGGATCCTGTGTTCCCACGACGGCTCAGCTCACCCAGAATATGCTTGTCATGTGCATGCACTTGGATCGATGTCCCAAAATATCACTAGGATTTATGAATTGCTTGGTTGCATTCTTTTTTGAATGGACAAAGCCATTACGTTGCAAAAAAAAAAGGAAGACAAGCTAAGGAGGTTAACCTAAGAGCACTTATCAAGTGTCTACGAGAGCCATTGTCGTGCAAACGTGTTCTGGTAGACTCTAGCTTCAACATTTTGGGAAGAGTCGACTTTATGCTCTCTTTGTGCCAATCCAACGTGACGATCGAGTTACTTAATGTCATACCGTGTAGCTCACCCCATACCTTATTCAAACTCTAAAAGAAGCAGAATATCAAGGTCCACAACGGCACAACGTCCTACCAACCACGCTTCTATAGACAAAATCAAATAATATCAAGGTCCAGCATCGTGATGGCAAATGCAATTTAGTTTAAGATTTGTTGCCTGTTTCTGGAAGCTAGGAGAAATGGAGGCAGGACGAAAGGAAAAATTAGGAAGAGAGGTGTCTAGTACGCGTACATGTACACACATATACACATTCATTGAATCACAAGAACCGTACGTACGTAGTATGCCGGGAGAAGTTTCATGCATGTATTAATACATGCATGACAGCAATTCCTACCGAAATGGACAAGCAAAAGGTAGTTTCCATGTGACATAATAGAACAAATTGCCTGCAGCCTAACACCGATGGCTCACCTAATAGTGCACACAATCCAATCTACTCATTGAGATGCCTTTGTTTTTTCTGGCACGTTTGCAAGTCCTAGAGTGGTCATGTTGGTTTGTTGGCTTCTAGAAGGCCTTCCTACCCACCTACCACTATTAGGACTATAGACTAATAATAGCTAGCTAGATTGGAGCAAAGCTTGTGTGCATCATCCATTTGGCAACCTGTGGTACTAGATGGCTTGATTTGCACCTGATTTTATATGTGCATGCACGTTTCTTGATTTTGCTATTCCTTTAGTTTTGCATGTGTCGATAGTTTTGTTAAGTTAATATATTATATAAGCTCATCTAGGGTTCCGCCCCCCTTGCCGGCGGCGCCAGCGTCGCTGCCAGTCTGTCCCGTTTTCGGTAGCCTCGCAGGCATGGCGGACCATGGTCCATTGCCGGCAGGACGGTCCCGTTCTTTGTTTAGGCTTTATTTAGTGTTCTCTTCGATATGGTGAGGCGACAACTACATCTTGAAGTCGAAATAAGGTCATCCCGTCATATCCTTGCTCTGGTGGTGCATCTAGCGTCAGCAGAGGGTGTCTGGAGTTGTGTGTCCCATGGATTTTCTAGGAACCAGTCGGTTTTCGTGTTCGTTCATGTGATTTCAGGTCTACCTCTTCTGATTATGGGTCTCATCTTTGACGATGGTTGCTATTGCGGTGTGCTAATCTTTTGAGGCCTTAGCATGACGACTTCATGTTTGTCTACCGCAAAAAACTTTATTATGAAAAGTTTTGTCCGGCTCCGGTGATGAAGGGCCCAGAACGACGGCGCACCATCGGCTCTTGAACACTGATATGTTCAAACCTCAAAATTAAGAAAGCGAAAGTAACACCGGATGTACGTGTCTATTCCTTTTAAACGGTAGGTTCAAGATGGGCACGACTTTAACTTAATTTTTCGATAAAGGAGCAGCAGCTCCAGCCTCTGCATCAATTGATGCACACGGCCTTTTTATTAAACTTATGAAGTATCAAGTGTCAAGTACTGAGAACAAAAGACGAAATAAAATTACAGTCATAGATCAGACTTGGTCGCCACATAAATCAACCAAACGAACAGCAGACATTTAAACAGGCTAGCCATACTCTATCCTATTGTTGTGTCGCCACCCAGTAGCCCGGTAATAGAAATCCTGAGTAAGCACCAGCAGTCTGTTGCAGCCAGTATCCATATCCTTGCGCTGCTCCTCCGGTAACAGGAAAGCCCATAACTGAATCAAATGCACAGCTCGAAGAATAACCTGCAAAAAGTTAGTACCCTTTTGATTATTAAAAATCATATCATTTCTCGTGTTCCATATTGTCCAACATATAGCAGATGTACCAATCCTAATTTTCTGTTTATCTTTCTTTGGAACTCCATACAACCAGTTCCCAAACATATTATTGATACTCGTAGGTGGCGAAATATTATAGGCAAAGTAAATCATCCGCCAAATGATAGTAGCAAAGGGGCATGCAAGAAACAAATGATGAACGGTTTCATTAGAATTGCAAAAACAACACTGTTGAGATCCTGTCCATCTTCGTTTTGCCAAATTGTCTTTAGTGAGTAGGACCTTATTATTAAGAAACCACATGAAAATTTTTATTTTTAAAGGTATCTTGAGTTTCCATAAGTATTTCCGTAAGAATCTAGTATGGCCATTCATATAATCAAGATACATAGACTTAACGGTAAACACTCCCGAATCTGTAAGCTTCCATACAAACTTATCAGGTTCAACTGTGAGATTAACAGTAATAAGACGTTGACACAAATGCAACCATTCAATATATTTATGATCATTAAGACCTCTCCTGAAGGTAATATTCAACGGATTTTGAGCCAACACCGTAGAAACCAAAACCACTCTATGTTGTACAATATTATAAAGAGAGGGATATTGTTGTGAGAGAGGAACATCCCCTAACCAGACATCTTCCCAAAAGCGCACCGAAGAACCATCTCCAACTTTGAAAAATCCTCTACTAAAAAAATCGGCTTTTACTTTCATAAGACCTTTCCAAAAAGGCGAATCCGTAGGCTTTGCCTCAACTTGTTGTAAAGTTTTAGAATGTAAGTACTTGTTGTGTAAAATTTGTTGCCACATACCCTCTTCAGTAAGAAGTTTGTATAGCCATTTACTCAGTAAGCATTTGTTTTTTAACTCCAGAACTTCAATACCCAAACCCCCTTGATCTTTCAGTCTACATATTATGTTCCATTTAGAGAGCCTATATCTTTTCTTTTTGTCATCAGATTGCCAGAAGAAACTGGATCTATAATAATCTAGTCTTTTCCTGACCCCCACAGGAATCTCCATGAAAGATAACATAAACATTGGTAGACTTGTCAATACCGAATTAATGAGAACTAACCTATCCCCATAAGAAAGCATTTTACTACGCCAGCATCCTAGTTTTGAGGCAAAACGGCTTTCAACCGGATTCCATTCAGCATTTCTCAAGATTCGGTGGTGAATAGGTATACCCAAATATTTAAAAGGTAAAGCGCCGGCCTCACAACCAAAGATCTGCATATATTGTTGTTCAATATCCTTTGCTTTACCAAAACAGAAAATCTCACTTTTATGAAAATTAATTTTCAGACCAGAGAGCTGCTCAAAAATACATAGAATTAATTTCATATTCAGTGCTCTAGCAATATCATGTTCCATGAATAAAATTGTATCGTCAGCATATTGTAGAATTGAAATCCCCCCCTCGACTAGATGAGGTAAAAGACCCCCAATTTGACCCGCTTCCTTAGCCCGTGCAATAATAATGGCAAGCATATCCACCACAATATTAAAAAGAATCGGGGATAAAGGATCTCCCTGTCTCAAACCTTTCCTAGTTTGGAAATTATGACCGATATCATCATTCACCCTAATCCCGACACTCCCTCCTTGCACATATTGTTTAATTCGATCACACCAAATCTCATTAAACCCCTTCATACGCAATACTTGTTGTAAGAAAGGCCATTTAACTTTATCATATGCCTTCTCAAAATCAATTTTGAAAAGAACACCATCTAACTTTTTCTTATGCAATTCATGGATGGATTCATGAAGCACAACCACTCCCTCTAAAATATGTCTGCCCGGCATGAAAGCAGTTTGAGTAGGTTTGATGACATTGTGAGCTACCTCCGAAATACGAATAGTGGCTACTTTAGTAAAGATTTTAAAAATCACATTAAGCAGACAACAGTGCAGAGTACATGATTCAGCATACAACACCATCCACAGAGCAGCAATGTTAGTACAAGCATAAGTTCTAGGGGTCAAGACCCATCCCAAAAAAAAAACAAGCCACGGGCCGAGCGTCCCAACAACTCAGACCTATCTAGGAACGAAGACGAAGATACAAAAGGAGAATCAGCTCGGCTCCGGCCCGTCCCTGTATTAGTAGCATGTAGAGCGCGCGGATCCGTCCGACCGTCATCTGTAGTGCCTGACGTGTCTGTTCCTTGCAGCCACTGCATTGCATTTGCGTAATATCGATATCCATTGGGAAGAACTTTCTGCAGACTACGCCATCAAAAATGTTCTTTTTATTCACCTGCTGTGTGGTGTGCCCTAGAATCTTTGTGTTCATACTGATCACTCAAACACTCAATTATTACTCGTTCATGCTAGTACTATATATTTGGTCTGCATGCTTGTCATGTGTTTCGTTTCTTAAGGTCTACGTTTCCATCTAAACAAAACGGGCCTACGTTTGAATGCGCAAGTGACTGATTAGTTAAAGGTGTGTTCTTTCTTATACTCCTACATCATTCATCAAGCGAGTGTTTCTTATCGACAAGATGCCCGAGCATATGTAATTATGGATTCAGCAATCACCTTGATGATGCAATGAGATTGGATAGTTATTATTGTGGTGGCGAAATTTTTTATGGAAATAATATTGCTATCAAAATTATCTTGAATTCCTTTTCCATAATACTGCCTAGCAGTTTGTTATAATTTAAAATCAGCCCAAGTTGCATGCATTTTTACTCCTCGGAGTTTACAAGTAAACTTACTGCCAATCAGACCACATTACACGCAACGAGTAGAAAAAGAAGCATTGCAATGAGCATAGATCGCACTTATCCATGCTGTATCTTTCTCGAGATAGCGAGATGTTCAGGAGAACGTGAGCTCAGAATTAATACCCGTGGCAGGCATCTCCGAGTTCACACTGCTGTACTGAAGCGAACACACTATCTACTGACAAAATGAATTGACATGTTTGGAATAATCTCCTTGCTTGGAGAAAGCAACCGGGCAAGGCACCAGTGAAGCAGTCACTCCCTCACCACCATCTATCCACTTACCAAATGGGCATTGAGCCTGGCACTGCAGTGCACCTTGCAACCACCCATGCAGATCACTTGGTACCACATCACAAGCTAACCCTTACTGCATGATTAACCTTTCAAGGAACTGCAAATTTCGTTTGTACACACCCACAGCTAGGCACTTACATAATACAATATTTACAGCTAGGGGCTGTTGACCTGTTGTTATACAAGGTGTAATTATGTACTGAATGCTAAATAGCTGCCACGTATCTCTCGACATCACCTCCTGATCTTCTGGGCTTCCTATAAATATTCTCACAGAAGCAGTCGTGGCAGCAACACAGCAGGGCTCATCTGAAACATCTTGAACCCCTGTGTCATGTACCACCCAAGTTCAAACCTTGTGGCAAAAGAGGTCATTGATAACAGACTGATAGACCAGGATGTTGCTAATCGCACATATCTGAAGCTTGATCCCAGATAATCTGGTGGAACAGCACATAAGCATATTCTGGATGGCTATTCACCAGAATGGGTTTTTGAAGTGAAATTCACCAAAATGGGTTATCAGAACCCAAGATCAAACGATGGAGGCGTGAAGCTCACATCAGATGCTCGCTTAGTTTCTGCTGGCTTCTGTGATTGTGCCTTCTGCAGTCTCAATTGCTCGGTCGCCTGTGCTTCAATTGCATCAAGATCGAGGCCCTCAAAGAAAGCATCATCCCAGTATATATCATTGCCGGCTTCAGTAGCAAGGTGTGAGGAAGGTGGTGCTGGTTCCAGATCAAGGTTTATGATAGGGATCGAGGCAGCCTGCTGGAAGCTTAGCTTTCTCTTTATGCTATCTGGTTTGCTGGTTGATTCGCAGTTGACCACACTGGCTTGACCATGCTCCTTTATCAAACTCGCTCTCTCCAGGGAGCTTTGCTGGGGACCTAGAGGACTTGGGCCAGTGGTACCATGTTTTTGAAGAATCCCTTGTGGAGTCTCAATAGGATTGTGCGAGTTTCCTGATGAACAGCTCGCACTTCCGGCTATAGAGACAGAATTGTCAGAGAGATCTTGGTATCTTGAGGGAAGAACTACTGTGGACTGAGTAAGTAGTGACCGCCTGCGAAAACGTAAAATGAATACTCAGTACCACAGTTTCTTTCTATAACTTTTTCCAAGACGAAAAACATGAACATGAATGCTTCTGCTCAGAACTAGGCTACTCATGAACAAGAAAAGCAGAATGCTGATGGCAAACATGCTTCTTATGCAAGGAAAAAGTATGAGTCGCAATAGTACTCAGCTTCTCATAATCCATCCCATGTACAAAATTGACAGTAAACCCTCAACTGGAATCACAAACTCAGAACTGCTAATGTAAAGTGTGTACTCATAATGTTCTAGTTATTCACATTATATACACTATCTTAATCAAGTTAAACTGACGCACACACATCCAGTTGTACAGCCATTCAGTTGTACACTGCAAGTTAGAACCAGAAGGTCTGACTTAGAGCCATTCAGTCGAAAAACAACACTGCAAATCAGACTGTAAGAGCACATGTATTCAGTTGTGCTGATTGATGGCAAAAGAAATGAGAGAAAACAGGATGGTCTAAAAAAATAACATAGGCAGGAACACCATTTAACACTAGAGTAAAGAGTTCCATCATCATCTTGTAATACCTATAGAAAGCCATTCTGTCGCCAGTATGTTCATCACCTTGTTCACTCTGAGTAAATTGGCCACTAGGAGTTGCCTGGTCATCAATAAAGCTATCTTCGTATTTGTCCTCGCTCTGATCATCATCCTCATCCGCTGAAATATAAGTATCTTCAGACACCCTAAAGCAATAAATGAAAGGTAGTTATAATCAATAAATAGTATTTTTTTATTATAATAATTAAAACACTGATATGCATTGACAGACTATTATAATAGAAAAAAAGTTTAGCATTAGTTTGTCTGCTAATATCAAGTTCTCAACACAAAGGTCGCAGTACTCTTACTCGGCTTGCTCATCAATATATATATCCAGACGCCTCTTGGCTTTCCCTTTGTTTCCTACATTATTACAGTACAAACAGTGTAAAGCCTTGAGGTTGTGATGCAACAAACTTATACAAACTAATAAGACCAGAGACAGTTTCGGAATCAAACAGTTAGAAAGAGAAAAAAGTAACTCACCCCTAGCATGCCCCATTTGGTTCGGCATACTTTTATTTGTAACATCACATTGTCTTCCACCACATCCATCATATCTGTCATTCAAAGACATTGAGGGAACCCTCTTGATCTTTTCACCATATTTGCAGAGTCTTCTATACTTGGGTGCTTGCTGTACTGACCCTGATGTATCCCCTGCTACTGACTTAACCTGCCAATCATCAGACAAGCTATCACAGAGCAGATTTTCTGTAGGAGTGCGAGCAGCAGGACTACATGTTTTCACATTTGAAGGCTCTTCTGCCTCTACTTGAGTCTGACCTAATACATTATCCCTGGTTAATCCAAGAACTTCAGTGACCCCAGCGGGAAATTGGCCCTTTTCCCCGAAGCTCAATGATCCATCATGGCATCCTGGCCCATTGCCCTGAGTGTGTGCTTTTGAATAATCAACCTTAGGAACAAAACAAACATCAGAAGCTCTTTCTGTTTCAAGTCTCTGGTGGCTAGCTTCAAGGACTGGAGACTCGGGAACAATTCCTTCTTCAATATAATGTGTTAGCCTGGGACTAAGTTCCGTGTCTTCCTGAACTGACAAAGCTGGGCTCGCTAATTTAGTATTGCATGGTGTGCCCCATTTTTCTGTTGGGCTTGAAAATGATTTAGATGGTGTTGTACGAAAAAGTACATGCCTGCCAGGGTCATATTGTTCAGAATAATCCGGGGAATGGGGATCCAAATTTGATGCATTATCTGCAAATATCGGTTTGCTTGAATAAGCACCATCTGTTCTTGGACCACTGACTTCTGTTGTCAATTTGTAAGGAGCCATCTTGTTCTGGATTTTATATTGCCAATTCACATTCTGTGTGTCCTTATGGAATTCAGATGTCCTCAGCACGGCAGGTACAAAGGTGATTGAAACGTAACCTTTAATATCCACAGCTACATAATCTCCACAGAGGAAAGAGTGTAAAGGATATTTTTTTACTGGAGAACTTGTCACGCAAACACTTTTACTACATGCCACTTGTCCAGTTGGATAGTAATGACCTTCCAGTGCCTGATCCTTCAGAGCTGCTACATCAGCAGGTTCTCGCAAGGGGGTTCCACACTGAGCAAGTGTTCAGGATCAGCATTAGAACTTCTAGTTCATTCATAAAATTAAAAAGGAAAATAAAATGAACTCTCGCATGTACAATAAATCTACCTTTGTCCTAGAGAAAGAAAGATCTTGAAGTCGTTGCATAGCATCAATTAGCATATCTGTTGTTCGGAAAGAATGAGGTACTTTATAGATATCACAGGGAGAAACCTGGAAACTAGGAAATGCAACAAGAGATGGCTTCCAAATATCCTCTTTGCATGCACTAAAGTACCGAGCAATCAGTTGGTCATCTTCCACTGACATCTTGTTCAAAATTGGTGATGTGCAACTAACATCAACTTTTCTTTTCTTTAAACAAGGAACATACTTCTCTATTGACAATTTGACATATTTAACTTCCGGTTTATAGATATGCGGAACCTGTTCCAATGGATAGCACAATTAGAAAACCTCCAGAGTGATGAAACGGTTATATCAACAAACAGATCAAATGATATTACCATCCTAGGACTAGCATGGAAATCAAAGTTATCCTGTTTGCGCAATAGATTTTTCATTGTCCGAGTACTTCCTTGTTTCTTTTTGTACCCTTGCAACTCATGTCCTTCACAAGCCAACACCAGTTTGGACAGTTAAGGTGACCAATGACTAAGAGAGGAAAAACATGTTGTATTAAAAAAAATGCAACTCGATATATTTATCTTTGCTTGGCATGATAAGTTTTCATCATCACGAAAGGATATCAACTCGCCCATCATTTTTCCGCCCAGTTCTTCCCATGCGTTGAATCATTCTTAATGGAGAGACATTGGCATCGAAACAGATCACAAGATCAACCTCCACAATATCTAGTCCTTCCTCGCCAATTGATGTTGCCACTAGAATGTTGTATTCCCCAGATCGAAATTTCTGTAAGCAGTTTACATGATGAGTTGAGAGGGGGGGCAGGGGCTGCAATAGTTAGGTTTGTTTTAATACCTGCAAAATAGCTTGTTGCATTTTCTGTGTCTGCCCCTTCAGCCTATCGCCTGTAAAGCACAAAACGTTTAAAGTAAACCATGTGATTGCAGAACCCACGATATGTGTTCATCTTTTTAAGGCGCCATATTTTCTACAGATTAATATATTAATATTAATAAACCTAAATGCATGGCATATTCGAGATCACTGATCCATCATCATACCTGCAGAGCTCTGACCGATGAACTGAGCAGGTCTGAAAAAATTGGTACAACTGCCTCCTAATGCACCTAGTATTTCTCTGTGATTCAAAGCAACCAATACAACGTTCAGACTTCTAATATGATATTCAAGCAAAACACAAATACTTTACTACTATAAATATTGTTTACGTTCTCTAAAAAAAATTACAAACGTTTTTCTGATTGCTAGCCAAGAAAACAAGGCACAGCTTGTCTGGGTGTAAGGTTTAACAAAACAGTAGCAAGTGAATTCCAACAAAAAGAGCCCATCTTACATACGCTAGTAAGCGGTACATGTTCCGCATGGTGAAAAAACTGTTTAATCCATGCATGGCTAACTTCTACTGTAAATTTGCAGGACAGGGCTGTGTGATGAAATATAGGTCCCATGCAATGAGCAGTAGTGACTAAAAACAGAGCCCCTAGGTTTGATCCTTGGGCATGATCCCACACAAAAACTCTGCACAAAATTGTTGACCAATTTTACAATAAGAACAAATGATGTCTCAAGTGTGCTCAAAGCTTCACAATAGCTGTAAAGAACCTTACAAGGTTTGGCTCTTGACACTTTCCAGACGTGTGAGTAGATAATGGTTGAGTTGGTGACATATGACTTTCGTTTTTTTATCACAACACATACAATGACAAAAGAAACTGTATAGAGACGAGCTTTTCAATCTAGAAATAGATACATAAACTGTGAAGTGCTACATAATAGATACAGCTAGTACAAGGTAAGGTTCTTACTTGACACTTTCACGGTAATGTGAAAAGATAATCACCCTTGAGTCCTTTGGACTGTTTTTTTCTGCATAAAAATTACCAGTCACGAAAACATCAGTGTAAAGTTTACTAAGTTTTAGTTAATAAGAACATAAACTGTTGAAGCCAATTGATACAGAAGGCTCTTTCCACATGACATGCACATATGAATTTTGATGAAGTCATGTGGAGTTCCTCCTACACAAAGCATATTACAATAGTGCCACATTTGCCCGTATAGTAGTGTGGGTAGTATCAAGTGTTCTGATAACAAGCAATAACTGGGCAGCCAAGTTTCACAATTTAGGACAACTGACTACTAAGCCACACAAGAGCTACTATTCTTACAAATTACGTTAAATTTGGAGAGATGGGACCTGCTACAGTTTAGGGGGAGCAGATGCAAGCTAACAGAAGAGTGCCATTCTCAGACATAATGCTAGACTGAGAGAGCCAGGTCCAGCGTGAGATTACAATAGTCGAGTTAAATCGACAAATTATATGCCATTACTACATAAGTAGAAAGTTGCTTACGGAAATGATCGATTAACACTTCTACCAATTTCTGCACTTTTGGACTGGACACGCCCTTGTTTAAGAAGCTCTGCATCATTTCCTTTGCTCTGGCAAAGGCCTCAATCCTTGAGAACATATTCCACGCCCTTCAATAAAGAAGAACCATGGTGTGAGGCACAAAAGGCTTACTCGTGAAAGTACGTAGAGGGTACACACAATCAAGAAACCAAAGTTTTATAAACTCTCAAAGTATTGTTTTATTAATATGACATAATCACAGAACAATACAAAGGTACAAACTATAATCCTAGTCAACTCCAATAGCAATTTGGTATTAAGTTCTGCGTGCTCGTGCTGTAAAAAAACTGTGCTCCAGATCCATAGACTTCTTAGTCCAGTTGGTTCATAAAGGATGAAAAACAGGATAGGTGCAGATAATTTCATTGATTATCACATATATTACCAGAAGTACATCAACATTCAGAAGTGAATGGAACAGCTCAAAGGGAACTACACTCCACTGACCCATCTTGAAGTCTGAATATATCGAGATATTACTAAGATTACTTCTGAGATGAAGAAAAATAAGACTCAGCAAGGATATTATTAGATGCCAAAGAGAATGTTGCCCACAAAATCCTTAGGGGCTTAATTATGCACTACTATTCACATACAAGTAAAATCATGTAGTGGAAATGGGTGTAAACAATACCCTTCATTCAAATTAGCTTCAATCGCCTGATATGCCGGCATGATTCCATGGCTCAAAAGCAATTTACTTATGCGACAAAGTGAGAAGGCAGCTGCAAAAGATCTGCGAATTTCATGTTTCTTTTCAATAGGAATGTTTGGTGGGGGTGCTTGGTTGAATTTCTCCCTCAGAATGTGCAGTTGGTGTGAGCTCCACTGGCAACAACAGGTAACCAATTAATAATGTACATGTGTAGCAAATTAGAAGTGGGTGCAGCAAATCATAGTCAACATGATGATTGAAGTATTTAAGAGACTAAGAAACATACCTTTTCAGCATCCCTATTGTCAATCACCCCAGCAGCACGCAATTGGGCAATATATGGACGTATAATTTCCAAAAGCTTATCGTTAACTTGAGATGTATCACTGCCAACAGGAACCTGCACTGGAACAGGTAAATTCCACAGCACTGAAAAACGACATATTACGAATCTACCACAGTTCATCCACACCTTTACAAGGTCAACTGTACGTGCGTTAACATATCGTTGGACTTCAGGATCACTTTCATCACGATGAACCAACTCTGAAATGCATAAATTGTTGATAACACCTTGGATATCTGGATGCTTTGCTGAATGGCAATCAAGATAGATTGGTAAATTATAAAGCATTTCATTTTTTAGCAAGTATTCAATCATAATGTGCTCACTTACATCCTGGTGTAGCAGTCAGAGCTAAAATTCTTAATGGTACATGTGATGCCACCAACTGTCAACATAGCAAAAAATAAAGAATGAACATGCAGAAGTCGTAGCACACATACAACTAACTTATTTTACTGATGTCATCAATTAAATGAGCTTACTAATGGAAAAAAAAAACAAGATGATATACTAACACAAGACATGTGCATTGTAAAATCAGATGATATGATGGATAAAGTACTTGAGCATCAAACATGCCTTACGAACAGCAGTGCAGTAAGCATAATTTCCTGAAGCTCTATGAGCTTCATCTATCACCAAACAAACTAGCTGTTTCATCACGCATATACCTGTTAAAAGAAAACTTTATAACATTAAATCAGAGAAGAAATGAGGATACAGTAACAGCAAAGTTGACAAAGACATTAAAAGGCTTACTGTACGTAATCTAGTATCGAAATAGTCAATCCAAACATTAATGTACTAGATGAGAAGGTGGCAGAGAATGAATAACATTGATTTGGAATGAGGCAATTACATAGTTATGACCTGGTCTCCTGTGTACACATTTGTATAAATTATCCAGTTATGAGTTATGGATGGTTTTTCCTGGGTAGACATCTGTATATGTTCCCATCTGCACGAAATTTAGCTCGTGCCTGGTTCATTCTAAATCTAAATAAACAAATGAATCCTACAATGACAACTTAAATAAATACAAAAAAATACCAATAAAGATCAATAAGAAATACCAGAAACATTCAGGGAAATCACCAGAATGTATATCATTTTCAAGAATCTGTGGAGTGACAAAAAATACTCTTTTGGACTTCCAAAAACTTGAACGCTTCTCAGGGCTTAGATTGCCTTTCATATCAATCGTCCACTCCTGCAAACAAGTAAATCTAATTAATCTACAGCCTACAGGACTGCCAGAGAAAATACGCTAATATTCATCAGACACCAGACAAGCATGAAATATGCAACATAAATTTTAGTACCTGTGGTATACCCACTGTATTATGACATGCCTCAATTTGCTGAGTAACAAGCGGACGTGAAGGGGCAGTAAATACTATTTTACCTGAGGTTTTCAAATGTATCAGTTAACGAGAGTAATTTGTCAGTAAGTACCTTTGGTACCAGTTTGGGCCCAGACCTTACCTTCAGGAAACCATCTAAAATAGTTATACATCACTACTGCAGCGATAAATGTTTTGCCAAGTCCAGTTGGCAAAGCCACTAGTGTATTTGTAAACAAGGCCTTCTGGACAATATATAGCTGGTATTCTCGGACTTCTATATTAGCTGCAGCATTTGAACAAAAGGTAAAGAAGTTACAAACATCGTATTTACAAAGTGTGAACCCTGGAAATACTTACATTTCTTCTAAAAAAACATGTCTATACTTTATAGAGTATTGAACCATTTAAAAAACAGAATCTTTGACAGGAGTTCCACGTTGTGTTTGAGGAGACGCAAGGTAGCATGCCGATTAGTGCCAAGCGAACGTCCACAAGTAGAAGCTAAGGCCACAAGGAGCAACTAACAGCAGGCGAACCGGGAAGAAGAAAAACTGAAAAAGAAAGAACATGAGAGCAAACATAAGGCTGATCTGCAGCTTAGTATTCTGGTCTGTTGAAAGGGTGACCCTAAGCCTAACACACAAGGAAGAGATTATCTCTAATACCACACTGCCGCTGCCTTCCTTCTTTCCTGTCCTCTTCCTTCTCCACCTTAGCACGGTTTCACTACAATCCGAGAATATCCGATTTTCTGCGGTCATATTTGGTAACTAACCGGTCAATTATCGAGCAACTGGGAAGAATCAAGCAATTGCCCACACCATGTATTTGTTCATATTGCCACCAGTAGCCTTCTCCGATGTCACTGTAGCTACGTCTGTTGGTAGCCAGCTGTCAATCCTCTTGTCTCATGTGTGATGGTCGGCTTGGCGGACGGCTCTGTTGTATCTGCCACCATGATCGAAGGCAGCAAACGCAGACGAATCTGCTGCCTTGACTAGTGGGAACTAGTGCCAAAGTGTACACTCCTGCGCCACATGGGTTTGCTGCTGTTCGCAAGGGTGCTGGGAAGGAGGCATTGCCTGCTCCTGTGGCTATTGCCCTCCTAACTATTCAGATGCTTGACTAAAACGATGTTCTCCCCACTTGACAAAGGACCTCCATGGAAGCCACTTTAGGTCATGAGCTCCAAGAGAGAGAGAGAGAGAGAGAGAGAGAGAGAGAGAGAGAGAGAGAGAGAGAGTTGGTGATGAGATGAGATTTGGCTCTACGCCACTTGTTGTGGATGAGATGGATCTGGTACAACATTGATGGAGATAGAGCTTTATACTTTTGCCTCAATTTTCCTTGCACTATGATGGACGTGGACTGTGGTCTGTGGAGTCCTTTACGCGCTAAACTAATCTAACACAGGACCAGGCCAAAGACACCAACCAACCAAACTCTTATATCAGGCAATTAAAAAAATTCTATGTACCGTGCAGCTATGAATTTCTCTTACCGGTAATTCATCAAGGTAAGAGCATCCCCACTCGTTGGCGCTCCCCACGCCCAAATCCGGCGAATTTTTCGTCCGGATTGGAGGAAGATTTGGCGTGGGGAGTAGTAGTTCCCACCGCTGCGTGCGAGTCGAAAAAAAACGGAAACTTGACAAACTACGGCTAAAAACGGGTGAATATAGACTAAATTTAATGATATTTATCATATAACGGGCGGAGTTCATACATAGAGGCCGAATTCGACTATATTTCGAATTCGGCTAGGGGAATTCAAATGCTAATTCTAAAACACGGCGATCTACATGCCTAAATGGCGGTAGAACACCGTGTAGTCGCGTCGTCGTCGGAGCCGTCGTCCTTCGGCTGCGCGCGGCCGCCGCTGCCGGCGCCTCCCCACCACCCGGATGGCTTGTACATGTCGTCGGAGGAGGACTCGAGGTCGACGACGGGACAGCGACGCCGGAAGGAGGTGTCGCGGACGGCGGAAGCGCGCGGCATCGGTTGGCGTTGGCGCCGCGGGCGGCGGCGGCGGCGCGGCGGCGGTGTCCGCGGCCGCCGTGCTTCTCCCGCCTCGGCCGCCCATTCTCCTTTGTTCGCCTCTCCTCCTCCAAGTCCTTCGCGCCGCCCGCGGCTCCTCGCGCCGAGCGGCCTCCTTCTTCGTCTTCCTTCGCCGCCCCGCGGCGCGGAAGGCTGGTCGCGGATGACGAGGGCGCCGCTGCTGCGCCTCGGTCGGCGGCGGAGACGCCGGCTCCTCTTCACGCGCCGGCGTCGAAGGCGACGTCGCCTCCTCCGGCCGGCGCCGACCTGACCCGGCGACGACGAAGCCGGCAGCCATGCGCCGTGGCGACGTTTCGGCGGCGGCTCGCCGATGCCCTCGATGGAGCGGGCATCGTCGCACCGGGAAGTTGCCGCCCTGGATGTGCTCGATGACGGCCTCGAGGCTCGGCCCGGCGCGCTCCACCAACGTTTGCGGCCCGCCGAGTTGTTGCGCGGAGGCGGAGGTGGCGGGCCGTCGTACGCGGCAAGCTCCCGCTCCCACCGGCGCAGGAAGTATGAGTTCCACGCCGTGTAGTTGTCGGTGGTGGCGTGGTTCGGCGCGCTCCTCGTCCGTCATTTTCATCCGCGCCTCCTCGATCTCGATGTCGAGGAGGTTGCCCGAGGCGGCGGCGGGATTGGCACGCCACGACTCGCCGCCACCCACCGCCGGCGGCCTCGTGTCCGGCGGGGGTACCCGCCTAGTGGAGGAGGTGCCCTCCACGCGTGGAGCGAGCGGCGGGGAAGCCGTTGTTGGCTGCGCCGTCGTCGTCGGAGAATGCCATCGTCGGAGAATGCGCCTGAGTGAGGGAGAGTGGACGGAGACTAGAAGGAGACCGGAGGAGAGTGGATCACGGTACCCCCGGCGGCGAGCGGAGCGGCCTATAGGTGCCGGCTTAATGCGGCGTGGAGTGCGACGCGTCCGCGGCGAGCTGACCGGCGGCAGCCTTTGACGTGGAGTGCGCGCGGAAGACGATGCGTGCGCGGAAGACGACGACATTAACTCGCCGCGTGGACGGCGAATGCAGACCGGCGGCATTTGCGAAGACGATGCGATGAGGACGACGATCGGTTTCTCGCCGACAAGTTGGGGCCACCGACGCGGGAAGTTTCCTCGGTATTTCCGCGCTTTCGTTTCGTCCGAGTCCCCGAGCGCTCCCGGGGATGGCATGGGATCGCCGGATGAAACTAGGCCCAACGGACAACGAGGAACCGGGGCGCGACTGGGCCGATTTACGCCGTCCGGATGTAAAAAACGCTCGCCGCCTGTTCGGGGGGACGAGTGGAGATGCTCTAACAAAGTTCGACTCATCGAGCACATGCTCTTGTAATTATGTACATATTTTTTTTCGCTGGTAGGTTTGCCTATATTATGTGTGTGTTACATATGATTCCTAATTTCAATGCAACGCCCAAAAAATAATTAGAGTGAATTCCACTTTTTTCCCCCCCCCCCCCCCCCACACTTGTATGTTCATGACACCAATTACCCCATCTAGTGAACATTCGATGAAATTACTCCATTCAAGAAACGTTGGACCCTCTTTCTCTGATGCGTGCCGGCTGGGCTATGTAGGCGTGAGGTGATAATCAAGGTTAGAGGATATGAGGAGGACAACGAAGAGTGAAACAGCTGGAGGATAGAAAGCTGACATGACCGCAGATGACGCCCTCCAAACTTTACTGAACTTTGGCGCCACAATGAACATGCCAGCCCTATGTAATAAAGTGCAAAATGCTAAAATTGGCAAAACAGGGTTCAAAGTTTCTTATATGACGTATTCCAGTAGAATTTTCAGTAAATAGGGTAATTGCTGTCACAAACGCACAACTAAGGGGTAAAACTTGGAATTCACTACCATGGTTTTAAAGGCATTAAGGCGTCTCAAGGCGGAGGAGGGACGCTCTGACGCTTAGGCGACGCCTAGGCGCTAAAGCGGCCGTTTATCCAAGGCGGACAGGGAGCGCTTGGACGCCTAAGCGTCGCTTAGGCGACGCCTTGAAAACCATGTTCACTACAAAAAAAAAATCTATGTACCATGCAGCTATGAATTTCTCTTACCGGTAATTCATCAAGGTAACAAGGTTCGACTCATCAAGCACATGCTCTTGTAATTATGTACATTTTTTTTTCGCTGGTAGGTTTGCCTATATTATGTGTGTTACATACGATTCCTAATTTCAATGCAACGTCAAAAAAAAATTAGAGCGAATTCACTTTTTACCCCCTACTTGTACGTTCATGACACCAATTACCCCATCTAGTGAACATTCGTCGAAATTACTCCATTCAAGAAACATTGGACGGTCGGACCCTCTTTCTCTGATGCTGGCCCTATGTAATAAAATGTGCAAAATGCTAAAATGTGGCAAAACAGGGTTCAAAGTTTCTTATATAACGTATTCCAGTAGACAGTAAATAGGGTAATTGCTGGCACAAACGCACAACTAAGGGGTAAAACGTGGAATTCACTACAAAATATATCAAGGGCTGAGCCGTATTTGTGACCAATCACCAACGGTTCCAATTCCGTATTTGTATCCAAGCACTATGCACTCTAACTTCACCCCTATGCACATCCATGTTCAAGCGTGGATCTGCGGTAGTGTAGATGAGGAGCTAGTGGATATCTAACTACTGAGAATTTATGGAATTACCAGCAGAGATAAATATCCCATGGTCCAGATGGGCAAGTAAAATACTTCAGAGCAGGAATTCACAACTCATGCACCATAATTTATAATGCATAGACCTAACCCAGACTATACTAGAGTAGCACTATGATCATAATGCCAAACAAAATTATTGTTTAGGAATACGCCCTATAAGCCAGTTGTATAAGCAAAATCAAGCAACAAAAGAACTTGAGGGTTAAATGTACCAGCCGTTATTTGTCAGCTGCATAAGCTAGGAACAGAACCAAGCAACTAAAGAAATTTGATACCTAGCTATGCTTGTGTTGCTTCTCTGGATCAAAATCTCAAAGACACTATCTCACACTTGAACTGGTCGGCAAATTAGCCTGCCTTGGGGTCAAGAATATGATAATCAAAATGCACATAATCTAAACTGATTACTAGACTAGTAAAACATGTAAAACAATTGAACTATTTGTCTTAATAGACTCTGAACCCCACTCATTTCATACAATTCACCCAGGAATCCTGTTGATGGCAGATCAAAAGATAAGCCAGGGCAGCCTAAATAAGGTCTTTGTGCAAGTCGGTGGTCCTCAGCATCACCAAAAACGACATTTTCAGTACTGTACATCACTAAATACATTGACAGGGAAGGCAGGGATGTATGTCACAAAAAATTGTCACAAGCACACATGCTATGCTAAATAAGAATATACCTACAGCAGAACTTAAGTCGCAGGCGAAAAATGCATACAGAAATCCAACACTCACTTGGATAGACCCATGTCTGCACTGCCTCGTGGTCCAGCGCGACGGCGCAGGCCCCCTCCGCGACCTCCTCCCTGCCTGCACCCCGCGAGCATCCCTCGTCCGGGCGTGCCGCGAAGCGCCCCCCTCTGCTGGCAGGTGGTGGCACCGCTGCCGCCACGGGAACCACCGGCGCTGGGGGCGGCCGCTCCTTCGCTAACTGTCTCTTGGTGAAGGAGTCGACGAACCGGTCGAGCGTCGACTGCCGCGCACCACCCGCGGACGGCCCGTGGAAGAACGGCGCCGCGGCCGAGGGAGCGGGGCCCGACGGTGGGTACGCCGAGGGTTGGCGCGGCGGCGGGGCCGGGTTGGAAACGGCGGGCGTGGAGGCTGAGGCGAGGGCGCAGGCGCTGTCGATCTCGCGCACGGCCGCCTCCCAGTCGAAGCCCTGCGGTTAGGGTTTGGAGAAAGGGGGCGTGAGCACGTAAACGCGAGGAGGGGGGAGGAGGAAGGGGCGAGCCGCGAGCTTACGTCGTCTTCGTCGTCGTCGACGGCGACGGCAGGGGCGTAGGGCGGTGGGGGCGCCGCCATCGGGCAGCTCGGAGAAGGTTCGCCGAGGTTGGGGAATGGGGAATTGGGGATTTCGGGAGGGAAAGGGGCGGGGAAATGGGGAGTTTCGGAGAAGAAGAAAGAAAGAGAGAGAGAGAGAGAGAGAGAGAGATGGTGAGCAAATTATGGGCCGAGTCAGGTGTTAAACGGGCTGCTTCGGAATGCAATAGCCCAGCTAAGAGCATCTCTAGCAGAGCCCGTAAAGGGCCTAAAACCGAAAAATAACCGCTAGTTCAGGCCGAAACATGGCGACTTTCAGTGACTGTAAAGGAGGCAAAACTGAAAATATTTTTTCGGGCTGCGTTCGGTTCGCTCCGTCGGCCTGTATTTGTAGGGGCCGACGGAGCGAACCGAACGTAGCCCGAACACAAACCCTACTTTACGCGCGAGGGAACTTTCAGCTCCTCCCAACCGCCACCGCCGTCGATCTGTGCGCCCTCACCTTCCTCTGCGCCGCCACCCTCCGATTTCTCCCCAATGAGTCTCGAATCGACCCCGTCGGCCGCCGTTGCTACCTCGCAGGCGCCGCCACCCTCTCCCGTGGTCGCTGGAGCTTCTGCCGCTCCACCAACCACCCCGGCGACCCCTGCCACCCCTGCGACCCCCGCGGAGGTAGCAATGACGGTCTCGTCGACGAGCGGGGTGAAGCGGCGGCGCGCGGGAATGCATATGGTCACGCAATCCAGTGCCGCGGCGGCCACCGGTGATGTCTCGGCGGTGGTAACAAAACCGAAGGCAACCCGTGCGAGACCGAACAATTTGGCTCCGAAAAGGACGAAAGTGAAGGCGTCGACTAGACGTGGCGCCCCGCCTCCGTTCCCCTCCCCGCCAACACCATCGCCGCCACCGAAAGCCACCGCGAACGTCGCCCAGAACGTGCTCGACGAGGGTTCAACAAGGTACACATCAACCCTTCCTCCGTTTTTTTTTATTGTGAGTAGATACTAAGGCCTCATCCGATTAGGAACGAGAACACCTCGTACATGGAGATGTTGGAGGAGGTGAACATTAACCCACTCCCTCCATTCAGCACTGGGATGGGCGGAGATGAGAACGACGGCATGGACGAAGTGGAACAAGGGGAAGAAGGGGACGAATGGGACGAGGGTCTGGTGGAGGTCACGGCCGATGGAAATAGGAAGAAGAGGCTGGCCAACAACTACACAGAGATTGAAGACGCCACCTTGTGTCGAGCTTGGGCCTCCGTGTGGATGGATGCCGTCTCCAGCACCGATCAAACAGAGAAGCGGTACTGGCAACGCATCGAGGACAAGTTCCATAAGCTTATGCTGCGCGTTCGCCATCCTGTCGATCGCACGTACCGATCCCTCCAAGGTCGTTGGATCATTTGATGTCTGAATTATGAACTATGCATGAATTATTTGCATTTTATTGTGTCGTTTGTTCGATCATATGCATCAAAATTTCATAAACCCTGTTTTTGCGGATTCGGAAGCCGCTGGCGCAGGACTCTGTTCCTGCGTCAGCCATTTTACGACCTTTACGAACTCTACCAGAGATGCTCTAAATTGCTGAGTAGTTTGCTCGGACAAACGAGCATTGGCTGAGCGTAACCGCGCGCCCGTCCGAGGCATCTACTCCTCCATCTCGGCGGCCGGCGGTGCGGCTGGAGCTTCCGGCAGCCGAGGTGACGCGGTGTCGCGGTGTCGCGGTGAGAATCGTTACGTCTCTTCCCTCCTCCGGTACCCCTCACAGCCTCTCATTTCTCGCGCCGTGCAGCAACACAGCTCCATCTAACACCGGCCCGACGCCTGCTCGACGAAATGCCTGGCGGGTCCAAGAACAAGAAAGCGACGAGAGCCGACGGGGAGGACCGCCTCGGCGCGCTCCCGGACGAGATCCTCCAGCACGTGCTGTCCTTCCTGCCCTCATGCCACACCGTGCAGACGTGCGTGCTCGCCCAGCGCTGGCGCGACCAGTGGAAGTCCGTGCCCGCCCTGCGCCTCCATCAAGACCACTTCGAGACCGACCAGCACCTATCAGAGTTCGCCAACCAGCTCCTCCTCCTCCGTGGCCGTGCTCCTGTACATGTGTGCGACATCGTTGCCACCGAAGGTGACATCTGGCAGTGGATCCGGTACGCTCTATCATGCCAAGCTCGCGTGCTCCGAGTTGATCTCCTCGACGTAATCGAGCCCTGGCAGCTTTCCGACAGGCATTTCATCTCCGGGCAATTGGTTAGGCTGGAGCTTGCTGCTCTGGAGCTGAGGCCACGCTCCCTTGATTTCTCGAGCTGTCCCAGGTTGGAGGTGCTAAATATCAAGGATTGCACGGTCGACGCGAAGAAGATCGTGTCCCGGTCAGTAAGACATCTGAGCATCACTGGCTGCACCTTCGATATAAAGTCCCGCACTCGGATTTCTGCCCCGGGTCTAATTTCGTTGCAACTTGATGACTTCCTTGGCTGGACTCCTGTGCTTGAGCGCGTGCCATCGTTGGTGACAGCACTTGTCAGGCTTGGTGAATTCTGCGACGATCATTGCTTTGAAAGTTATTACGGGAATTGCGGTGGCTTTTCTGGTCGATGCAAGTGTGACGAATCACTTCACAGCGATGGCCCTGTGCTCCTTGCTGCTTTGTCACAGGCCACAGATTTGAAGTTGGTATCTCGTCCTCAAGTGGTATGCTTGCACTTTTATGTTAACTCCCGCTCAGATATATAGTTGTTTGTTACCTACTACATCTTGTTATCTCAATCCATCAATACAAACATATAAAGTCAGAATAACAACCCTCATCAGTTCAGAGTTTGTTTGTCACCAGTGAACCCAATTCACTTACTCCGTATAATGTTTCTATGCAGTGTCCCTATAGGCGGTTCATGAGAATGGCAGTACTGAATTATGCATATATGTGGACTGTTGGTACTGCTGACATTGTACTATTCAAAAGCATAATAATGTGATTAATAGGCGAGCTATATTGATTTATGCATGAGTTTAGCTTGTTTGGCTGATCTATGTATACTTTTGAGTAAACCATACATATGCAAACCCTAGCATGCGATATAAACATATGTATCTGCTTACTTATAATTACTTGTCCTTTGTACTGTTTTCACCAGTTCATTTTCAGAAAGGATTTGAAGAGAAGGCCATCCTTTACCAAGCTAAAAACATTGTTTCTCAATGAATGGTGTGTGGCTGCTAACTTCGCGGCACTGCTTTACTTTCTCCAACACTCACCAATTCTGGAAAAGCTTACTATTGAATTGGACAAGGTAGAAATATATTTCCTAATATGACATCTTCTAATTTACAATTTACATAAAATCTTGTGCAGCTGATTGAATACTGTAGAGAAATAATGTTTTTGATTGCTACAGACACCAGAATATGTGTTTCAAACAGATGGAGACTGCAACCCTGGCCAACAACCCATAGCATCTAAACGCCTTCAGGTGGTTCAAGTAAAATATCACAAGGACAGGGTGCTTGCGCTCCAGAAAATTTTGAAGATTCTGATTACTGGTGGTGTACCTTCTGAGAAAGTTGTCATTGAGCGAATCATCTCGTGGACTTCTGGAAGTAAGTTAACTATTAGCATTCTTCATTGGTCCTTATATCTATGTCGTCTCTTTGTGTCTTGTAAAATCTCGGAATGCAAAAACTTCTCAGATTGTTCAGACAATGGGAAGGCTGGAAATTTTAAGTTGGTTTAAATGGAGAACTAGACATTCTTAATGAAGAAAAGAACGAACCCCAGATATTTACACTGCATTGACCTAACTTGTGTCAATACAAATGTGAGGCCTAGCAGCATTGCCTACTTATGCACCATGTTCAGGACCAACGGTGATATGTTCTGACGCATAATGTTTTAAAAGCTACTCCCTCCGTTCCATCACAAATCAATTGAACCTTCTCATTCCTTGTAGTCTGGCTTCTTCCTGTGCTTACTCTGTCTTTTCTTGTTTATAACAGGTTTCAGTTTCAAGCGGAGGGCAGAGTAGTTCAGCTGTTGATGGGTCTAAGGTCTCTTGAATCTTTAGACTTCATCGCTGAATATATTGCCATGAGCTTGCTGCAGATTGTCTACCAGAGTGGCTCCATTCGTAATAACCAGTGCGGAATTCTTCTATTGGTACTATGTATGACTTGTTTTGTCGAGAATTAATATGTATGATTTGCATGATCGCAGCAATATGGAGTTTGTCTAAAACCTAGCCTAGTCCTGTTACAATTGTGCCTTTTAGCGTAAGTACCTGGGTATCAAGTCTGAACTGACCTGCTTTAGGCCTATAAATGTTACATTTAAGTGTTCCAGGAATCTATCTGGCATAACAAATCTGTAATTGCATGTGATTCCTAAGTTCTGATACATATATATTGATATTCAAATCGGCTCCCAATGGCATAGGCTCCCAGGTGAAACAAATGATGTTTTTAATGTAGTAACAAAAATCTAAAAAAACATACATGTATACATGTCACTGCCGTAAGTGTACACTGATTCTTTACAAGAAAAACATAAGATTTGTGGACTGTGCCAAAAAAAAATTGATGCAACCTTTTTTTACTGCCTATTTTTAGGACACAACATATGTCACATAAAAGACACGTATATTGTAAAAAAAATCAGGTTTTCTTTTAGCCTTTCATATGTTTTTATCTATGTCAGCGAAGTGGGGTCCCAAATCCCGATAATGCATCATAATGTCCCGTCTGAACGTGCTTAGCAGAAAAATATGCTTACTGCAGCTTGCACGAACATCTTTACCAAGTACCAGACTACCAAGCTTAGAGTTTTTCCGGCGAGTTTACGGGTTCGGGCCGAAAGTGGCCCAGAACAGAGTTCGAACTCGAGACCTGGCCCATAAACTCAGTTTGGGGGCCCGAGAAAACTGAGAAAACCGACAGCCGCCCCGTATTTATACAGGCCGCGGAGGGGAGTTGCGAGTTGGATTCCAAAATCCTACTCCCGGCGCCGTTGCCGCCGCTCCGCCGCGAAAAGGCTCGTCCTCCGGCGAGCAACTCCGTCGTCCTCGCGTTAGCTGCTCCGCCGCGACCACCCCTCCCTTCGCAATGGCGCGCGCACGACGGGCCGGTATGGGAGGAGGCCGAATCGGTGGCGGAGGCTCGCCGTCGCGTCCGCTGGGTGTGCGATCAGAGGCGGACCGCGCGAGGCGTGCGCGCTTCGACGGAGCGCGAAAGTGGGCGGCCCGCAGGTGGCCGCGCAGGTTCGCGCGTCGGCCGATGCGCTCCGAGGCGTGCGACGGGGAAGCTGAGGCCCTGCCTGCCAGCTCGTGCAACCCTCCTCTGCCGCCGCTTCCGCCGCGCGGCGACAGCAACCATGACGACGAAGACGGACGGGCTCTCACCTGCGGGGGCTCGGCGGAGGCGGCGCCGTTGGAGGTCACCGTAGTCATCGTCGCATAGGCGTCGCCGGTGCAAAAAACCTCCTCCTCCTCCGCGCGTAGAGCCCCGGTGACTATCCCGGGGCCAATTTTGGATCAAATTAGCGTGCAGGTGTAGGATAAGTTAGTATTTTGATTTATATACGTAAATTATGTTCAAATGTAGCTCGATCGAAGCAAAATCTCATTCCATTTCGTATGGTTCATCGGAGCAAAATTTCCCGTGACATTTGATTTCTATTTTTCAGTTCGTGTTTTCAGTCTGTTCTGTGCCGCGACTAAAATCATCGAAACCGAAAACTCTTCGGGTTTTCGGTTCGTGTATACTGGCATACTAGAGATGCTCTCACATGCACCTGGGTGGAATAGTAGCTTAAATGATAATAAAATGTTTAAAAACAAAGAAACTGACCAGTAAAAAAATGAAACTTTTTGGGAACAAATAAGTTCGAGAGTTCTAACCTGCATGCAGAAGTCTTAAGAAATTACATTCACTGAAACGGCTACTCTTATGTTTTTTAGGACTTCTTTCTGCAGAATGCACCACAAATGTCATTTTAACACAAGGTTTTAAATAGCGCGCTATTTCATTTAGCGAGGACCTTCTCCAAACGCTATGCACGTTATAGCATGCTATAGCACGCTATATATAAAATAGCGTTTTGCAAAAAGACAGGCGAATGTTAAGTACTTTAGCAACTAAAATCTTTTCCAGCAGACTAATTGCATAACCAGATCGTTCAAAGTAGATTCCTAGGACCAAATTAAAGACAACATTATTTAAGAAATACTAACATTATGATTTAACAGCCAAGGAGGCAACAACAGAGGTGAAATCACTCATTCAGAATCGGAAGAAGAAGTCATGGCTTCATCTTCCGATCCAGAAGAACCCGCAGACTGCAGCTCGTCCTCGCGATAAACTGGAAGCAAATTCTTCTTCTTCTTTGGGCGAGAAACTTTCTTTCTTGATGCCAAACGTTATAGCGCCGCTACGTATTATGCGTTTTAGCGTGATTTAGCACGATTTAGCGTGTTATTTCGTGTTTAGCACTGTAGCGAACATTTTTTGTCAAATGTAGCGTGGAGGGTCCAAATTCGCTATTGCGCGCTAAAACCGGCAAAATTGCGCGCTATTTAAAACCTAACATGAACTTTTGCAAAATGTTTGTTGCCAAACTAATTCATAGTTCTTTTTTCTTCTTTTTTTTTTTAAAAAAAGTTATTGTGCACCCTGGTGCTTGTGAGCTCGGCCCACACAGTCGACCCAACCTCGCCCAGGACCCGCTATTCAATCGTCTGTTAATTCGCGCCTTCTTTATCTTGCGCCCGTGGCACTGCAGGCTGCAGCGCCTGGCTTCAGAGCAGTAGTAGTAGTGACACATATCAGACCGAGCAGAAGAGAGGGGGGAGGAGGTGCAGGTGGAACGGGAGTTCATCTTCCCTGCTCTAGAGGCGCTGCTGAAGGCAGCCTGGGCAACGGGGATTCTTGACCAGCTCGGCGAACTCGCCGCCTAGGTTCCAGTCTTCCAGAGGCGACAGTGCGGCGCACTGCAAACCTCAGAACGGAGGAGAACAAGAAGGGAGTTCCTTGTCAACCGGAAGGTGGTCAGCGTGTGGCGGGGCTGGATAGGTGGCTACTGATGGATACCGAGTTGCAAAACAAAGTAAATGACCATCACCAGGTTGGAGAATAGTTTCCGCACATGGTAGCAAGTGTAACACGGCCGGTCGTTGACGCGCAAGCAGGCATCTCTCGGCGAAGAGCAGCTAGAGATGGGAGAGATATACTAACCATTGCTAGTTTCGTGAGTTGAAAAAAGGAAGCATTGCTAGTAGTTTCGTTGAAACTGCATGCTACTCTACATCGGACAAGGCATTTTCGCTCATAGGTGTAGTACACCTATTAGAAAAGTAAAATTTAAATTTAATTTAAAATGTTTAAAAAATTCGAATAAAATTCCTCATCGTGCATCCGAACATCCTATGTTACTTGATGAAAGTTTTGCGGGGAAAAAGTATTTTATGTGGCCTATGTAAAAAAGACAAATAAATGTCTCGTAATTTTTTTTTTGGAGCATCGAAAATTATCTTTTTTGCACAGGTCATGGAAAATAATATTTTTTCGCGACACTTTGTGTGCAGGCATAAAATATGTGAAAGTACACCCCAAATTTATTTTCGAAATTTTTAGACATTTTGAAATATGTATTTTCAGTAATAGGTGCATCTACACGTACGAGCCAAAATGGATTTCCGCTCTACATTCTACTAATGAATCCATGAATACCAACTGTTGCTTTTGCCAATCCTCTGAGCCTTTTATTAAGGTTGAAATACCATTGCACAAATCAATGGCCCAGGAGTAGGATAAGCTGGATACTGAGCCGCTCGGTCTGATTCAGGCAAATGGCATTCTCATTCCATTTGTCAGTTTACTTCACCAGGACAAACGGTCATGCCTGAAAATACTGAAACATATCATGCCTTATAATTTGACTGACTCTTGCAATAGTTATTGAGACGAGACTACGGACCATGTGAGGTGGCAAGGGAAACACTAAGCTGTTGCTTATTATATTTGTCAGTTGTCCGCTAGTTTTTGTAGATAAACTGCTGAATCTAGAGCACACGTAGGCGGTGGTTGGATTGGATCTTGAGGTGGTTTATGGGAGTGCCCCTTTGCTGAAATGTGTACTAGTTTCTTTGTAAGTGGGTCTTGGAGTTTGGATTGGGAGTTGGAGCAGTCGTATGTTGAGTCTGGTCTCGCAGAACAGGTAAAGTGGCCATCAATCATTCATTTGATTGACTTATTTTGATGTTCTTCGGAATGGCGCTGCAGTACATGCCGTTAAGATTAGGTTGAGATAGGCAGTATCGTTCTCCAACTTTCTTTCGGAGGATTAAGGTTTATTGTTATATAAGAAGAAGACGGGGGAAGGATGTGCAACAGGGTCGTTGTAAAATGTTACTGATGTGGATGCTTTGTTTCTTTTGCAATTGCCCCTGGATTAAAGATGGCCATGGAGAGGTTGACGTGTGGGAGCGCGTACAGGACGCGGTGACTAATTCTTGCACCGTTAGGTTGAGCATAGGTAGCACCGTTCACTAACCTATCTTTGGAGGAGTAAGATATATCCCGGACCATTGTTATGAGAAGACCGGGGAAAGTTGTGCGGTCATTGTAAAATGTTACTGACGTGGGTGATACTGAATTTCTTTCTAATTGTTTTTTTTAAGGAAAGCGGTAGGAAAAGGTCGTCCTAAGGGGGTTTTGTTTTTTAAATAGTGGAACCCCATATGTGTATTGTATCACGAGGACTTAAGCTTCGGTGACTGAGTTGTACATGACTCACTTTTTACAATTGTTGTTGCTGGGTGCCACCATATGTGACAGCGCGTGTGGGACGCGGAGCTCCCGCGCTTGACGCTTGTAGCACGGAAGTCCCTCGTTTAAATTCCTCTCTTTCCTTTTTTTTTACTTTTTTTTAGACTACAAAGTATAAAGTATAAAATTTCTCCCATTAAGTACGTGAATTACGAAGCACAAATATACCAAAATCTTAAGTGCAAAACTACCACGGAGTACAAGTACACAAAAGGCATACATAGTACAAGTATATACAAAAAAACAAGAAAAACATACACATAATATATGACAAAGGTGGAGTCCATATCCAACAAAATCGATCAAGATGATCCAAATTTGATAAACCTGTTCAAATGGATTTACTAATAGGACTACTTTAGATATATGCTTTGATTTTTTTAAACCCAAAAGTCTAGCAAATTAGTGAAATGTGAAATAGGAGGGATGGAGTTTTTTGTTTAGAAAAATGAAAAGCCAGGCAATCTTTCTTGCATATGAAAATGTGACCTTGTAGGGCAGCTTTTGCTAAAACTCAAGTTGTTTCTTGAAAATTTGCTTCAAATATAAAACTTCAGGTGTTCAGAGAAGCCTACAGAATATAAATACACAGAAAAAAAAGTATAAGACACAGAAGATCAAAAAACAAATACACAGAAGACAGAGTACACGTATACAGAATAACAGGGTACAAGGGCGTAGCGGTTGCGGGTCGTCAACGTTTTCGTCGATCTGCTGGTGTCGGCATTAATTTTTTCTTTCCTTTCTTTTTCTTTTCTTTGGGGCTTGGTTGCGCTGCGGCCCCAGCGCGTTCGTTGTATCGGATCGTTTGCTATATTAATATAGCGGGGCGAAAGCCTATTTTGAGAAAAGACGAAGCACGACAACCCGAGCACAACCTACTGCTTTTGAAATTACAAAAAACTAAAAGAATTCGCAAAACAATCAATAGGAGATCTAGTATGAAGATCTCGTTGCCAGAAGCACAAACAGTGAGTATCCTTTGTAACTCACACGAATGGTTCATGAAATATTTTATTTTGAAATTCGAATCTCTAAATAAACACACATACAACCTCCAGCATCCACGCGTTGGAAAGAGAAATCTCGCCAAAACTATCTCGTTGCGACATGTGTTGAATATGCAAATACTCCACAGCGTCTTCGCGAAAGGAGAAGATCGCACTTAAGGATTCCACGAAAAAAAGAATGTGACACTTGGCACGGGACGCGTTAGCCGGAACTGCTGAAAGGTCGGAGAGTTTCTCGTTGCCGCCCTTTCATCACTGAAATTGTTTACTCATCAAGAATTGTTGCGGAGCAGGCTCAAGCAAGCGCGTTGTGTTGACTTCTTGTCCAGCAGGTGGAGGCCTCATTTCAAGAAAAAGAAAAAAAAACAGGTGGAGGTCTGACGCCGGCCAAAGCCTTCTACTACTTGCCATGGACAGTTATTTTGTTTACACCAAAAGAGCACCATGCAATTTCAAAACAGAGGGGATCCTCAGTTGTTTGGAAGACAAAAATGTAGTGCATTTTTTTTAACTGACAAAAATGTAGTGTAGATAATAGAGTCTAGAGAATTGATTTTACGAATGGGGTGATTTTTCAGCACAAATACATGGTTAAAACACACACTTTCCGTACATACATGTACGATATCTAACTTTTTTTATAGAGAATGTACAATTTTTTTTATCTTGTGTCGCAAAGCACAGTGCATTTTCTTCCTCGCATCTTGGCCCGCTCCGTCTCACCTTCTTCCCAGCGAAACAAACCTACCGTCGCCGGAGTTGTTAAAAAAATCCTACCATCGCCGGCTTCCCTTGCCGGACGGCCGCCTCCGCTATTTCCTCCTCCACGAAACC
Source organism: Lolium multiflorum (assembly GCA_030979885.1). NCBI lineage: Eukaryota > Viridiplantae > Streptophyta > Magnoliopsida > Poales > Poaceae > Lolium > Lolium multiflorum. Next base: position 176,393,358 of record CM061750.1, on the reverse strand, counting down.
GTCCGTCCTGCGTCATATCTTCTGTCTACAGGACATTGCCAATATTCCCTCCAAAATCACGTCATTTCCCTCCAAACATCATCCACATCACCTCATTCCTCTCCCTCATCGCTGCCCAATCCTGCCATTTTCCTGAACTAGACGAGACCCCGCCACGCCGCCATGCCGCCGAAAAGGTATGTACCCCCTCCCCTCGTGTGGTGGAGGACGCGCACCCAAAGAAGTAGGGGAAGGTCGAGAAGGAGTGGCCGTAGGGGATGACCAATGACGAGTGGGCTTTCGACCTCTAGCATCGGCAGGTGGAGAACGCTAGTCGCCGGCAGAAGGAGCAGAAGGCGAGGGAGCAGGAGGCTTTGGCGGCGGAGGCGGCTGATGACCCACAAGTATAGGGGATGTATCGTAGTACTTTCGATAAATAAGAGTGTCGAACCCAACGAGGAGCAGAAGGTGTTGACAAGCAGTTTCGATGAAGGATTCACCGTAAATGCAACAAGTATTCGTGGGGTTTTGATATTGCAGATAAATAAAGTACAAGTAAATAAAATACGAGAGAAATAATTGCAGCGAGTGGCCCAATCCTTTTAGCACAAAGGACAAGCCGGTTTGTTTACTTATAATGACCAAACGTTCTTGAGGACACACGGGGATTTTAGTCTAGTACTTTCGCTTCATGTAGCTAAATAATCTTCATTGTTTTGATAAGTGTTGTGTGGGTGAACCTATGCTAATGCACCGCCCTTCCTAGGACTAATACATACTTGTGATTATACCCCTTGCAAGCATCCGCAACTACAAGAAAGTAATTAAGATAAATCTAACCACAGCCTTAAACTCGAGATCCTGCGATCCCTCCCGCATCGATATACTAACGGGGCTTAGGTTTCTGTCACTCCGGCAACCCCGCAATTAGCAACCGAATACAAGATGCACTCCCCTAGGCCCATAAATGGTGAAGTGTCGTGTAGTCGACGTTCACACGACACCACTAGAAGAATGACACCACAACTTAAATATCATAACATTGAATATTACTCAACCATAATTCACTACTAGCATTTAGACTTCACCCATGTCCTCAAGAACTAAACGAACTACTCACGAGACATCATATGGAATACAATCAGAGGTGATATGATGATGAATAACAATCTGAACATAAAACTTGGTTCAATGGTTTCACTCAATAGCATCTACAACAAGTATAGAATAACACCGGAGAGTTTCCCCTATCAAACAATCAAGATTTAACCCGAATTGTTACAGCGGTGACGAGGTGCAGCGGTGGTGATGGCGTGTAGATGGTGGAGATGATGATGATGACGATGGAGATGATGTCCCGCTCGATGACGATGGCGATGGCGTCGATTTCCCCCTGAGGGAATTTCCCGGCGGATTCCTGCCCGCCGGAGAGCTCTTTCTCTCTGGTGTTCTCCGCCCGCAGAGGCGGCTGTAACCCTTCGTGAGGTCCTCTCTGGCTTAGGTTTTCGGGACGAAGGAGTACGCGAAGAAAAGGAGGCGAAAGAGGGGGGGGCCCCAGAGCATGGCGCGGCTGGGCCGCGCCGCCCTATGGTCTGGGCCCACAGTGGCTCCTCTCTTCTTCCCCTTCTGCTCCCTCCGTCATCTGAAAAATAGGAATTTACGTGAAATTCCCTTCCACAGCTTGATCTTCCGAAATATTGCGTTCGACGGTGCTTTTTCCAGCAGAATCCTGGCTCCGGTGCTTGATCCTCCAATGATGATGAAACATGCAAAATAGATGAAATAACATAAGTATTGTGTCCCAATATGAAATATATCAATGAATAACAAGAAATTATGATACAAAATAGTGATGCAAATTGGACGTATCAGCGGCCATGGTGTAGAGGGCCGCTGCCATGGTGGGGATGGTGGCACCACCACCCCAGTACATCATTGTCGCGTGGGGGAGCCAAAGTAGCGTCTCGTCGCCCTTGTTGGGAAGCGTGTCCCAGGCGCCGGGGCCGGCGCTCCAAGAAAGCCAAGGTAACACCACACAACATCTCTCTGCTTCTCGCCACGCTGCTAGGACTTTGACCCGCTTGGTGGTTTTAATCCTAACATCCTCACCGTCGGCAACCTCAACACCGTCTTCGCTGGGTCGCCTGAGCTCCGCCGAAGGCTTCTAGCAGTTCGTCGCAAGCAGCATCATCCAGGTCGTGCAAGGACTGTTTGGCGGAATGCCCATCGACTCCATCATGGCCGACATCATCAACGGTGGCGGGGGCATCCCTCCTTCCCGCAGCAGGAAGCCGAGGCCTACATCGACGAGGAAGACGGCGATGAGCCTTGGGAAAACGATGTCTACACCTACGCCGAGGTCGCCGAAGAGGGGGTGGAGGAGCCGTGGCCGACCCGAAAGGGAAGAAGAAGGCATCATCGACCGTGGAGCCGAAGAAGAAATCCATAGGCAGTGGAATCCTTGACAAAGACCCCACCGACGATCGAGGCTTCACTGACGACATCTACTCGGCCATCGACAACCCTGGAGGAGGTGCCTTCTACCCTAGTGGATGATCTCGCCCTTTGACTTCCGCGACTATGTAATGTCGGCCGGCGTGCGTCCTTTTTGGTTCCGTAGACACTGATTTATAGTGATTTGCGACGACATGATTGTCGAGACTATGCGATCGGTTTGTATGCGCCAAAACTATGTGATTAGCGATCTTTATGTATAGATTTGTCAAATCCATTCGGGGCAACGTTTGGAGGATGCGGGTGGAACACAGCTGGTGTCCCCATAGAATGTAGTGGCGCTCGACGGCTTAGGGGGTGAGGGAGGAGGAGGGAGGACGAGTGGAGATGCTCCTTTTTTTTTAAAGCATGCATATCTTTCTTCTCGCATTTTTTTTTCAATCTTCCTCGCATTTTGGCCCACTCCGACTCACCTTCTTCCCAGCGAAACAAACCAACCAGCGCCGGCTTCCCTCGCCGGACGGCCGCGTCCGCCATTTCCTCCACCACGAAACCGTCTCTCCCCGCGTCATACCTTGTGCCCTCCCAACCCCACTTGCTCCGTCGCGGCATCAGCATCCTCTCCCCCGCACAAGCCAAGTCTTCCCTCCCAAAGTCTCAATCCAAATCCAACCACCGCCTCCAGCGGAAGTCGCCCCCTTTTATTTATAAGGACTTGCCCGCCCGGTCACCACGGCCACCCCGACGACTCCCCCCGCCTCCCCCTCCCCCTCCCCCTCCCCACCCAGCCCCAAGCGCCGTCGGAAGACCGGCCCTGACCTTGGCCCTCCCGCCGCAGCCACGGGGAACTCCCAGCACCGCGCTAGCGGGGGAGGCTGCTCGTCGGCCTCCTCCGTCTCACGCCGCCATGGGACTCGGCATCGGCCTATACCGCGTTTGTACTTCTAAGCAAAGCTTTCATATTAGAATTTATAGCTGAGCCTTCATATTTAAGCATGACAATCTCTTCATAATCATTGATAACTTCAAAGTCATATTCATTCAGATAAAATTGGTACTAAACAAGAAAGTATAAAAGACATGATTAACTGAATCATAGCATAAATGATTGGTTCACAACAACTCAATTGCTTGCTTAAGATAGAGGGAAATAGGTTTACTGACTCAACATAAAAGTAAAAGATAGGCCCTTCGCAGAGGGAAGCAGGGATTAAATCATGTGCTAGAGCTTTTCAAGTTTTGAAATCATATAAAGAGCATAAAAGTAAGATTTTGAGCGGTGTTTGTTGTTGTCAACGAATGGTAGCGGGCACTCTAACCCCCTTGCCAAACGAACCTTCAAAGAGCGGCTCCCATGAGGGACGCATCTCTACCAGCAAGGTAGATCATCCCCTTCTCTTTTGTTTACACATGTATTTTAGTTTTATTAAGGATGACACTCCCCCAACCTTGGCTTTCTCAATCCATGGCTAACCGAATCCTCGGGTGCCTTCCAACATTCACATACCATGGAGGAGTGTCTATTGCAAAATTAAGTTGCTTACTGATAAATCGAGCAAAACATGTGAAGAGAGTTATTAATGAAAGTTATTAATTGGGGCTGGGAACCCCGTTGCCAGCTCTTATTGCAAAATTATTGGATAAGCGGATGTGCCGCTAGTCCATTGGTGAAAGTCCGCCCAACAAGATTGAAAGATAAAACACCACATACTTCCTCATGAGCTATAAAACATTGACACAAATAAGGAGTAGTATAGTTTGAATTATTTAAAGGTAGCACATGAAGTATTTACTTGGAATGGCAGAAAATACCATGTAGTAGGTAGGTATGGTGGACACAAATGGCATAGGTTTGGTCTAAGGTTATGGATGTATGAGAAGCATTCCTCTCGATACAGGTCTTTGGCTAGCAAGGTTTGATAGCAAGCATAAAGGTTGAGGGAAACAAACAAATATACATATGATAGAAACAATCATGCATCTTTCTCATAAGCACAAGCAATTTTAACTTAAGAATACTAAGCTCATAAGCATAGAGATAATAGAGTAATGTATCTAAGTGTATTTCTCTCTTTATTAAACATCAAGATGTTGTTGCTATTGACCAATGCTAAGTTTGCCAAAACCAAATAGATTTACTTGATGCTCCCAAAGTGATATCAATACTCATGTCAAGAGTAATCATGTAATGGAGATTGCAAACTAAAATAAGGTGTGCAAAAAGTAAATGATAAGACTTCTCATTAATATTCCATAACGATAACTCACACCAACGGACACATAGATAACTAACTAAGAGAGATACTTCCACATTGCATACTATTCCATATGATAACTTCCCTACTCATGATATGACACTACTTGATAGTAAAAGATAAAGGTGGTGATGTGATACCGCGGCACTCCCCAAGCTTGGAACAAACCAAGGGGATGCCAATACCGATGATGAATTACTCCTTCGGTGATGATGGTGAATCTTTGTCGTCATCAGACTTCCATGGAAGAGGCCCTCCATCAACAAAAGACATCTTGGTCTCCGGAAACCTGAAACTAGCAGCATGACTTATGCGCTTAAACCTGTTTTCATACTCACAGCTTTGATTATGAACATCATAGAGTTGAGCTTGAGTTTGTTGGTGGTGTCGTGAAGTGAGAAGATATCGTCCCACAACTTTGCAGTCTCCTTCTTGTGCCCATCAATGAGTTCAGACACAATCTTGTGAAAGATATCCACTTCACGCTCAGCCATCTTCTTGTAGTTGAAAACCTCTTGTTCCAGTTTCTCCATCCTGTCTTCCAAACTCCCTTCTCCCTTAGGACCCTGGACATCTTTGATCTGCAACTCTCCATCCACGAGCAAACTCTTTGGGGTGCATCTTCACTGTTCATGTAAGGATTGACGACGTCCTCAAAGAAGCTGTCCTTCCGAGTTCCCGACGAGGACATGGTGGATCTAGATCCGGCAGATCCTGGCAAAACAGCTCGAAACAAAACACGACGAGAAAACGATATTACGGACCTCCAGGGGTCCGGGGATTATATAGCAAATATTTTTACGACAAAAGGAAGGTTCCCGAAAACGAGTGGAAACGGACGCCGAGGGCTGTCACCATAGGTCGGCGCGGTGGGGCCCGCGGCCTGTGGTGACGGGCCCTCGCGTCTTTTCCACTCCGTTTCGATTCCGTAATTTTTCATATTTTCCAAAAACAGCAGAAATAATGTTCGGAAAGGTAAACGCGGACTTTTTATTACTGTACTCTTACCTATTCAAAGTCGAGCTCTGACTGTCAATTTGTCCTTTGATGAAAGCCTCCGGTGTTTCCACTTGAATAATATCAACATCAACATTATAAGAATCACCCGAGATATAATGCTTGAGTCTTTGTCCATTCACCACTTGTGTGGCATTGCCTTGGAGAGAGCTAATTTTAATTGCTCCTGAACGATACACCTCCTCAACAACATATGGTCCTTCCCACTTCGAGAGTAATTTCCCTGCAAAGAATCTGAGACGAGACCGATACAATAGGACTTTATCCCCAATATTAAACTCTCTTTTGATAATCCTTCTATCATGCCATTTCTTAACTTTTTCTTTAAAGAGTTTAGCATTTTCATAAGCTTCACTTCTCCATTCATCTAGAGAACTTAATTGCAACAACCTCTTATTACCGGCTAATTTAGGATCTTTATTTAGTTCTCTAACAGCCCAATAAGCTTTGTGCTCTAGTTCTAAAGGTAAATGACAAGCTTTTCCATAAACCATTTTATAAGGTGACATTCCCATAGGATTTTTATAAGCAGTTCTATAAGCCCATAGTGCTTCTTTCAATTTGCTAGGCCAATTCTTTCTAGATTTATTAACAGTCTTACCCAAGATAGCTTTAATCTCTCTATTTGATAATTCTACTTGACCACTAGTTTGAGGGTGATAAGTGAAGCAATTCTATGATTAATACCATACTTAGCAAGAGTTTTTCTAAAACCTCCATGAATAAAATGAGAACCTCCATCAGTCATAATATATCTAGGTACTCCAAATCTAGGAAATATAACATCTACAAGCATTTTTATAGAGGTCTCACCATCAGCACTCCTTGTAGGTATAGCTTCTACCCATTTAGTAACATAATCAACGACAAGTATATGAGTGTTACCATCTGAAGAAGGGAAAGGACCCATGAAGTCAAATCCCCAACAATCGAATGGTTCAATAACAAGAGTATAATTCATAGGCATTTCATTGCGTCTGGAGATATTACCAACTCTTTGACATTCATCACAAGATAAAATAAATTTCCTTGCATCTTTGAAGAGTGTTGGCCAATAAAAACCTGATTGTAGAACCTTTTGCGCGGTTCTATCTCCAGCGTGATGTCCTCCATAAACACTTCCATGACATTTATTCAATATCTCCGTTGTTCATATTCAGAACACATCTTCGCATAATACCATCCACTCCTTCTTTATATAAGTGTGGGTCATCCCAAAAATAATGCCTCAAGTCATAAAAGAATTTCCTCCTTTGCTGAGCTGAAAAGGTTGGAGGCAAATACTTCGAAACGATAAAATTAGCATAATCGCATACCAAGGGCTCTCTCGCGAGCTCACCTTTATTACAGCCAATTGTTCATTTGGAAAACTATCATTAACAGAAGGATCATAAGCAATATTTTCCAATCTAGACAAATTATCCAACAGGATTATCAGACCTTTCCTATCTATAATATGTAAATCAAATTCTTGCAAGAAGTACCCATCTAATAAGCCTTGGCTTAGCATCTTTCTTTGTCATAAGGTATCTAATTGCAGCATGATCAGTATGAATTGTAACTTTCAATCAACAATATAAGGTCTAAACTTGTCACAAGCAAAGACTACAGCTAACAATTCCTTTTCAGTTGTAGCATAATTTCTTTGAGCAGATCAAGAGTCTTACTAGCATAATGAATAACATTTAATTTTTTATCTACCCTGTCCAAGAACAACCCTACAGCAAAATCACTAGCATCACACATAATTTCAAAAGGCAAATTCCAATCAGAGGTTCGACTACACGAGCAGTTGTTAAGGCTTTTTTAGAGTTTCAAAAGCTTCCTTACAATCATCATCAAAAACAAAAGGTACATCTTTTTGAAGAAGATTAGTAAGAGGCTTTGAAATTTTAGAGAAATCTTTAATAAATCTCCTATAAAACCCAGCATGACCAAGAACACTACGAATACCTTTAACATCCCTGATAGGGCATCTTCTCAATTGCTTCAACTTTAGCTCTATCAACTTCCTCTCTCGGAAATTTTATGTCCCAATACAATTCCTTCATTAACCATAAAGTGGCATTTCTCCCAATTAAGAACAAGGTTAGTTTCTTCACATCTCTGCAAAACTTTATCGAGGTTTCGCAAGCAATTATCAAAAGAATTCCCATAGACAGAAAAATCATCCATGAACACCTCTACAATACTTTCGCAAAACCATGAAAAATAGCAGACATGCATCTTTGAAAAGTAGCAGAGCATTACATAAACCAAAAGGCATACGCCTATAAGCGTAAGTTCCATAAGGACAAGTAAACGTGGTTTCTCTTGATCTTTAGCTTTAACAACAATTTGTGAAAACCAGAATAACCATCAAGAAAGCAAAAATGAGTATTTTTAGATAACCTTTCTAGCATTTGATCAATAAAGGGTAAAGGGTAATGATCTTTCTTAGTAACTTTATTAACTTTTCGAAAATCAATGCACATTCTATAACCTACAACTATTCTTTGAGGAATAAGCTCATCATTATCATTAGGCACAACAGTCATTCCTCCTTTCTTAGGAACGCAATGCACATGACTAACCCATCTACTATCAGCAATAGGATATATAATACCAGCTTCAAGAAGTTTTAATACCTCTTCCTTACCACCTCTTTCATCTTCGGAATTAGACGACGTTGATGTTCAACAACAGGCTTTGCATCTTCTTCCATATTAATAGCATGTTGGCAAATAGAAGGAGAAATCCCTTTCAAATCATCAAGAGTATAGCCAATAGCTCCTCGGTGTTTCTTCAATATTTCCAATAACCTTTCTTCCTCAATCTCTGAAAGCTTAGAACTAATAATAACAGGATATATTTTCTTATCATCAATATGAGCATATTTAAGATTATCAGTAAATGCTTTAAATCAAAAACAGGATTTTTGGTCGGTGTTGTACCCAAATCTTCCACCGTAAATCATGCTTGAGAATAGGTTGGCGAAGAAAAATTTCCTCAAGTTCATCTCTTTCTTTCCTAAAAGCTTCACTTTCACTATTCTCCAAATGTTGCTGCAAAGGATTATTAGGAACAAGAACAATAGATGCACACTGCTCCATTTTAAAATCATTACTAGGCAAGTCAACTTTATAAGGAGTTTTGGTAAATTTAGAAAAGTTAAATTCATAAGGTTCACCAGCAAATCTAGTCAAAATTTTCTCTTTCTTACAATCTATAATAGCTCCACAAGTATTTAGAAAAGGTCTACCAAAAATGATAGGACAATGATCACTAGCAGCAGAACCAAGTACCAAAAAGTCACAGGATATTTAATCTTACCACATAGAACTTCCACATCTCGAACAATACCAATTGGAGAAATAGTTTCTCTATTAGATGAATAACCACATCAATATCTTCAAGTTCACAAGAACCAATTTCGTGCATAATCTCCGTGTAAAGCTCATAAGGAATAGCACTAACACTTGCACCAATATCGCATAAACCATAATAGCAATGATCACCAATTCTAATAGATAGCATAGGAACACTAACTTGTTTGGATTTATTAGGATGTGAAACAATATTGGAAGCATCTTCACAGAAAATAATATGACCATCTTCACAAGATCTTTAACTATTGCAACAGCAGGTTCAATTTTAATTTGTTCTTCAGGTTCTTTAGGTTTCTTTTCACTTTTATTAACCGCACTAGATATAACAGAGTACTCCTTCATTTTAGCAGGAAAGGAGTTTTTTCAATATAAGCTTCAGGAATAACATTATCAACAGTTTCAACCACTACACATTTGTTTACAGATGAATCAACTTTATCCTTATACGGTTCATGATACTTATCAAAATTCTTCTTAGGCAGTTCATAATGAGAGGCAAAAGCTTTATAAAGATTTGCAACAACTTGGGAATCAAGACCATATGTAGCACTCATATTACGAAATTTATCAAGTATCCATAAAAGCTTCAATGCATTTATAATCATAAATTATACCCGATTCTCTATCTTTGTCATTCTCCCATCCTTCAGTATTTTCTTGGATCCGATCAAGAAGGTCCCTTTTAAACTCTTCTTTGTTGCGTGTAAATGATCCCAAGAAGTATCCAGCAAGGTCTTGTCTTGAAAAGAAAGTCTTGCATAGAAATTATCAATAATAACATTACCAGGAAGCTCATGAATGGGGCATTTGAGAATTAAAGACTTCAATCTCCCCCAAGCTTGGGCAATACTCTCCATCATGAGGCCAGAAATTATATATGCGGTTCCGATCCTTGTGAATTTCACTTGGAGGATAAAATTTGGAATAAAATAAAGGCACAATGTCCTCCCAATCAATAGAATCACCATTCTTCAGCAATTTATACCATGCGCCGCTTTACCAGACAGCTATATAGTGAATAGCTTCTTTCTAACTTCATTCATAGAAATACCTGCACATTTGAATAACCCGCATAATTCATGCAAAAACAATAAATGATCACCAGGATGGACAGTTCCATCCCCTTCATAGCGGTTATCCATAACACGTTCAATAATTTTCATAGGTATTTTATATGGTACTACTTCCTCACTGGCGCTTCATCCACTACCGTTGCAGTAGTAGTAGATTTCCCAAATATAAATTGAAGAGAAGATCTCTCCATAATGATTTATAGCAGCAGCAGAAATAAAATCAGCACAAAAAAGTTTTCCTTACCAATTCCGCTTACCAATAGCGCTTCACGGCAGCGCCGAAAATAGTCTTGATGACCCACAAGTATAGGGGATGTATCGTAGTACTTTCGATAAATAAGAGTGTCGAACCCAACGAGGAGCGAAGGTGTTGACTTCGATGAAGGATTCACGTAAATGCTCATGACAAGTATTCGGGGTTTTGATATTGCGATAAATAAAGTACAAGTAAATAAAATACGAGAGAAATAATTGCAGCGAGTGGCCCAATCCTTTTAGCACAAAGGACAAGCCGGTTTGTTTACTTATAATGACCAAACGTTCTTGAGGACACACGGGGATTTTAGTCTAGTGCTTTCGCTTCATGTAGCTAAATAATCTTCATTGTTTTGATAAGTGTTGTGTGGGTGAACCTATGCTAATGCACCGCCCTTCCTAGGACTAATACATACTTGTGATTATACCCCTTGCAAGCATCCGCAACTACAAGAAAGTAATTAAGATAAATCTAACCAGCCTTAAACTCTGAGATCCTGCGATCCCTCCCGCATCGATATACTAACGGGGGCTTAGGTTTCTGTCACTCCGCAACCCCGCAATTAGCAACCGAATACAAGATGCACTCCCTAGGCCCATAAATGGTGAAGTGTCGTGTAGTCGACGTTCACACGACACCACTAGAAGAATGACACCACAACTTAAATATCATAACATTGAATATTACTCAACCATAATTCACTACTAGCATTTAGACTTCACCCATGTCCTCAAGAACTAAACGAACTACTCACGAGACATCATATGGAATACAATCAGAGGTGATATGATGATGAATAACAATCTGAACATAAACCTTGGTTCAATGGTTTCACTCAATAGCATCTACAACAAGTATAGAATAACACCGGAGAGTTCCCCTATCAAACAATCAAGATTTAACCCGAATTGTTACAGCGGTGACGAGGTGCAGCGGTGGTGATGGCAGTGTAGATGGTGGAGATGATGATGATGACGATGGAGATGATGTCCCGCTCGATGACGATGGCGATGGCGTCGATTTCCCTCCGGGAGGGAATTTCCCCGGCGGATTCCTGCCCGCGGAGAGCTCTTTTCTCTCGGTGTTCTCCGCCCGCAGAGGCGGCTGTAACCCTTCGTGAGGTCCTCTCTGTGGCTTAGGTTTTCGGGACGAAGGAGTACGCGAAAAAAGGAGGCGAAAGAGGTGGGGCCCCCGAGCATAGGGTGGCGGCCGCCATGGGCCGCGCCGCCCTATGGTCCGGGCCCATGGCTCCTCTCTTCTTCCCCTTCTCGCTCCCTCCGTCATCTGGAAAAATAGGAATTTACGTGAAATTCTTCCACAGTTGATCTTCCGAAATATTGCGTTCGACGGTGCTTTTTCCGAATCCTGGCTCCGTGCTTGATCCTCCAATGATGATGAAACATGCAAAATAGATGAAATAACATAAGTATTGTGTCCCAATATGAAATATATCAATGAATAACAGCAAATTATGATACAAAATAGTGATGCAAATTGGACGTATCAGCGGCCATGGTGTAGAGGGCCGCTGCCATGGTGGGGATGGTGGCACCACCACCCCAGTACATCATTGTCGCGTGGGGGAGCCAAAGTAGCGTCTCGTCGCCCTTGTTGGGAAGCGTGTCCCAGGCGCCGGGGCCGGCGCTCCAAGAAAGCCAAGGTAACACCACACAACATCTCTCTGCTTCTCGCCACGCTGCTAGGACTTTGACCCGCTTGGTGGTTTTAATCCTAACATCCTCACCGTCGGCAACCTCAACACCGTCTTCGCTGGGTCGCCTGAGCTCCGCCGAAGGCTTCTAGCAGTTCGTCGCAAGCAGCATCATCCAGGTCGTGCAAGGACTGTTTGGCGGAATGCCCATCGACTCCATCATGGCCGACATCATCAACGGTGGCGGGGGCATCCCTCCTTCCCGCAGCAGGAAGCCGAGGCCTACATCGACGAGGAAGACGGCGATGAGCCTTGGGAAAACGATGTCTACACCTACGCCGAGGTCGCCGAAGAGGGGGTGGAGGAGCCGTGGCCGACCCGAAAGGGAAGAAGAAGGCATCATCGACCGTGGAGCCGAAGAAGAAATCCATAGGCAGTGGACTCCTTGACAAAGACCCCACCGACGATCGAGGCTTCACTGACGACATCTACTCGGCCATCGACAACCCTGGAGGAGGTGCCTTCTACCCTAGTGGATGATCTCGCCCTTTGACTTCCGCGACTATGTAATGTCGGCCGGCGTGCGTCCTTTTTGGTTCCGTAGACACTGATTTATAGTGATTTGCGACGACATGATTGTCGAGACTATGCGATCGGTTTGTATGCGCCAAAACTATGTGATTAGCGATCTTTATGTATAGATTTGTCAAATCCATTCAGGGCAACGTTTGGAGGATGCGGGTGGAACACAGCTGGTGTCCCCATAGAATGTAGTGGCGCTCGACGGCTTAGGGGCTGAGGGAGGAGGAGGGAGGACGAGTGGAGATGCTCCTTTTTTTTTAAAGCATGCATATCTTTCTTCTCGCATTTTTTTTTCAATCTTCCTCGCATTTTGGCCCACTCCGACTCACCTTCTTCCCAGCGAAACAAACCAACCAGCGCCGGCTTCCCTCGCCGGACGGCCGCGTCCGCCATTTCCTCCACCACGAAACCGTCTCTCCCCGCGTCATACCTTGTGCCCTCCCAACCCCACTTGCTCCGTCGCGGCATCAGCATCCTCTGCTCTCCCCCGCACAAGCCAAGTCTTCCCTCCCAAAGTCTCAATCCAAATCCAACCACCGCCTCCAGCGGTAGTCGTCCCCTTTTATTTATAAGGACTTGCCCGCCCGGTCACCACGGCCACCCCGACGACTCCCCCCGCCTCCCCCTCCCCCTCCCCCTCCCCACCCAGCCCCAAGCGCCGTCGGAAGACCGGCCCTGACCTTGGCCCTCCCGCCGCAGCCACGGGGAACTCCCAGCACCGCGCTGGCGGGGGAGGCCGCACGTCGGCCCCCTCCGTCTCACGCCGCCATGGGACTCGGCCTCGGCCTATACCGCGTGAAAGAAGGACGGTTGAGGTTGGCCCTCTCGACCCCGCCGCAGACCCGCGGCCCCCGGCGCTGACGCGGGTCGAGCTGAGGCACTGCAAGAAGGCGCTCAGGGAGTTCGACAAGAAGCTCAAGAAGCCGCTCGACATCTCCAAGGAGTACAGAGGACTTCCGGTATGAAGTCGCCCTGTCCTGTCCGTCCTCCTGTTTCAGCTAGTCCGGCAATGCATGGCCAAATTTATCACCAACCCTTTTTCTTTCCTTTGCGAACTTAAGAACACAGCCCCTAGTTCTGCAATCATTCAAGTTAGAGTTGTTCCCTAATGATGTATGAGGTGTTTTTTTCTTTCCTTTTTGGTTAGTGCCAGATGATCTTCGCAGCCTTGCTTCCAAGTGAAGCGCCAGAGTGGACAGAATGTGCTGGATATGATTAAGGGAAAACATAGATTATTTCCAAAGCTATATCTAACGCGTGGGTTTGCTGGGCAAACTGGGACTGTAGTCCGATTTGGACTGCCAAAATTACACTCTGAGGAGTTGCGCTGCTTTCTCCAGGGATACAGCATCAACATGAGCACTCACCAAACAAAACTAGAACTTTGAGCAATCTGCTCCTCTTGCTCTTCCTTGGAATGAACCTACCCATGGACTTTGTATTTTTCACATGAGCTGGACTTAAGCTGAGTAGCTGACACAGCAAAGTAGCTCGCTATTCTTTCCGAGGAAAATAGTTCATCAGTTTTGCTCATCTAGGCCACCAGACAAAGCAAACTATTGCTGGATTTGGTGTTTCTTTAATTGGGTATTGGTCTGTCACCGTGAATCCTGTGAGGGTTGCCTTGGGATATGTTTATGTGACCCTTTAAGCTCGCTGATGATGTTTGGAACAATTTTTGTCCATTTTACTGATTGTGTGACTCTTAATCACATGCAAGTCATCCATTTTCTCATGTTTTAGTAACTTCCAACACAATTAGCTTACCTCCCTGTTTCTGATTCAAAACTACAAAGATGATCAATTACACGATGAAACTGAACTCCATAGTTTTCCTCTTTTTTGGTATGAAAACAAATCGATGAATTCACACCGGTTCAGAGAAGATGTACTAATAACTAGATTATCTGCCCCTAGCCTCTTGATCAAATTTTGTTAAGAAAAAAAATCCACGGGTATGGAAATGTATCATGTTCCTATTCAATTCCAAGTTCATGGTACCGCACTAGGTCATTGACATTCATTTCAATGCAAGCGAAAGTAACAATTCAGATATGAGTATTGACTGGAAACAGTAGATCGGGGACTAATTATTTTATCAGTTGTATATATGAAGAATACTTTGAAATTGCCAGTTATAAGAATAAAGAAATACTTTCTCTGAAGTAAATCATGCAACTATTGATTCAATGTAATTATTTCAGGACATAAGAATAGCGCTCCAGTCGACTCAGAATTTTACAGTTGCTCGAAATTCCGATAATAAGGAAAGGAACCGCTACACTGATATCTTTCCATGTGAGCACTATTAACTTGTGAAGGCTGTCGTGTATATTCTGCAAGAGCACCATGTGGAATAAATTATCTGATGTAACTTGACCTTTTTTTTGTTTAGCTGATGAAACCAGGATAAGGCTACAGTCTTCAACAGGCAATGATTACATCAATGCAAGCCTTATAAAGGTAAAAACAGCATGTTCCCTGGTAATTAGTTTTTCTTTGCCTATTTCTCTCTTTCTAATCCTATTTAGGATTGTTGCATTTATAATCTGCAGCTTGATGGCAAAGATCAAACAAAGTTCATTTCTACTCAAGGACCGCTAGTCAAAACATTCGAAGATTTCTGGCAGATGGTCTTTGAGAACAGCTGTCCTGTAATTGTTATGCTCACCAAATTTGACAACGTTAAGGTGCGAATAACAAACACTCGTGACTTGCAGTTTAGTTCAGTTGACCTAATATCAATTTTCTCTTGTCTTCTGTAGTTCTAGCACAACTTTACTCTACATGTTTGCATACAGTGTTGGGTTATTTTATTATCACTTCGTTTTTCTGTTTATAATGTCATGTTTCTGTGGACAAGTCTATTTTTACTTTATATATTTGATTGAAGGACGCTAAATACTCAGTGATTGTTGCATCGCTATATGGATGTGGTTGCATGCACACCTCTCAGCTTGTCATATGTAATTCAGTTGTTCGGAACATGAAAACAAAATGGACATGATGAAAGTATGCATGCACATAGACACTTGTCAGGTCTCCCTAGGGAAATTTTCAAAACTCAACTGGACAGGGAAACACCGTATCTATATTTTTTTAGCATGCTACATATGCTTTCCTGATTCTCCTACCTATGGACTTCAGAACATGGAATGCTGGCTTCTTAGAAACAAACAAGGGTGTCTGTCCGTCTGGTATCCCAAAAAGTGGAGGACACGATCATCTTGACTCACGTCCAATGGGGCCTACTCGACTAGCTCGGAATACAAGGCCCAGTTTGAGGTCTCCATCCCCTGGTCCTTCAATCTGATTGTCTGGAAAGTGTGGGCCCCCCAGGTGTCGGCTCTTTGCCTGGCTCGCTGTTCAAAACAGACTCTGGACGTCGGACTGCCTGGTGATCAGGGGATGGCCTCACCAGACCACTTGCCAGCTATGCCACTGTCAGCCCGAGACAGCGAGACATATTCTGTTTGAGTGCTGCTATTCCAGGCGGATCTGGCAGGCTGCGGCCTTATGGCTCTCTTGCCCCTCTCTGGTGCAATGTTTGGGCTCGGGCCGGGAGACGGTGCTGCATTATTGGTCGGCCATTGCTAAGGCGCCAACTTCATCTCCGAAGGGCCTTCTGTCGGCTATTGCACTTATCACTTGGGAAATCTGGAAGGAAAGAAATGCGAGGGTCTTCAACAATAAAGCTTATTTGGTGACAACCCTGATGGAAAAGATCAAGGACGAAGGCAAGGATTGGATTATGACGGGTGCTAATCGTCAGGCGGAAATAGTCGGCTAAGGCTCTTTTCCTCTTTGTTTGCTTTTCTTGATGGCTTAGGACACTGTAGGTTTGCTCCTCCTTTATCAATATAAAAGGCAAAGCTTTTTCCCTTCGTTTAAAAAGTAAAAGAGAAACCAAAACATATAATCTGTCTTTTCGTCCTTCCTGAATAATGCACCCATGATTTCCCTAGCTAGAGAGATGAATTTCCCTCAAAAAAAGCTAGAGAGATGAATGGAGGGAGGGAGAGATTTGGTTATTTTTCTGTACAATCATTTACCATTTTGTTACCACTCCGGGGAGATGCATATTCAGGTGATGCATTGACATGTGAGTATGTGATTCCTAAAGGAATATTTGCATTGCAGCTTTGTTACCATGATGATTGTCTGGTATCATTAATCTTTTAAACAGTCACACAATTCAAAATTATTTCCTTCGGTAAAATTCTATCAAATATTATTTACATTTAAATACTGGCAGTGTGATGAGTATCTTCCGGTGAGCAAGAGGCAAGAAAATTATGGAAGATTTAATGTTAAGATCACGAAGATCAGTGAAGGTGGTAAATTAACGTTGCGCAGTGTGGATGTGAAACATAATGAGGTAAATGTGTAAAGCTAATATATATCTGTTGCTTTTCTGTCTTAACAAATTTTGAAGATATCTTGCAGAATTATACAGGCGAGGGACTATTTTATTTTGTGCTTTTACTCTATTTTATTCCATTACTCTTGTTCACTGATGCATAGATTTAGTTCTTGTACCCTTTAAAAGTATGTAATGCTTTTGTTAGAAGGAGCTTGGTGTATTTCACATTTGAGGAAAATTTACTCTCATATAACCTCCTAAATATCTCATGAATGGTATCTTTCATCAGTTATATTATCACTGTTTTTCTTCCATTTTCTTATGACGCTCATGCTTATAGTGGTAATGAAGATTTCAGTTCAGTTTTTAAGGCATTGATTCATCAGTCTTATCACAAAGTGTCATCGCAGTGTGATGAATGAATTCCTCCTTTTACCACTACTTGATGTACTCCCTCCGATCCATAATAAGTGTCGGGGCTTTAGTTCAATTTAGTCCAAATTTGAATTAAAGTGCCGATGCTTATTATGGATCGGAGGGAGTAGCATTTTTTAGTACACGTTAGCTTATACCATTGGTGAATATTTATCATGTTGCTATAAATTCTGCTGGTTCTGTATTTTGCAACATATACTTATTTTCTTCCAAGTTTACTTTTCTTCTGGTTTTCCTGAACATAATCACGTAAGATATAGCTTGCAACTTACGATTCTTTATTTTGCAGTCAGGTAAAGTGCATACTGTTCTCCATATCCAGCACTCTACATGGCCTGACCATGGCGTGCCAGATGACAGCAGTACTGTACGGAACATTCTAAAAAGATTATATCACATTCCGAGAGAGCACCCAATAGTTGCACATTGCAGGTTCGATTCTTAATGCCATGATTTCCTTTTCACCCTTGCACACTCTAATCATTTTGCATTCCTTTTTCTGGTTTCTGCAGTGCAGGCATTGGGAGAACTGGTGCTTACATCACCATCCACAATACAATAGAGAGGGTATTACTTGGTGATCAAACTGCTACGGATCTTGCTGCAACTGTCAGGGAGTTCAGATACCGGCGTCCTGGGATGGTCCAGACAGAGGTATGGTTTTTTTTTCTTATTTCTGTTTGTGAATCAGTTGCAAGATTCTCTTAAGTCAAGTTGGGAAATTTTAGACAAATTGCCACACATTTGTTTACACTTCGACATAAGTGGCACACTTTGTATTATGACAAGTGGGCAGTGGCTTCTGACACCACAAGTCAATGATACAAGGTTGTGAGGTTTTGTCAAAGCCAAACTAAAAAAAGGTGGCATTTTGTGAAATCCCTTCTCGAGTTGACAATAGTTTTCAGTTCAGTGGAAGCTTGCTCACCAAAGCCTTCATATTTTACGTTACCCACAGAAGAATGATTACTATGTCCTGCACTAGAGTTGGTGTTAACTGCATTTAATTGCATGGTTTTGGTTGAAAACTGCACTTAAAATTTGGAATTTAGGTATTTATAGTTTTTTTATGAGCTGTGTTACCCAGTTGATATATATAGGTAGCGCATGTACAAGATAGATTGATGAAGTGTTGTAGGCATAATATTATCCATTGGTTAAACAGTGTCCCAGAACACTGCAAAGCAGATCGCTGCTAGCAGCACTCCACCCTAAGAACATCCTGTGGTTTGCAGGATCAATACAAGTTCTGCTATGGTGCGATCGTGGCGGAGCTGAAAGAACTGATTAAAAAATCATAGCACAAGACCATTTTCTGAGAGAAGTTTCATGCAGAAACACGCTCTTGCTTCCTCGATTTGCTATGCTTTAGCTGACAGCATTGATGCACGTCATGAAGGAAGACCGGAATTTGTATTTCAGTAGGAAGCTATTACCAACATTATTGTGATCAGTATTTTACCAATTTGATCATATCTTGCACCGATTTGCAAATGGCTGGCGCACACCCAGAATCACCATTGCTATGTATCCACTTGTATCACTTCCGTTGTTGAATGATTATATGCGTTGACGCCAGATGGTTGGCATGTCTACTGGTGCACCACCACCACCTAGTAGCTTGCATTGTTTGATGGCAGATGCATGAAACCCAAATTGTGCTGAATGATCTTTATATGTCTTTCCTTGTTAATTCTTGAATGCTGTGTCTGAAGCACAAAGCCCACACTACGGGAAACGCATGGCTGTACTATGTCGGTCAACTGTACCCACAAATCCCTCCCCGCCATGTCTCACACTCTTGGCATCACCAGTCGCTCGCACACTCCAATCCTATTGCAGCTCGATCTCCTCCCTTCCCTCTAAACCGATGAAATGAATGGCCGCTACCACTACTGGTGTACTAGAGAGTAAAGACCCATGCACGCTAGGCGCGCGGCCGTCTTCTCCATTCTGCTCGCGCTCCCCATCGTGACGCTGGTGCCGCGCGCGCCGTCGTCCTGGTCCTTCTTCCGATCCCGGCCTCTCCTGAACGCCGGCGACAAAGTTCACGCCGGTCGCTGCGACTACTCCGACGGGGCATGGGTGTGGGACGCCGATGCCCAGACGGTTTACACGGAGGATTGCCCGTTCCTGGACCCTGGTTTCCAGTGCGCCCGCAACGGCCGGAGCAACTCGTCGTTCCGGCACTGGCGATGGCAGCCTCGCCGCTGCAACCTCCCTAAGTAGGTACCGCCGCACGCCATTGCCATCTCCAGTTACAGATTTTCTTGAGGATCGATCTCGTGTCGCATGCATCTTCTTAATTTCAGTTACATGCAGTCAGTAGTCTCATGTCAAACGGTTACCCCAGATGAAGTGTTTCTGTAGGTTTAACGCGAGCGAGATGCTGGCGAGGAGCCGGAACGGGCGGATCGTGTTCGCGGGCGACTCGATCGGCCGCAACCAGTGGGAGTCCATGGTGTGCATGCTCGCCGGCGGCGCCGGCGGGTCGAGGATCTACGAGCAGTCCGGGAAGCCCATCGGCCGGCACAAGGGGTACCTCTCCATGGTCTTCGCGGACTACAACCTCTCCGTGGAGTATTACCGCGCGCCGATGCTCGTCAGGGTCGACCGCTTCCGGGTCCTGGCGAGCGGCGACGGCGCGGTCGTCAGGGGAGCGGTCCGGCTGGACGCGCTGCCGCGGCACGCCGACCGCTGGGCCGGCGCCGACGTGCTCGTCCTCAACACCGGCCACTGGTGGAACGAGCACAAGACCATCAAAGCGTACGTAGGTTAATCTTAATTGATTCCTCGCAGAGAAAGAACATTTGCTGATTTGTTCGGCTGCTTTACTGAACTAGAGATGTCCATGGTGGTTGCAGAGGAAACTATTTCATGGTTGGCAAACAGTTCAACGTGACGACGGACATCAGGGAGGCGTTCCGGTTGTCGCTGCAGACGGTAAAACGCTGGGAACTGAGTATTGCGAGGCGTTCCAAGAGCTATTTGTTTTTCAGGAGCTATTCCCCATCCCACTATAGGTACTTCAGATTTTGACATCTCAGACAGCAGTATGAAGTATAGTAAGCATGCAGGATTTACTGTCAACCAAAAAATACGTAGGGTAGTCCAGATTTTGACAGATCATCGTCGTCCATAACACAAAACTCTACTGATTCGATCGCATGCAGCAATGGCGCGTGGGACACAGGCGGCTCTTGTGCAGCCCATCAGGAGCCACTGACAACCACAGGCGGCGACCAGTTCATCGAGGAGAATTCGTGGATGAACGCGGCGATCTCGAGCACGATGCGAGACGTGAGGAGAAAGGGGAGAAACGCCCGGTTCCTAAACATAACGTACATGACGGAGCTGAGGAGGGACGGCCACCCGTCGCGGCACCGGGAGCCCGGGACGCCGCCGGACGCGCCGGAGGACTGCAGCCACTGGTGCCTGCCGGGCGTGCCGGACGCGTGGAACCAGGTCCTCTACGCTCACCTCTTGTCTATGGGCTATGCTACGAGAACAAAACACTGATCGATGGCAAAATGTTTGTGCACGTATTGTACACATATAGATCTATATCGTCGGTTTAGAAGATGCAAGGACGTACATATTTGTAGCACAAACATTGGTTGGTTGCGGATCCTACATATCCGAACATCAAGAATGAGCAAATTTTCATGTAGAACGTTGGCAAAACTAGTTCAGTTTATCAAATATCCAACGCGGAAATTCATGTGTATGCGGATATTTTCCTGTTGCATCTCGCTGTATCTGTTGGTGACACGTGAGCGCTCCTGGTGCTAGGCACGCAACACGAGTACGCCTGGGGCGTCAGCCCAGGGCATGGTGGTGGTGGCCTCCTCGGCCGACTAGATGTGGTGGATCCATGATTCAACATTTGGCCCGGTGGCACGTTTGAAAGGTGATGTTGCCACTGAAAATCGAGCCCTACCTCCAGTGACGGCGGCGTCCTTTGCACCGCTATCTTGTTGAAGGCATCACCGGTGCATTCATCGTCGGTATCCAGATCAGATGATGGTCGCGCTTTCGGCGGGTTTGTACCTCTTAGGGCATCGCTCGTTTTGGAGCAGCTGCTAGATGGTGGAGGCAAGAGGTGGAGTGGTGTGCATCTACTGCGTCGACGTGACGAGTTTTGGCGGCATGGCGTTGCGGGGCCTCATTGATGGACTCGCGCAGGGTGGGGCGTTGTCTGGTGTCATGGTAAAGGCTAGGTGGATCCCTGCCCTGGAAGATGGACCAACGGTTGATGGCGGTGATGGTTTCTTAAGTGAGTGCATGTTCTCATTGGGAGTCTGCTAGACTGAATGTGTGCTCCTGTTCATAGGGTGACTTAGTGATTGCCTCGGTAATTAGTTGCTAGGGTGTTTTTTAAATGTTTTTAGAGCATAAATGTAGGGGTTCGCAGCTGAAAACAAAAATCTTCTAACTAGGCGTACTCTGATTGCTCACGATCTATGCAAGAGTAATGTTGTAATGAAGATGGTTTCGGTAACGTATCCTCGTACAACCGTAAGCGGTTAATGTTCCGCTAGAATGTGGTTGATGTAGTCGTACTCGTCGCTGACCTCAGGAGTCGTGTTCAATCTTCTCGTACGACATAGAGTGCAGCAAGTGACGCACCTCATAGGTTTCGCACATGCACGTACGGTGCCCAACGACGCTCCCGGCTCCGATCTAGTTGAGTTATGGAAGTAGATCTTCTGGATCCGGATCCCAGCAGTGCTCCCACGTACTTGGTGCGGCTGGTCTCCCTCCTGGCGCAACTCTTCAAGGAACCACGCAGAAGAGAAAACTAGAGAGAGAAATTTCTCTATTTTAATTGTGTTTTTCCTCCCTCCACCTGTCCACTATATATAGGGGGAGTGAAGGGGCTCTTGGCTTGGCAAGGTGGGATAAAGGAGGGGGAGGAGGCGGTGCGGTTGCCGGTCCACCTTGCCCTTCCCCACTTGGCCCGGCCGGTCCCCCTTTGGCCGATGGGGTGGCCGGCTGATGCATGTAAAATGAATGCATAAACTTTGTAGTTTGTTGACACATATTTGCAACATATATGATGTTATATCCATGTTTTATATTGATTTTTAGGTATTTTCCAATGACCCCTTTTATTATGGTTATAACTCTTCTGGACAGGAAAACCATGTTTTGTGTATTTTTAACTTTCAGGGACCTAAACGAAGTCAAATGGAGCTATGATTCTGGAGATGTCAACATTTCATCAAGAGAAGCATCTGGAGCACTTGGACCTCATGAAAAGGTCCATGAGGGCCAAAAGATCCCAGGTGGCGCGCCCAGTTAGGGTGGGCGCGCCACCACTGCTCTTTTCACCCTCGCTCGTTCAATTCGTTTGATTCTTTCGCCCACGGACTCCATCTGACCTAAAAAAAACTCTATCTAAAGGACTTCCCGAGGCTTCCTCTAGAAGGGCGCCACAAAAACACCGAAACACCAAAATAGAGCTAGAACCAACGAAAATTTGAGGGGGGACTCCGCCGGAGCCGCTGCCGGAGGGATCTCTACCTTCTCTAACATCTCCACCATCATCACCATGATGAAGAGGGAGTAGTCCACCTCTGGACTATGGGTTTGTGGCAATAGCTTGATCTATTTATCTCTTGTTATTCATAGATCTAGTACCATATGAGCTTTCCAACATGATTATGGTAATATATGTAATTCATATTTTATGTGTTTTTTTATTTTTATGAAAAAGAACTAACTAACAAAGACTAAAAACAAGCAGGCAAAGACTAAAAACAAGCCGGCAAAAGAATAAAAACAAGACAAATACAATACAATGAAAAATCTAAAAGAGATAAGAGATCTCACAGTGGTGTTACCTCCCCAAGCTTATGTGAGACGCAGTTGTAAGAAGATTCTTCTAGAAAATACCTCTTATGCAGCAACCACTATGCAGCTCCCTGACAACGGCGCCAGAAATATCTTGATGATGTTGGGACTCCAAGTGCAAAGTGTTGTGTCAGCAGAGTATTTTTTCCACTATGGTGACTCGAGGGTTTATATTGAACTCTCGAGGAACTGAGCAAGGAGTATTCTCTTCTCTCTTCTTCTAGCAATCCTGGAAAGTACAATAAAATCCTTGTGTCCCCAACTCCACCGTGTGGTTGTCAAGCACAAGGTTTCGTGTAAGTAAATAAAACACAAGTAAAGATAAAGCGAGTAAAACTAGGTAAAATAAAGTAACTAAGTAAAAATAGTAGAGGGTTGATTGTTTAAGTAATTTTTTTTTGTATTTTCAGATTAAAATAGTGCATAAATAGAAAACAAGATAAAAGCAATATAACGGTGTTTCTTATGATAAAAAGTGGACTGGGGTTCATGGGTTCACTTCACTATTCTCTCTTTTAAGTTGTAGTGGACAAATAGCAATTCATCAATTAGATATGAGGATGCAAAAAAAAAAACATGTGAAAGATACACATTCATATGGGCATCACGTCCTAACATAGAGATGATGCAACACATCTCTCTTATACTCCATAAGAAAGGGAAAACTACATGCAATCTTGTATTAAGAATCAACATAGCATAGCCATAAGTACTCTGACATGATGTTTGAATATCAAATATGCTACCTTGAACAAACAAGATCATCACTTTTGTCACGTGACAAACATAGCACATGCATTCACTTTATCCCTAGTGAGGTAGCGAAAGAAAAAGGCAAAAAATATATCATAAATTTGTTGTCACTATTCAATCACTAAAACCATGCTACTCCGTCTAATACACACATCACCCCACACACGCTCTTGCATAGATGTTGGATCAGAACAAATACTTAAGAACATGGTACATAATATGCATGAATCAATACACCTTGCACATAATATGATCAGATCTCATAGCACAAATCATAGAATAAGGATCCACCACATAGGTATTACAAGTATGACCATAATCATGTAGGGAAGCTCATATGGCACTAAGAACTATGAAAAACATGAGAGAAATAGATCAAGCTATTGGCACAAACACGTAGTCTAGAGGTGGACTTTTCCTCCTCAATCATGGTGATGATGATGAAGACGTTGGAGAAGGTGGAGATCCCCTCGGCGGTGATCCCGGCGAAGTTTCCCCCTCCAATCTTCTCGGATGCAGCCTTCTATTTTCATATTGTTGTCTTCTACGACGCTCTCCTCTCGGCAACTCTTCGGGGCCATATATATAGTGATTTTTAGGTCAAAATACGTCAGTGGGAGAAAGAATCAGATCAATTGGGCGATCGACGGTCGAAAGAGATTGGGTGGTGCGCCCTACATGTTTGAGCACGCCACCTGCCCTATTTTGGGCCTCGGGCACATCTAGGCCTCCTCCAAAGCTCAATGGTGCTTCTCCCGATGAAAAAGTGACGCTCCAAAAATCTCAGGTCAATTTGACTCCGTATAGGTCTCTGAAAGTGAAAAATACGCGAAACAACAAATTCTTGTTCTGCAGAGTTATAAACCAAGGGGATCATTGGTAAATCCCCATAAGTCAATGTAAAATATGTTATTATCATACAATATGTTGCAAATATGTAGGAATTTAATATGATAAAGGACAAAACTCAAAAGACAACTATCTTTTTATTGCTTTCATCTCGTTTGCTTAGTTTATTTACTTTACTTTAAATTTATATTTCATATTACTAATAAGAAACTTTGTGGTTAACAACCACACGGTGGAGTTGGGGACACGAGACAAAAACTTTGCTTTGCTGATACGTCTCCAACGTATCTATAATTTCTTATGTTCCATGCTAGTTTTATGACAATACCTACATGTTTTGTTCACACTTTATGATGTTTTGATGCATTTTCCGGCACTAACCTATTAAAAAGATGCCGAAGCGCCAGTTCCTGTTTTCTGCTATTTTTGGTTTCATAAATCCTACACAGGAAATATTCTCGGAATTGGACGAAACAAAAGCCCACGATCTTAATTTTCCACGGAGTTTCCAGAAGACCGAAGAGGAGACGGAGAGGGGCCACGAGGTGGCGATCCCACATGGCGGCGCGGCCAGGAAGGGGGGCGCGCCGCCCTATGGGGTGGGCCCCCCGTGCCTCCTCCGACTCTGCCCTTCCGCCTACTTAAACTCTCCGTCGCGAAAACCCTAGTACCGAGAGCCACGATACGGAAAAGTTCCGAGACGCCGCCACCGCCAATCCCATCTCTGGGATGAGGCTCGTCCGGCACCCCGGAGAGGGAATCATCACCGGAGGGCTCTACATCACCATGCCCGCCTCCGGACTGATGCGTGAGTAGTTCATCCTTGGACTATGGGTCCATAGCAGTAGCTAGATGGTTGTCTTCTCCTCTTGTGCTATCATGTTTAGATCTTGTGAGCTGCCTATCATGATCAAGATCATCTATTTGTAATGCTACATGTTGTGTTTGGTGTGATCCGATGAATATGGAATACTATGTCAAGTTGATTATTGATCTATCATATATGTGTTGTTTATGTTCTTGCATTCTCTCCGTTGCTAGTAGAGGCTCTGGCCAAGTTGATACTTGTAAATCCAAGAGGGAGTATTTATGCTCGATAGTGGGTTCATGCCTCCATTGAATCTGGGACAGTGACAGAAAGTTCTAAGGTTGTGGATGTCGTTGCCACTAGGGATAAAACATCAATGCTTTGTCTAAGGATATTTGTGTTGATTACATTACGCACCATACTTAATGCAATGTCTGTTTGCAACTTAATACCGGAGGGGGTGCGGATGCTAACTCGAAGGTGGACTTTTTAGGCATAGATGCATTGGATGGCGGTCTATGTTATTTGTCGTAATGCCCTGATTAAATCTCATAGTGATCATCATGATATGTATATGAATCTTTATTTGTCAATTGCCCACCTGTAATTTTTTCACCGAGCATGCTATTTATGTTATTGGAGAGACACCACTAGTGAACTGTGGACCCCGGTCCTTTCTTTTACATCTGAAATACAATCCACTGCAATCTATGTTCTCTGTTGTTCTTCGCAAACAAACATCATTCTCCACACCATACGTTTAATCCTTTGTTTTCAGCAAGCCGGTTGGATTGACAACCTCACTGTTAAGTTGGGGCAAAGTATTTTGATTGTGTTGTGCAGGTTCCACGTTGGCACCGGAATCTCTGGTGTTGCGCCGCACTACACTCCTCCACCAACAACCTTCACGTGGCCTTCATCTCCTACTGGGTCGATAAACCTTGGTTTCTTTCTGAGGGAAAACTTGCTGCTGTGCTCATCATACCTTCCTCTTGGGGTTCCCAACGGACGTGTGCTTTGCCGTCACAAGGAAGTTGTTGCCTACACGCACAAGCAACTCTTTTTCTGGCGCCGTTGCCGGGGAGATCAAGACACGCTGCAAGGGAAGTCTCTCACATCCAATCTCTTTACTTTGTTATTGTCTTACTTTACTTTATTTTATTTTCTGTCTTGTTTGCTTTATATCAAAAATACAAAAAAATTAGTTGCTTTACTTTATTTTATTTTCTGTCTTGTTTGCTCTATATCAAAAACACAAAAAAAATAGTTACTTGCATTTACTTTATCAGTTTACTTTTGTTTATTTCATCATGCTTCACCCTAAGTTCACTCTGAAAGATATACCGTTAGGGCAAGGGTCTATCATTGGAAGAGATAATATAGAATTTTTTTTCACTCATGTTAGTATGGTTGAAGATTTTGAAGATAAACACTTGGTAAAAGTTGTTCCTACTTATGAAAGTGCTACTGCCTCTTTAGTACACATGTTGGAGACTAGATTCGTTAATCTCAATCCTATAATGCAACATATGTTTCTTACACTCTCTGATATGGAAATGGGGAAAAGAGAGATTTTGTTTTAGAGGTCCTTCTTAGAGAATTTGGTGATATAGCTAAAGAAGCTAGAAAAGTTTTTATCAAGCATAAGAGGCTTGGCTTCTGTACTAATTTTGCAAAAACACTTGAAAATATGGACATGGATAGATTAAAGTACACTAATAACGTCAATGGTGAGGGGGAGATTAAAGTACCGATACCTAGTAAGCTCCTAGGGATGCATGAAGCTCTAGAAAATAATTATGCTTGGCTTGTTCCTGAAAATTTGTTTGATGAGGATAGTAAGCCTAAGAGCAATGAAAGAAGAGTTACTTACATAGACAAGATACAATGCATTGTTGAAAACTCCCAACTCTCTTGGTAATAATGTTAATGCTTCATCTCTTGATGTTACTTGATTTGTACTTTCTGCGCCTAGCTGAAAGGCGTTAAAGAAAAGCACTTCTTGGGAGATAACCCATGGTTTTATTTTTACTACTGTTTTGTTGAGTCTTGGAAGTTGTTACTACTGTAACAACCTCTCCTTATCATGTTTTTGTGCCAAGTAAAGTCTCTGATAGAAGGTTGATACTAGATTTGGATTTCTGCACAGAAACAGATTTGCTGTCTGTCACGAATTCGCGTCCTTCTCTCTGTAGAAGAATCAAAAAAATATTCCAATTTACGTGCGTGATCCTCAGATATGTACGCAACTTTCATTAGTTTTGAGTTTTTCCATCTGAGCAAGTTAAGTGCCTCAGAAAATTCGTCTTTACGGACTGTTCTGTTTTGACAGATTCTGCCTTTTTATTTTGCATTGCCTCTTTTGCTATGTTGAATGGATTTCTTTGTTCCATTAACTTTCAGTAGCTTTGGGCAATGTCCAGAAGTGTTAAAAATGATTGTGTCACCTCTGAATATGTGAATTTTTGATTATGCACTAACCCTCTATTGAGTTTGCTTGAAGTTTGGTGTGGAGGAAGTTTTCAAGGGTCAAGAGAAGAGGATGATATAATATGATCAAGAAGAGTGAAAAGTCTAAGCTTGGGGATGCCCCCGTGGTTCATCCCTGCATATTTCAAGAAGACTCAAGCATCTAAGCTTGGGGATTCCCAAGGCATCCCCTTCTTCATCGACAACTTATCAGGTCACTTCTAGTGAAACTATAATTTTATTCCGTCACATCTTATGTTCTTTACTTGGAGCGTCTGTTTGTTTTTGTTTTTGTTTTTGTTTTTGTTTTTGTTTGAATAAATTTGGATCCCACAATCCTTGTATTGGATATAGACACGCTCCGCTTTTTCATTTGAACACTTGTGTTCTTAGTCTTGCTTTAATGTTCATGGCGAAGGCTGAAAACGCTTCATTAATTGCTATTTGGTTGGAATGAAAATGCTTCATATGGTCTTGAATAATTTGATACTTGGCAATTGTTTTGAGCTCTCATAGATCATGTTTAAGCTCTTGCATCATGTAGTTTAAATCTATTAGTGGAGAACTACTGTAGAGCTTGTTGAAATTTGGTTTGCATGATTGATCTCTCTAAGGTCTAAATATTGTCTGTTAAAAGTGTTTGAACAACAAGGAAGACAGTGTAGAGTCTTATAATGCTTGCAATATATTCTTGTGTAAGTTTTGCTGTACCTGTTCATACTTGTGTTTGCTTCAAACAACCTTGCTAGCCAAAGCCTTGTACTGAGAGGAAATTCTTCTCGTGCATCCAAACACCTTGAGCCAAAACCCATGCCATTTGTGTCCACCATAACTACCTATATGTGGTATTTTTCTGCCATTCCAAAGTAAATTACTTGCGTGCTACCTTTAAAATTTCATTCCTTTGTCTTTACAATACATAGCTCATGGGAAAATAGCTTAAAAATATTGTGGTGATGAATATGTAGCTATGTATCTTAGTTCTTATAAGTTGCTTGTTGAGCGATAACCATGTTTCTGGAGACGCCATCAACTTTTTACACCTTTGTTGAATATCATGTGAGTTGCTATGCATGTTCGTCTTGTCTGAAGTAAGGGTGATTTATCATGATTAAATGGTTTGAGTATGCATATTGTTAGAGAAGAACATTGGGCCGCCAACCAAAGCCATGTATCATGGTGGAAGTTTCAGCTTGGACATTAATCCTCAATCTCTTATGAGAATATTATCTGTTGTTGAATGCTTAAGCATTAAAGAGGAGTCCATTATCTGTTTTCTATGTTGTCCGGTATGGATGTCCTTAGTTGAGATCTATCAAAAACGAGAAATCAAATGTGATTTATCTCCTTGGACCTTTGTATAGGCGGCATAGAGGTACCCCTTTGTGACAGTTGGTTGAAACATATGTTATGCAATGATAATCCATGTAAATCCAAGCTAATTAGGACAAGGTGCGAACACTATTGGTATTCGATGCATGAGGCTTGCAACTTGTAGGAAGTTTTACGCATAACACATGTGAATTATTACTACCGTTGACAAAATTGTTTCTATGTTTTCAAAATAAAAAGCTCTAGCACAAAAATAGTAATCCATGCTTCCCTCTGTGAAGGGCCTTTCTTTTACTTTATGTTGAGTCAGTCTACCTACTTCTTTCTATCCTAGAAGCAAACACTTGTGTCAACTGTGTGCATTGATTCTTACACGTTTACTTATTGCACTTGTTATATTACTTTATGTTGACAATTATCCATGAGATATACATGTTACAAGTTGAAAGCAATTGCTGAAACTTAATCATCCTTTGTGTTGCTTCGAAACCTCTTACTTTGAATCTATTGCTTTATGAGTTAGCTCTTATGCAAGTCTTTTTGATACTTGTCTTCAAAGTACTATTCATGAATTTTTTTTGCTATATGATTCAGTTGTTTAGTCATTATCTCTTTGTTAGCAATCTATTGCTTCGAATCACTCCATTCATCTCATATGCTTTACAATAATGTTGATCAAGATTATGATGGTAGCATGTCACTTCAGAAATTATTGTTTTTATCGTTTACCTACTCGAGGCGTAGGAACTAAGCAGGGATGCTTGATACGTCTCAACGTATCTATAATTTCTTATGTTCCATGCTAGTTTTATGACAATACCTACATGTTTTGTTCACACTTTATGATGTTTTGATGCATTTTCGGCACTAACCTATTAACAAGATGCCGAAGCGCCAGTTCCTGTTTTCTGCTATTTTTGGTTTCAGAAATCCTACACAGGAAATATTCTCGGAATCGGATGAAACAAAAGCCCACGGTCTTATTTTTCCACGGAGTTCCAGAAGACCGAAGAGGAGACGGAGAGGGGCCACGAGGTGGCGACCCCACATGGCGGCGCGGCAAGGGGCGCGCCGCCCATGGGGTGGGCCCCGTGCCTCCTCCGACTCTTCCCCTACTTAAACTCTCCGTCGCGAAAACCCTAGTACCGAGAGCCACGATATGGAAAAGTTGAGACGCCGCCACCGCCAATCCCATCTCGGGGATTCAGGAGATCGCCTCCGGCACCCTTCGGAGAGGGGAATCATCACGGAGGGCTCTACATCACCATGCCCGCCTCCGGATCGATGCGTGAGTAGTTCATCCTTGGACTATGGGTCCATAGCAATAGCTAGATGGTTGTCTTCTCCTCTTGTGCTATCATGTTTAGATCTTGTGAGCTGCCTATCATGATCAAGATCATCTATTTATAATGCTACATGTTGTGTTTGGTGGGATCCGATGAATATGGAATACTATGTCAAGTTGATTATTGATCTATCATATATGTGTTGTTTATGTTCTTGCATGCTCCCGTTGCTAGTAGAGGCTCTGGCCAAGTTGATACTTGTAACTCCAAGAGGGAGTATTTATGCTCGATAGTGGGTCATGCCTCCATTGAATCTGGGACAGTGACAGAAAGTTCTAAGGTTGTGGATGTGTTGTTGCCACTAGGGATAAAACATCAATGCTTTGTCTAAGGATATTTGTGTTGATTACATTACGCACCATACTTAATGCAATTGTGTTGTTTGCAACTTAATACGAAGGTGGATGCTAACCTGAAGGTGGACTTTTTAGGCATAGATGCATGTTGGATGGCGGTCTATGTTCTTTGTCGTAATGCCCTGATTAAATCTCATAGTGATCATCATGATATGTATTTGAATCTTTATTTGTCAATTGCCCACCTGTAATTTGTTCACCCAGCATGCTATTTATCTTATTGGAGAGACACCACTAGTGAACTGTGGACCCTGGTCCTTTCTTTTACATCTGAAATACAATATACTGCAATCTCTGTTCTCTGTTGGTCTTCGCAAACAAACATCATTCTCCACACCATACGTTTAATCCTTTGTTTTCAGCAAGCGGTGAGATTGACAACCTGTTAAGTTGGGGCAAAGTATTTTGATTGTGTTGTGCAGGTTCCACGTTGGCGAATCCCGGTGTTGCGCCGCACTACACTCCTCCACCAACAATCTTCACGTGGCCTTCATCTCCTCTGGTTCGATAAACCTTGGTTTCTTTCTGAGGGAAAACTTGCTGCTGTGCTCATCATACCTTCCTCTTGGGGTTCCCAACGGACGTGTGCTTTACCGTCACAAGGAAGTTGTTGCCTACACGCACAAGCATCAGGTCTTTAGAAGAGGTGGAGAAGAAATAACCTCTTTGCCAATTCCAGTGATAATTTTAAAGGTGATTGCCTAGTTGTTTTTTGCTAGGTGTGATACTGGTAATGATGAATGGATACTTAATTATGCATGTTTGTTTAATATTTGATGCAATAAACACATGTACAATTCATATGTGTTTTCATGCAAAGTGGAGACACTATGCATACGGGAGACAACAACCCATATGAGGTTGTGAGCATTGACTCCGTTCAGATAAGGATGCATGATACGCACACTGATACATGTAAGACGCATACCGGACATGAATAGAAATCTAATCGCATTTAGTACTCTTGATGTCGAAGGGTACAAGAACTCTGGTTTAGCTGGAGTTCAAAAGGTATCGAAAGGTTTTCTCATTTACATGGTATGTGATTTAAATTCTGTGAAATCATATGTTCTTAGAGGAAGTGATTTTGATTGGTATTGTTGTTGCTGTTACTTCCTAATAAGCCTAGTAAAATTAATCTATAGCATATGAGTGAACATGACATGATAGAATTGCACAAAAGAGACTTACTTGATGGCTGCCACATGAGTAAGTTGGAGTTTGTGAGCACCACATATTTGGGAAGCGTGAGAGGATAAAATTCAATGCTTCCGTTCATGCCACTAAAAAGATATTGAATTATGTGCATGCTGATTTGCGGGGACCTTGTCTTAAACAATGACTTAGACTAGTCATAGTCCGGAGTAACATAGAGTAGTAACATGGTGCATGTTACTACCCTATGTTACTACCTCCATAGTGGATAGTTACTTATATGTGATATCATGCATGCTATATTTATTATACTTGTAGACTCATCTTGTCTTGAGAAGTGTGATGTTATGGTAACATAGCTAGTTATCATCTCACTCTCTTTCTTCATTTATTATCATGCCATGTCACCAAAATGCTTTGGAGTGTGTGATGTTACTAGCTATGTTACTCCGACTATGAGTTATATGCTTACTATTATTGATGAGTACTCCCTAAAAGTGTGGCCTTTTTTTGAAAACGTAGTCTAGTGCTTTTAAAAGGTGGCAAGTTATGGTAGAAAAGCAAACATAGAAGAATGGAAAGTTGCTTTGTACCAATGATGGTATGAAATTCCGTTCATGTGTTTTAATGATTACTGCAGCGATTAAGGCATTGTCATACACCACACTATCCCCTGCACTCCTCAACAAAAACAGTGTCACTGAGCATATCAACATAACCATCATCTCTAAGGCTTTTTTTTGCATGTTTCGAGGAGGATACGCGTGTGCTTGTGATTGCGGTGTGAATCCTAAATACGCAGAGGTTGAATGTGTACTCTCTATGTTCGTATCGCCTTGGTGCAAAGGAAAACTTTAAAACTTTGTATCAGAGAAGTCTATTTTGACTTCATTTTCTTTGTCTAGCTTGTTCTGAAAGAGGTTGAGAGGTGATACTCGCAGGGGAATACGATTTTTAGAGGGTCGCACAAATAAATTCAATATGTACACCACTACTCTTTTAGTGAGTATATGCACGTATTCGCCCATCCTTTTCTTCATGAGAGTTTTTAGATTGCTTACAACATTGGCATTTGCCATGAGGTCTTCCCGCCATTTTTTTGAGCTCCCGCCATACTTTTCCGTGAGAGATGCCCATCGTCCCGCTAATCAAACCGCACCTCCACTCCTGGATCCGACGCGCAGAGTAATCTGTGCATCGCAGCCGTTGATTCTCCCGCAGATCGAACCGTCCAAAGCCCCTATCACGCGGATCGACGGGCCCACCAGCCCCCTCCCGCGCCGTTTAAATACTCATCCTCCTCTGCTCTCAACATTCACCAAACTCAATCCGCAATCCCCGCAATAACCAGATCTCCCCACACTCATCGTCGGCCAGCAATGGAGGTCTCAAGCACCGCCGCCGCCGCATCGAAGGGGAAGAAGGGCGCCGGCGGGCGCAAGGCCGGCGGGCCCAGGAAGAAGTCGGTCACGCGGTCGGTGAAGGCGGGGCTCCAGTTCCCCGTCGGCCGCGTGGGGCGCTACCTCAAGAAGGGCCGGTACGCGCAGCGCGTCGGCACCGGCGCCCCCGTCTACCTCGCCGCCGTCCTCGAGTACCTCGCCGCCGAGGTGCTGGAGCTCGCCGGGAACGCCGCCAAGGACAACAAGAAGTCCCGCATCATCCCGAGGCACCTGCTGCTCGCCGTCAGGAACGACGAGGAGCTCGGGAAGCTGCTCGCTGGAGTTACCATTGCTCATGGCGGCGTGCTGCCCAAGATCAACCCGGTGCTGCTCCCCAAGAAGACCGCCCAGAAGGAGCCCAAGTCGCCCAAGAAGGCCGCCAAGTCCCCCAAGAAGGCTTAGAAGCAATCCTGCTTGGCTGTCTTAGGCTCTGTAGTGCTAGGTGTTTGGGTAGTGTTGTCGATGCAATGTTCTGAACCTTGTTGCTATGAAAAAATAGAGGGTCAGAAATCTCTCTGACCTGCCTAATTTCTGTCCTGTGTGGTCTGTTCTTGATATTGCAATCCTTAGGAGATTTTCGTCAGTGCGATTTGATGATTTGATTTGCCTGTCTCGTTTGGATCTGACAAATTTACTTGGCCTGACTACTGAAAATCCAAGTCAAATCTGGGCCAGTTATCAGTGTTGCGGATGGCCTGCTTCATCTCTTCCGGACTCCTTTTCCCCACTGGCTACCATGTTTGAATGCTCTTGCAGTTCTCGATTTTCGTACGGTTTTACCTGAGGGGATGGACGTTTCTGTTCACTTAACATGAGAGTGAACTCTGGAGTTTCGTTTTGTGATGCATGATTTTGAACATGGTTGTCCTGTCTTTCTTCATTTATGTTGAACAGGCTCAGGAGAACATTTTGCAGATTATCAGACAGTTTGGGTTGTTGATGGTCAAGGAGGTTAGCCCTTCCCCCATTCTCTGCCTTGTACTGAAAAAATGGTGAGAAAAACCTGAACCTGAATCACCGTAGTACTAGCTTTGTGACTGAGCCCTGAGATTGAGGAAGGCCAATTGATTGAACTTGACTAGAGCTTTGGCTGCCATTTTGATTGACTTTGTTCTTGCTCTATTCTTCAGGTTTTCACAGAGAAACTGTAGGTGCAAATTTTTTTCTCTTATTGAATCAGCTAACACATGGCTGAAGATCCTAATCTAAGTGGTCATTGGTCTCACTTTGTTGCTAGAGGAATTGGTAGGAGATTGCTTTCTTATGTCTATTGCATTTTACTTCAAAAAAAATCTGTATGATGACATTGAAATTTACAACATGTTTATCTGATTGCTAACATGATTTAGAAGTAGAAGCTTCTGGTTTTCTTTTCTGTCACTCACATAATGATGTGATGTACGGTATAGTTTCCCTTTTCATTGGAATACCTGTCACCTCAAATGTTTTATGCTGCTTTGTTGATACCACATATATTTTAAATGCTCATTTCAGGAGATGCAAATGTTTAGCAGTGGTCAGTTAATGCTATTTTCAAGTGAGTATTGAAATATCTAAGCTATTTACAATTCATACTCCCTAAAAGTAAAAGCAGTCATTCCCTGTTTTTATTTCTTACTCGACTGTTTTTTTATAACTCTCTCTAATGTTTATTTTTTCCGTGTGTTGACAGTGCCCACAATCAATCTTGCCAAATCGGGTAATTGCTCTTGTTATTTTACCATTTTCAG
Organism: Lolium multiflorum; assembly: GCA_030979885.1. Classification (NCBI taxonomy): domain Eukaryota; kingdom Viridiplantae; phylum Streptophyta; class Magnoliopsida; order Poales; family Poaceae; genus Lolium; species Lolium multiflorum. The sequence goes on along the minus strand of CM061750.1, from coordinate 176,357,832 downwards.
TGCATTTTGTTTTCCTAATTCTTCACATCCATTCCTATTATTTAGTAACTTACCAATATATATTTATCATATCTGTTAATCTTCTCTTCACATATTATTCACAGTTTACACTTAAGCAGTATTGGTTTGTCTTGTTTTTTTCAGGTTCCCTATGCAGGTTGTTCTTTGCAAGGGCAAAACATTGTCAGTTCAGTTGTTGTTGTTAGATGATCCCCTCTCGCTTGGTTTGTCTTCTTAACCGGGTTCATGTGAAAGAACTGAACAATTAAAAGGTAAGAACACATACCATGCCATATAGAGCTCCTGCATTCTTCTGGCCTGACCATGCATTGATTGGTTATGAAAAGAATATGCTCTGTAGCCACAGATAGATCAGGAGATGCCAAATCACCATGAGTCATGTAAAACTTTGTGAGCTGCAAACTCGTACGATGATTTCATAGAAATTCAGGCTTTTAACTTTGGCTCTTATTCGGAAAGCAGGAAAATTATTGAAGATTAATATTGAAAGTAAATAAAACACTCCCAGTATGTTTCCATTCCCATGATCTGATGATCAGCAGCTCTTGGTAGTGATTCTAGGCTGATCTCAGCTGGTTTCTCTTACTTTCTCTTTACTCTTAGGTGTTATGCATTGAATTCAAGCATATGATAAGAGTACTCCGACAATGTACTTCACATTTGGAGTTTTCACCAGTCCTCAGCTGTCATTGTGGCCTCTTTTTGGCTTAGTAAAAATGAGGTATATCATGGTTAATCCATAGAATTCCAAGTAGGTAATGCAGCTACTATTTATTATCTTCTAATAATATATGTGATCTATAAGAAGCAAATGCACAACACTGGTGTTGTTTTAATATTTTTTAAGTTTTAATTATGTACTCCCTCCGTCCCAAAAAGGATGTCGTAGATTTGTATAAATTTGGATGTATCTAGACAGTGATAGGTGAAATGAATCAAGACAATTATTGACATTAAAATTTGTTTTAATCATATGTGAATGAATAATTATACTGGCAAATCAGTGATAGGTAAAATATTTGCAGATTGCCTCTAAAGGAACAGCAAGGTAGGTGCATAATTCTGGATTTCTGGTCCTCGTCTCCCTTTCATTCTTGTGTGCTTTACCCATTAGCATTTCAAGTACTTTATATATTCCTGTAGAAACGTTTTTCAAAACATTTATTGTTTGTTTAGCTTACATAAACATTGCACAGAAGTTGAAACTTAAATTATATTAGAAATTCGTATATGCTTGGATAATGCTGGTGCTTATCTCAGTTGCTTGATTTTCTTTGTCCTCTTGCAATTTCTGCTGCTCTTGGTTACAAACGTGGTCTTAATGCACAAATGTCTGGTTCTTCTGCATGTTTTGTAAAAAAGCGTACATCTCAAATTGTAATGAATAACTACATGATCTTCATATGTTGCATTGTGATTTGCTAGATTCTGCATACTTATCAAACTGTGAAGCTCGTGTGCATGCTAATAATGTTATTGCCCGGTGAGTAAGACCATATTTTCCTTTCTGCCATTAGAACTTTAGGACCTTGCACCTCACAGCCGTGGCTAAAAACGTGATATATGTTTAAGAACATGAGATGAGGTTGTCCTTCTCGATTGATTCCATTGATAATACCGTGTTGGGTCTAGAAAAACAAAAAGAGTGTTCTTTCTGCCATGGCAAGTCAAGTGTTACCTATGATACCCAAATAAATGTACATTTCAAATGTTAGGGTTTTCAGAATCAGAACAAGTAGCAAGATCATATATGGTGATTACGTTTCAGAATTTTCTACATCGTACAATCTCCTGTCTGAGATGTTGATTTGATGTTCATTAGCATTCAGGTTCAATGAGTGGCCTTTTTCTGCCTTCCAATCTAAACGCTAAGCTGAAAAAGTGGCATTCGTGATCATTGATGGTGATCTTCTAATTGGTTGACAACCCTTTCGTTCTATATGCACACTGCGCTTAACTTAGCCTCAGTTGCACACCGCGTGGAGCCAAGCATCAATTGCGCACACTGTGTGCATCAGGTATTCTTTTCTCAGTTGCGCAACTGACGCAGTCACTATGTGAAGTTTTGATTGGGTTGTCCATTTTGATTTATGAGTATTGTTTGTTTATACTCGTTAATCAAATCGATAAAAGTTTGAAGAAACAAATCTCATTAAGTTAGTGGAAATCCAGTTGCAAATTGGTAAACACTATAGTTTCTGCTCATAGGTGAAATGTGCAACTTGATTTTCATCTCTTTTCCCATACTTCATATGCTTATATATGCTAGTACCCATTTCTGCAATCTTTTTTTTGTTTCTCATTTCATTTATTTAGTTAAAAACATATATTAGTTAAACATTTATTTTGTGCGCAATCCAAGTTATCAGAATGTGCAACTTAACAAGAATGTTATATATTAAATTTAAAGGCCAGATTTTTTCTAGGACGTTTTAGTTAGAAAAAGCACACAACAAAATGTAGGATGATGGGAAGGGGCCTAGTGGGACGTGCATGTATTGCGATTTCGGAGAAGCCCATAAGGTGGCAGATTTTGCCCTGGGCCGCGTACAGCCCAACACAGCTACCAGATGCAGGACAGGAACCTGGAAGCAGGAAGAAGACAACTGCCGACCGACCGAGAATTGAGTTATTTCTCTTTTGACTGAAGTCTAGGCGCGCTCTAAACTAATACTATATACTTTCTTGCAGTCTGGATCCTTAAGTTCTCCCCAAATTTGAGATTTTCCGTTTGTTTTTTTACTCAAAATAGATTATGATCGGGGATAATTTGACGAGAAGAGGTATAGTTAAGCCTCTAGAGCGTATACTGTTGAATCCAGCAGGATCAACTAGCTCTAGTTTGAGCCACAAAAGAATAAGATCAGAAATACCTTGGTCTGAAGATGATGCCATGCCTCCTCTTGTTTAATTGCTCACACCAGGATGGAGCAATTTGTGCTAGGTTCTTCCTAGTGCTTTAGTGCTAGCCTGATCGGTGGCTTGTTCTTGAGAGAGAGTGTGTAAGAGAGAAGGCAGAGAGCAGCAGCCGTCTTCCACACCTCCTCTTCTAGGTCATTTGACCCCTTTTATATGTTTAGCACTATGCACTAGGGGAACCAGCACCGTTGGATCAAAATCGATGTCTCCGATCAAGACAACACATAAGGATAGGTGTCCATTTACTGTAGCACCGCCCTACTGTAGCACCGTCCTACTGTAGCAACCCAAAAAGATCTGACCTAGGAGAGCAGCCTAGATCACCAAAATATCCAACATTCTCCCCCTTGATCGTAAGGCTGATCATTATAAGCTCATTTTTTCAACAAAATAATGCACTAGGACGAAAAGATTATAATGGTCTGTTAGGTACCATTTAATCTAGTGACTATAGCACATTACTTCATATCAAAATGAACCTCTTTAATTTATGAGCTCCATAAACTTTATTCACATCATATATTAACTTAATTTACATAATTCTTTACATAAACATCATAAACATTACAGACTCATCTTTTGATAAAATGGTACACCAAGACAATAGGTTACAACAGTCAATTAAGTCAATTAAGTACTGCTAAACCAAGTGACTATGGTTCCCATCCGATCTCAAAATGAGCCCCTTTTGGGGAGATGGTGCCATAATAGTTCCAACTTCTCCAGGATTAAAAGCTTTCAACCAAACCCATGCCGGCAACATGCTCTCTAAATACGCTGGGTGGTAAGCCTTTCGTGAGCGGATCCGCTAACATAAACTTAGTACTAATGTACTTGATATCTATTGTTTGATCCTGGATTCTATCTTTCACAACAAGATACTTAATGTCAATAAATTTGCCAGCTGCACTTAACTTGTTGTTACTCGCATAGATCACTGCGGGTTGATTATCGCAGTATAGAGTGAGAGGCCTGGAAATGCTGTCAATCACTCTTAGTTCCGGGATAAAATTCTTCAACCATACCGCCTGCCCGGTTGCCTCATAACATGCTACAAATTCTGCCTGCATTGTCGACGATGCAGTAACAGTTTGCTTTGAGCTTTTCCATGATATAGCTCCTTTTGCAAGGGTGAAGATATAACCTGATGTGGATTTCTTAGTATCAACACACCCCGCAAAATCAGCATCTGAATAACCCACTATTTCGAGGTTATCAGATTTCTCATAAGTAAGCATGAGGCCTTTAGTACCTTGCAAATAACGCAAGACCTTTTTAGCAGCCTTCCAGTGATCCAGACCTGGATTGGACTGATATCTGCCAAGCATCCCGGTCACAAAAGCTAAATCAGGGCGAGTGCACACTTGTGCATACATAATACTCCCAACAATTGAGGCATAAGGAATTGACTTCATCTGCGCAGATTCATAATTATTTCTTGGGCACTGGAAAGTCCCAAATTTATCGCCCTTAACAATAGGAGCAGGCGAGGCTGAGCACTTATACATATTGTACTTTTTCAGTACCTTTTCAATATATGCTCTCTGAGATAGCCCCAAGATCCCTCTGGATCTATCCCGGTGAATTTCAATTCCTAAAACATAAGTTGCTTCACCGAGATCTTTCATATCGAACTTTGAAGACAGGAATCTCTTGGTCTCCATCAACATATTTTTATCACTGCTGGCCAAGAGTATGTCATCAACATATAATATCAGGAAGATAAAATTACTCCCCCTGAACTTAACATAAACACAATTGTCCTTCTTATTTTCCTTAAAGCCAAATTTCTTTATGACTTGATCAAATTTGAGATACCACTCTCTTGATGCTTGTTTCAAACCATAGATGGATTTCTTCAGATGACATCCTAAATGTTTATTTTCTTCCATAACAAAACCTTCCGGTTGTGCCATGTAAACATCTTCGCGTAAGTCACCATTTAGAAATGCCGTTTTGACATCCATCTGATGTAGCTCTAAATTATAATGAGCCACGAGTGCCATAATTATTCTGAATGAATCCTTCGAAGAGACGGGTGAAAAAGTTTCATTATAATCAATCCCTTCTCTTTGAGTGAATCCTTTTGCCACAAGCCTTGCTTTAAACCTTTCGATATCACCCTTGGAGTCACGTTTGGTCTTATAGACCCATTTGCATCCAACTGTTTTGGCTCCTTTAGGGATTTCTACTAAGTCCCATACATCATTAGTGCTCATGGACTTCATTTCATCTTTCATAGCATCGAGCCATTTAGACGAATATTCACTTTCCATAGCCTCCTTAAATGAGGTGGGATCATTATCCAACACTGGCTCATTTGTATCCTCACTCATGTAGGTGAGATAATCATCAGGAATAGCAGGCTTTCTAGCCCGCTGTGACCTTCTAAGAGGCTCATTATTCGGCACATTAATAACAGTTTGAGACTGCTGATTATTTTCAATAAGAGCATCATTAGATGTGACATCTGGAACAGTCGCCGGTGTATCAGCAGGTGTTGCATTAGCAGCACGTTGCCTTCTTGAATACACTCGTAATTGCTGTCCTTGGTCCTTTTGTTGTCCAGTTATGTGAGCACCATCAGCTACAGGAGCTGAAACTTGAGGTGCAATTTCAGTATGTACTGGAAACACTGGCTCTTGGATTACAGGCATCGGGACATATTCCTGTTTTTCCTCCAAGACTATTTCTCTGGGAGTCATGCTCCCCCTCATCATATCACTTTCCAAGAACACAGCGTGTCTTGTTTCAACAAATTTCGTTGTCTGATTTGGACAATAAAATCGATATGCTTTAGATTTGTCAGGATAACCAATAAAATGGCAACTGACTGTCTTGGGGTCTAATTTTCCCATAACCGGATTAAAAATCCTTGCTTCAGCAGGACAGCCCCATACATGAAAATAATTCAGGGTTGGCTTTTTCCCAGTCCATAATTCATACGGTGTTTTGGGCACCGATTTACTGGGAACCCTGTTAAGAATATGTGCGGCTGTTTTAAGGGCTTCCATCCATAAATTCACCGGTAAAGTGGAGTGGCTTAACATACTCCGCACCATATCCATAAGTGTGCGGTTTCTCCTTTCAGCCACCCCGTTTTGCTGAGGTTCACCCGGTGCTGAGTATTGGGCGACAATGCCATTTTCCTGTAAGAATTTTGCAAATGGTCCAGGAATTTGACCATAAGTTGCATGTCTGCCGTAGTATTCACCACCACGATCAGATCTTACAACTTTAATTCTTTTATTGCACTGATTTTCAACTTCAGCTTTGACAATCTTGAACTTGTCTAATGCCTCTGATTTTTCTTTGATTTGATAAATATATCCATAACGGGAGAAATCATCAGTGAACGTTATGAATGAATTATAACCGTCCACCGATCTCACATTAAACGGACCACATATATCCGTATGAATTAATTCCAAAACTCCCGTGCTTCGGTTTGCACCTTTCTTAATTTTCTTGGCATATTTTCCTTTGATGCAATCGATACAATGATCAACATCCGCATCGGAAAAATTAAGAGAAGGAAGAACTTGATCTTTACTGAGACGCTCAATCCTCCCCCTCGAAATATGGCCTAAACGGTAGTGCCATAATTTCGAAGAAGTCTCATTATCATTACGTTTGCGTTTGGTACCGACATTTATATTTGAGGTAGCATCCACATTATTTATATCATCACAAAGGGAAATTACATAAAGTTTGTCTTGTCGACAGGCAAGACCAACATTATTATTGTCATACATAATTATACATTGCTTATTCCCAAAGTGACACTCATAACTATCATCATCTAAACATGAGACGGAAACTAAATTCCGTTTCATCGAGGGTACATAAAGAACATTATTTAGCTGAAGCTTAAAACCGCCATGAAGTGTAAGAGTGAAGTCTCCAATCGCCTCGGCATAAGCTTCAACACCATTAGCAACTCTAATTGTTCTTTCCCCTCTTTTTAGGGTCTTCCTCATATTGAATCCCTGCAACGAATTTACAACATGAATTGTTGCACCTGAATCAATCCACCAAGTATTGGTGGCATAATTAACATAAAGGGATTCTTCAACAACAGTAATAGTGTCGGTACCTCTTTCTTTGAGCCATCTCTTGAAGCCAAAACAATCCTTTCGCCTATGCCCACCTTTTCCACAAAAGTGGCAAGCATTGGAATTATTTCCTTCAGCATTAGGCGCTTTTTCTGGCTTCTTTTGCTGTGAACCTTTTGAGGATTGGCCTTTTTCCTTGAACTTATAAGGCTTGGGCTTCACATATTCATTCACAAATTTTCTATACTTCTTCTTTTGTGAATGACCAAACTGATTAACATGATCAATTCTGTCAGCCTTAAGCCTTTCTTCTTCTTGCACACATCGCGCCATCATTTCATCAATCTCCCATTTAACATCCATCGCATTATAGTTGATCATAAATGGATCAAATTGGGGAGGCAAAGATGACATAATAAAATGGACGAGGAAGCCATTAGAGATTTCCATCTCCATTGACTTTAGTTTGGCGGCCATGTTGCACTTTTTCATAATATGCTCTCGAAGACTTCCAGTGGGATCATATTTTTCATCAATTAGCCTTCTGATAAGACTTGTTGCATAAACTTTAGAAGACCCTTTAAATTGATGCTCAATTTTTGCAAAGTACCCTTTTGCTGTCTCACAATCAGGAAGGGCTCCCCTCATACTCTGTGTAATGGAGCCCTTTATCATCATAAGGCACTTGCGATTAGAGTCATCCCACTTAGCCTTAATAATGTCATATTCCTTCTTGAGGGCTTCATAATTTTCATTATTTTCTTTAGGCACCTCAGGAGGATCATTAAGGAGAGCATAATCAATATTGAGTAAGGCCATAGTGATCTCAAGCTTCTCCTTCCACGTGACATAATTGCTGCCATTTAGCTGCTCTGATACCATTGTTGAATCCAGCAGGATCAACTAGCTCTAGTTTGAGCCACAAAAGAATAAGATCAGAAATACCTTGGTCTGAAGATGATGCCATGCCTCCTCTTGTTTAATTGCTCACACCAGGATGGAGCAATTTGTGCTAGGTTCTTCCTAGTGCTTTAGTGCTAGCCTGATCGGTGGCTTGTTCTTGAGAGAGAGTGTGTAAGAGAGAAGGCAGAGAGCAGCAGCCGTCTTCCACACCTCCTCTTCTAGGTCATTTGACCCCTTTTATATGTTTAGCACTATGCACTAGGGGAACCAGCACCGTTGGATCAAAATCGATGTCTCCGATCAAGACAACACATAAGGATAGGTGTCCATTTACTGTAGCACCGCCCTACTGTAGCACCGCCCTACTGTAGCACCGTCCTACTGTGGCAACCCAAAAAGATCTGACCTAGGAGAGCAGCCTAGATCACCAAAATATCCAACATATACTCTGTTCTTAGATTAAAACTGTGCGCCATCTCTTCTCTGAATGCTGGTAGCCAAGCTACTCTTGAAGGATGTTTCCGAAGTTTAAACTTTGCTGCACAAGTAACTAGATGGTTATGTAAAACTTGCTTTTGCAGTTTTTCTTTTTGTGAGAAAAAACCCTGATTTTGCAGTTAACTGATATCTATGCAATCTTGTAGGGGCTAAGGAGCTGTAGAAATAACCTGGTGTTTAATAGAAATACTTGGGTTAATATGAAGCAGGTCTGGTGACTGGCACTGCTGTACCTGAGTAACTGGAAGGTTCCACTCAAAGATTTGGAGGGAGGAAAGATGGAGCAGTTTATGGAGCTTCTTCTTCTTCAGAGAAGCAGGGCTTCTCTGTGCCTGATGCCAGCCTGACAAGCTGCACCAGCTTTGAGTGGGTTCATTCGTGGAAGTCACAAGCAGAGGGAGCTGATCATGGTGGGAAGACACTTGAATACCCGAAGAACGACCCTCCAAAGTGTGGCTACCCATGTCCTGATGCTGTGAAGAAGCTGACCCTATTAGGGCCAGAAATGCTTTGAATTGCTGTAATGAACGAGGTGACTGGTGGTTTCATTTTAATAGATCTATGGAGCTGGGGAGTTGGCTCCCTGTTCTTCTACAAAAACAAGGAAAGATGTCCCTTCATTCCAGATAGGGCCTTAACCAACTACGGTTAATGATGCATTGTAGTGGAGGCGGCTTTTCAAGGAGCAGCATGCCTGAGCAGAGCAATCCAATGTAGCATGCCAATTTTCAACTTGCCACTCACCTAAGCCCAAAAGTCATTGAGCAAGTTGAAGATTTAGTTAGTACTGACCCAAGCCAAGGAAAAAAAAGGCAATCTACTTAAATCCACTGTCAATTGCACCGACGGCTGAGAAGAAGTTAGCTTAATTAATATAGTAGTTGACAAGAAGGCAAAAATAGACTACGAGAAAGAAAAGGATTTGACAGTACGAAATGTGCAAAAGGGAAAACTATTGTAATGTTTGACTTTGGCTTAGGTTATTGCAGTCCAGGGAACACGGGTTTTAGAAATAGTCATTCAAGCCCTTCTACAGTTCTGCATGGACATCACAAATGTGTCAGTTTGGACAATTAACAATAACTCAAGAACATTGACCGTGGGAGGACATGGGAATAATTCCCTTTGGATCCCCACGTAGTTTATTTCCCCGATATAATTAATCTTATCTAAGCTGGCATAGGTGCTCTTTAGATAGCCAAGATCACTTCTACATGACAGAACGATTTGAATTGCATGGTGTGCATGTTACTGCTAATATAAATGTGCAGAAGTCATGGAGGGTTCCATGCTTTGGAATAAAGGAATAAACCTTGGTGATCTGTTTTGTTTCCTCTGCTAATTTGATTATTTGTAGAGTTTAGCCAATTCAACCATTTTCTGTAATAGCAGCATGAGTTGGTGTGCTTAGTAGTTGTACTCCAGTATATACCCATGGATATGTCATTTCAGTCAACTACGGCTCTTCAAGTTATGTGGCCCCGTTAATGTGATTTACTGTATTGAAGTCGTAGAACTTTTTTTGTGGTGCATACAGATATTGGAGTATTATCTAATTGAGTGATCCCCAGCTTGGTCTGTACAAAAACAAATTGCTTTCTATAAAACAAGGGCCTGTGCATTTTCCCTGAAAAAAACTACTGTCTACTGGAAGTATGACAAAACGAGGAACACATTTTGTACGATGATTTCATAGGGACTGCTCCACACATGACAACAAGGATACTTTGGGGCTGCATTGATAATTGACTTACTGAAATTTCATAGGATTTTTTCATAGACGTCGTTTGATTCCATGCTTAGTATTTTTTCTAGAGGTTTGATAGCAGTCTATTTTTAAGGAAAAATTTCCATTCATTCAAACCACCTGTTGCAATTTCTTTGTTTTTCCTATAGCGTCAAAGGGTTCAAAATTTCAAAGATATTTCGCTTATTCGAGGGTGTGATATTTATGTTTCGCTTGAAACATTTTGGTATATTTGAATTTACAACATACAAGCATCTGTAATCTATTCATAACATCATAGACACCCTTACCAAAACGGTTGGTCAAATTCGTTTCTTCCTGCAGGTCCATTGTCCAAATAACACATCAATCAACTATTTTTAAAATCTTCACTTATGCCCAAATGAAGAAAATTTACCAACAATAATTAGCATTTCCAAGGCTAGAACCTACCATGGTATAACTGTTACTATGTTCTATTTTATCTCCTTTTCAAATCCAAATTTATCAAAATTCAGATAAAATCATATTGATTTGTCCAAATAAATTGAAGTTGCAATTTGGAAAATTTGTTAGTTATGAGCGTCAACGATTTTTTTATGAAAAAAAATCTAAACACTGCATCAAACACTCTTTGATGCATCTCTCAGTAGTTTTTAATCGTACTGGACTCAATATGACAAGACACTTCAATCCTGCATTTTTTCTATTCCTGTCTTTTGAGAATCATGCTAATTAAAGATGCAATAAGTTGGTGCAATGATCTTTTACGGCAACCTCTCTACTCTAACCCCACACGACTAATGTGATCACACGTTGGTTAGCGCAATGCATCGCCTTACAATCATACAACTTTATGTCGCACCGAAGTATGTTTTCATAAGAAACTATCGCATGTATGAAGAAACGTGGCACAAATTTAGCATGATGATTCAGCAGGTAACCTACTTTGCTTTCATCCCACTTAAGTTATGCGATCAAACGTTGATGTGGTATATTGTATTAACGTCGTACCATTAATTTTGATATGACAGTTCTAACCCTAGATGGGTCCATAATGATGACTTATTTACAACATTTCTATTGTGTATGTCAGTTCAAATAGAGATTGAGATTATAATGTTGAATATATATGGCTTCTCAATTTTCTTTGGAAGTGTAAATTGCTAACTTCATTAGATGTTGCTGTGATGTTGGACACGTATGATACATTCCATGACTTCGGAGAGTGTGTGTGCATCGATAGTTATGCAGTTATGTTAACTTAATGTTTCACGAGAAGTAGTTTGTTTCCCTTTTGCCTTTTATAGAGTAAAAACTTGAGGCGACATCATAAAGCAAATATCCGACAACATTCAACTAAACAACAGAGGGAAAAACTATAATGCAGTGCCATTTAAAAATGATTTTTGATTTGCTCAACAAATTAAAGTCGGAAAATATGTTTCATTTGTAAACTAATTCTCCAAATGAAACAAATAAAGGTGCACGTCAAAGTCGGTACAAGTGCTCTTGTGTTTCAACCATGTTGTGTCAAACAAAATATAGGAGGAGGTAGTGGTCAAATGAATGCTTAACTTTGGTGGGCAAAAGTAAGGTTTAGTTTGTGGTTGATGAATTGTACTGCATAAAGCTGGAACCATTGTTTTCCGCGAAAAGATAAAATCAGTTTGAGATAAACGGTAAAATAATATTGCTAGCGATGAGTTTTCACACAAGCGTAGAACGAGAATGACACAATACAACGTTGTATTCTCCCTTAATTGTTCTCCAAATCCTTATGATAAGGTTGTATTGGAGTTATGTTCATCTTTAGATGCGGTTAGGAGCATGGTATGACGATAATAACGAGCAATGGGTTGCTAATTTTTTTTTTTTATGTAGGCAATGGTTAAATTCACTGTAACTGTTTTTGAGAGATGGATTTATCTGCAGTTAGGCGGGTAACTTCCTCCAAAAGGAATCTAGTCCGCGAAAAGATCAATGGCAACTCATTTTTTTCTCTGATTTCCATGGAACCTAAGATCACATAAGATTTGGATTAATCTTTCGGTTAGTTTGAGCAAGCGCATTAGTACGCCAACTAGACAAAATATCAACATTTAAGCCTGATTAATAAAGAAGATACTCCGTATATGATATCTTAATCTAGATACGGCTTCTTATAACTGGAACCAAAATAAGTTTTACCTTATATCCACAAAAATATTAAATAATGGGTTAAATAAGGGCATGTACAATGGTAGAGAAGACACGCCTTCTCTTAGCTATCCACATCATCTAGAGAGGACACTAACGATAACGTGTACAATGCATCGTCTCTTTGTGTTATCTCTTACAATTAATGAGAATCAATTAATTTTGGTAGAAAAATAGGCTGCTAAGGGAAGACATGTGGTACAATGGAGCAAATTGTTTTCTCTTATTTTCTAAGAGATCATCCCTTAGCTAAGGGAAGGCAACCTTCTCTTTCTCTATTCTCTCTCCTCCAACTCAGCAAATATCCTACGTGGCGGCTCTAAGGAAAGGCTGACGTCATCCCATTGTACATGCCCTAATAACTTGAAACATATCTAAACCCATACTTACCATCCACATATAACCACAAAACTAAAGTACGGGTTGCTAAATAGGAAATAAATTTTATCCAACCCAATATTTAATGGATATGATAAATCTTAAGATAAGTATCGAGAGGGTGTCCATACTTGTAATCCAAGTTGCATTGGAGCGAAAAGAAAACTAGTACTAGATAGATCTGTTTTTTTGTTGGGCTTGAGACCGTCTCTCCTTCCCCACCTGGATACACAAGTCAACCATTAAATTAAGGAAAATATGCGTACCAAACCTGGATTCTTCGATTGTTTAACTAATGAGTAGACTTCCTTCCCCCACTTGCTGATTGCTATACATTAACGTCGTTCTTTGGTTGTCTGCTCCGTTTCCTCGCAATCTCCTTTGTAGATGTCCTTGTGCGGATCCCATTCTTGATTTCTCCCGTTCTTGCGATCACGGATCTTCGGACGATCAATTCAATGGGCGAATTGGATCGCCCTTAAATAGCGAGCTTGCCGGTCGAAACAGTTTCGACTATTCTCTAATCAGATTGAGGAAGAAGATGGGTTGGCTATGCTGTTCGGGAGGGCTTGCCCTGGGATCCTTGTCGTCTTCGAATCAAGAAAACTTTGCTTGCCATGACGAGGAGAAGAAGCAGCAGCCACCCAGGATACAATCTGCTGGGATGGGAAATAAGCGGAGCAGGAAGACGGCGCCGGAGATTGCGGGTGAGGGCGGGAAGGATGGTAGACCGCCGCCGCCGGCCGCCAAGGAGACTGCATTGTCTGACAAGGGCAAATCTAAGGCAAGTGCCCCTACCTATTGTTTCTCTTCTTGATGCTTGGTTTTGTGAGCTCCTGCTTGGATAGAATTCTTGTTTGATCAAACGGTAAACGAAATTTTGCAATGGATTTTCATAAGTATTGGTTTTTCAGGGATATTTTCTGACATCTAGGAATTTGATGTAGTTGATGAATTTGTTAGCATGAGTGGTTGGCCTGTAATCATGTGCAAAACGTATATCCTGTCTATTTTATAGTTGAATTTTTTGTTTCAAGCAGTTTCTTCGCCTATTATACGTGAAAATCGTAAATTTCTTGGAAAGAACTATAAATACTTTTATATGATTAATCATTTAGCGTGTATCAATCAAACTATCCTATTAGAAGAGCCTCTTTGTCTTACAGGCATTTGGTCCTGACTGATTTTGTCTCTTTGATCTTACAGGCATCAGAAAAAGACCTATCTTCCAACGAAATCTATAAATCAGAATCAACTAAGTATCCAGAGACTTCAAATACCCCCAAAACAGCATTTTCCCGCATCAGGTCCTGTATTGCTGCCAAAGAAACTAGGACAGTAGAGATCCTGGCCTTTGAGGTTGCCAACACAATTGCAAAGGGCTCCAATCTGATGAAATTCCTCTCTGAACAAAGCTTGAGGCATCTGAAATCTGCGGTGCTTCAGTCCCAAGGAGTCCAGTGCTTGGTTTCAGATGATTGTGGCAAGCTGCTTGCTCTTGTCGGAGCCGACAAAAGGTAAATGAAGACATTTTCAGGCAATTCATTTTAACTAGCAGTGTTTTCACAGATAATTTTGAAGTGCCTTTTCAGTTTGCTTATATGCACTTTTTGGTCGAATTATATTTGTAGGGATGACTTTCAGGAGTTTGCTGCAGATGTTGCTCGGTTCGGAAACCTATGCAGAGATCCCAAATGGCACAACTTGGGTCAGCATTTCTCGAGGTTGGACTTTGAACAAACACATCAGAAATACACGAAAGAATCAGCAGAATCTAGTATGCAGTATATGATGGCACTTGCAGAGAAGACTGTGGTCAGTGACCCATTCGAAATTCAATTATGTATAGATAATTCATAGTTCATATGCTTATGTCCTTGATGAATTTCCATCTTTTGGTACCATTGGAATTTTGATGTTATTTCTGTTCTATATTTTCTCTCATGCAGCAACTGTACCACGGGATGCGTCGATTTGACATCTCTGAGGAGATGTACAAGAAAAGCTATCAAGAGTGCAGGGAAGGAAAGGATGACAAATTCAGTTCAATTCAGTCTCTTTTGAATGCGGTGGAGATGGAAAAAAATTTCATCAAGGATTTGAAGAAGAAAACACTTTGGGTCAAGAAGATGGAACATGTAATGTTATACCATGTTTATGATTGACTTTCGCTCTGTCTATAATGATTTCTAACATATATTCCTTGCTGTTGTACTGCAGATTGTGGAGAAACTTGTTTGTGTTGTATATTTCTTGCGATCAGAGATCAACAGTGTATTTTTTAAGGAACAAGATGAATCTGCGAATGAAAAAGGGGAGATTCAGCAAACTTTAGGGTCCGCCGATCTTGCGCTGCATTATGCAAACATCATTTTCAAGATAAAGTGTTTGGTATGTTCCTTTTATTCTTCTTGTCTTGTGTTTATAAGGTTATATACTTTCATGTAAATACTGCTGATTATGCCATTGTTAAGGATAATGATCAAACATAGTCGTAAACGACATAAACATGTAGCCAACATTTAACTTATCGTAGTTTCCAGAATGAAATTCTCTTCGTTAAGAAAACAAACAATAACAAAGCACTGTTCCACTCCTTTTGAGTTATTTGACGACCTAATTGGATGCTAAAATTTTGCCTTATCTGTTTCTCTCTATGGCTTATCAATATCAGGCATCATTAGTACCATCAATTCCAAAAAGCGGCGTTGATTCATTGTACCAAGCATTACCTCCTTGCACCAGATCAGCCCTACAAATCAAGTTAAAATGTAACCAGTTCAAAGAAAAGGTAGCCACTGTTCTTTGGCCGATTTGATAGTAGGTTTTATCATGATTATCATTGTCTGATCTTGGCACGTGCTTTCTTCAGAGGACAGTAGAACAGCTCACATATGACATGAACAAGACACTGAAATGGCTCTTGCCAATGGCAGAATCCACAATAAGGTACCAAAAATGTGCATACTCTTTTAACATACACACCAGATTTATCCTACCATCTCAACTAAATTATTTGCAAAGAATTGTTGAATGAATTATCTGCTAAATTGGTCTTATTTCCTCTGATCTGAACATCAGGGTGGGGAGTCGGATGCTTGGTGAATGGCAGGACAAAAGGTATAGTGAATGATCCACATATCTAGTTCAGCGTGCACCAGATGCACGGAAAATATAGGATTTCTTGTTGCTGATGATATTGTCTCATGAATTATTAATAGGGTGCTAAACGGAAACGATGGCGGCAGGGTGCTCAAGATTCAGACACTGTGCCATGCTGACAAAGAGAAGACCGAACACTACATTCTGGACATGGTGCTGGCTCTCCATCATCTCGTACGCACAACCCGTGCCAGGCTCGACAAGTTCTTCGACAACACTTCTGATCGATCAGAGATGCAGGGGGAGACCGATTTAGGTAGCTCCAGCGATGGTGGGTTGGCGAGCCCTAGTTTCCGTGGGAGGCATAGCCCACATGTTCCACCATCAATGACGACGATACAGAACAGTATAAGACATTAAGTTCAGCATCCAGGGTCAGGACAGAAAAATAAATGGTGGATTGATCAGTTGATGTCCTTAGGAACGACTTCCATTTTCGGAAAAAGAAAAGAGTGACTGGTCAGAAAAAAGATAAGTTTCCTGCAGTTTCTGGTGCATGGAGTGAGGGTTGACAGTTGCAGGTGCTGTTTTCAGATGGATTTTGTTGTTGAAATTGGTGGCGGTTTAGCTGAGGCGGTATAGCTCGCAAGGCAATTTTCAAGAGAGAAAAGGAAAATAGATTAGGCATTGTGAGGCCTGTGCTGGTGCATGCCATCATTTTTTGTCTTAGGAACTCAGATGTATATGTGTGTATATGGTCAGAAGAAAAAGAACAGGGGTCGAATATTTTGGCCCCCAAATTGGAAGGTTCTCTTCTCTCATCAGTGAGGCCGACAGAGCACACCCACACAACAAAGTAGATGACAAAATTCAGTCTGTGTTGAAAAAAGGAACATGATCTTGATTTGATCTCTGAGCTTCCTACGGATATCCAGATCATGCGTATTGCTTATAGTGGTGGCTTACCAGTTGTCACAGGAGCACGCTCATCATGGATAAAAGTAGGAGCTAGTGCGCCGTTTTATCATGATCATGGTTAGATCTTGGAGCCTTCTAATGCACTCACACTCTGCATGGTGGTTATGTGCTCTTGACAAAGTGGTAATAGTCTAATAGCTCCGTTCTCCTTCGCTTGCTAACCTAAAATCAGTGCCACCAGTCTTTCAACTGCTTAAACCATCTACATGTGCTATATATACTCCACATATCATAGGCCCGTGATGGCCCGCTTGTCATAGATGCAGAGTGTTATGAACTTTGCATAGACAGTTTAGTAATATTTAATTTTAGTCATTTACTTACACATATATAAGTCCAGAATTTTTGTTCTGAAAAGAAGCATATAATGGTAAGCATCACTGCCCAAGTCAATGATATAGGGTAGTGTTAGTAGTAACATGCATTGGCGTCTGCTAGTATGATGTTCCCTCCATATCACAACTAGACGCCCTTTGGACACACTTGAGATTGACCTTCTTTGGCCACTAACTTTTACCATAATACCCCCTCTGTTCTAATGCATGTGGAAAACGAAAGCGCCACGAATTCTAGACAAAGCCTTCAAAAAGGGTTTGTTGCTCGCGTCGGTGATGTCGACAACAACCATAGATAGCTCACGGAATTTTAATTCCCAAAGACGAGGTTCAAGCCATCACTTTCAGAGAGCGCACGATGCATGTGTGTCGACATTGCTCGAAGTGATCTTATGTTTACACCGTAGCGCCAAAATACTTGTAGCCGAAACAGCCAACGGCAACAACCTTTCTACCGGCTGATGACTTCTCGATAGACGGAACCCAACGTTGAGAGAGAGTGATGCCCTCGATCACATGCCATTGGAAGCATGCTGAGGCCCTTGCAGTAAACTGCTTCCAGTCAGTGCCGGAGTACGTTCGATCAAAGTCCAGCGACGACAAAGATATGTTTCCGATCAATACCAGCAGTAGGGTTGGTGGGACGAGTCCCACCGAAAGATCACCTCGTGGGCCGAGTCAGCGATGGGATCGCCTAATCGAACCACAACCATACCACACCTGGCTATATCATCGCCGGCCTCGGAAGCCCGTCGACCTGACTAATCGGCTCAACCCTTAGGCTGTGCGATGACAATTAGAGAGGGTGGAGGAAGCCACGCGTGCAAGCTGCTTGCTCATAGACAATGGCATTCCGAATCTTGTACCATCACCGCTGTCACCTCCCACCACCGCCACCACCGCGGCCCAAGGCCACACCGTATGGCCCGTTGACATCGCCACGGTCCCACTCGCCACCACTACAAGAAGAGCAAATCCAGCACTGTCATCTCCATCGGGGCCGATGCTCCTCCTGTCAGCGCTCTCTCCATGAGGGAGCATGACCTCACCGCCACCTTCATTTTTAGGAAGTGAGTCTAGCTCAATTGGTTGGGGGAGTAGTTGTACAAACCTAACATATGAGTTATAATCCTAACATATGCGAATTTAGGTTCTTATTTATACTTGCGGCTGGGAAGTAAAATTCTCCCCCATTTTGGAGTTATCATATCATTAATACCCCACGCCATCTTCTCACTAAGGAGACGATAGGGAACCCTAATTCCCTCCCTAGATTCCCTGCACCGCGCGCCTCCTGCCACTGCTGGGCAAAGCCCGTGTGGCCAACCGGCAATGGCGGGGATCTCCCTGGCACCCCTCAGTCTCTATCACGACAATGGAGTGAAGATCTAGCACTAGTAGAGAAAAGCCTTGCACTGGCGTGGAAAAACCACCCTCAGTGGCGTGGATTTGACAGGCCATTGATGTCACGTCAGTGATATTTGGTACCTATGGTGTGTCCCTGACACACCAGAAATTTCTGACATACTTGTGGAGTGCCAGGAACAGGCCACATGTGTTTTGTACATGTGGGGTATCCTTGCCTCGTCACTAACTGATTTTTAAAAATTTAAAAGGGCTATTATTGAATTTCCAGCAACACTA
Organism: Lolium multiflorum; assembly: GCA_030979885.1. NCBI lineage: Eukaryota > Viridiplantae > Streptophyta > Magnoliopsida > Poales > Poaceae > Lolium > Lolium multiflorum. The sequence goes on along the minus strand of CM061750.1, from coordinate 176,339,074 downwards.
ATTATATCACAACAACATGACATAGATAACATATAGAAGATAACATCGTCCAGAAGTTGCCATTACTAAATCTACTAGACATAGTCATACAAGTTCTTCACTACATCAATGTCATAGTCATATAGATCTAGACATAGAAGATAAAACCTAGCTAGAAGTAGTATTAGAAACATCGGAGATACACATAGCATCACCAACAGCTCTAGGAGGGAGCTCTTCAGAATCACAAGAGGATGTGTTCTCCGTTTGAGTGTGCTGGAAGTAGTCTGAAAGATGTTATCGAGATACAAGATGAACTTTCTCCCGGGATTTATCTTGTACCAGTCTATGAATGCTTTCCAAGCAGGACAACTGAAATATGTTTGTTTTGCTTCAGTGGTGACTTGCACCCTAAAGTTCTTCAAAGGCCGAGACCACTCAAGTAGAATCACCTCAAAGGATCCTAGTGTGGGAATCGTATCTGTTCAGATGGTCCAAGCACGCCTTGAGCTGCAGGGTTGCACTGACAAAAACATAAGAAAGCAATTACTAAAGAACACTTATTTTTGACATACATATAGATAGTTTACTACTAGTATATGGTAGACATTTTTGCGAAACTATATACATACCGTCACGGCTTACAGGTTTTCAAGAAGCTCAATGACAACCTGGACGTCATTGCACATGTTGTGCCCGTAATGAGCACGCGGATGATTCAGATTCATAGTTGCTGCTTTGCAAATTAAAAAAATTCTACACAAATATCTATACGATGCTGCGCCAATTAATTTGGGTCAGGGGTGTATATGCTACAAAAGAATTATTTGCAATTTATGATACACTATATACTACACAATTCTACTTTCAAATTTATAATAAATTATATACTACATAATTATACGCAACTATGTACTACCTACACTAAGTTACTACAACTTCTACAACAAATTATACAAAAATATCTACTACCAAATTTACGCTAAAATACTACAATTTCTACTAAATATTGTACACCAAATTACTACAATAATTCTACTACAATTTCTAAAGTAAATTACACAATTTATGCTACCAAAAATAACACAAATTATACACAAAATTAGTTCAATGTAGGGATGCGACTCCCCGTGACGGCACGAACGTGGGGTGATGGCGGCACAGATCGGAGGCGGCGACAGCGGCACGGACGCGGGGTGGAGGCACCGACGATGGCACAGACCGATGGCGGCGCAGGGCGAGTGGGGAGTGGAGAGAGGCACCATCGGGGGTGGAGCCAAGGGACGAGGCGGCGCGGGGTCACGTGCGTGAGGAAAATAGGGGCACAACGAGGACAAGTGGCTGCATTTTTTTGTGGCTACACCTTGGTGGGCCAGCGTGGGCCGCGTGTTGTAACGGTGCCGCTAGTGGCTTAGCGACCTCTGTTTTTTTTCTTTTGATTTGATTTTCTTCACAAATAAAAGAAGCTTTTCAATTTTTGAAGAAAATTTAGTGGCGTGGTATAAACATGTAGGCCACAAGTAGAAAAGTCTTAATGCCTTGTTGATAAAATGCCATGCTAGTGAGGTTGTGCAACCAGGTTGGCTCGTGGGGCTCATATTGCTGTGGCATGGCACTATTTCCGCCACACCAATGATAGGTCCATACTGGTGGCACAAAAAAATGTGTCACTCCACAAATATTGTTGGAGATTCTGCCCTAGAGGAAAATAATAAGGAGTATTTATTATTTATATCTCAAAAGTTCGTAATAAATTTTTACCATAATATAACTGTATTAAACGGAAACATTAATCCACGTGTAGTATTCTAAACGAACAAGGGTCTCTGGCAAGTACACATGTACGAGCTAGCTTATTATGGTCAATCGTTGATCGGGGTTTCCCAATCATGGACACCAACGAGTTATTGATAATGGGGTCATATCATTAGATAAATGATATGGTGGGCATACCCAAAAAATAAGTATTGTAACACGATTAATGTCACATGAAGTCCAACGTCACGATGTTTATGAAAGCGTAGTGATCTAATCCGTAGACCGTGAGATCATATTATAATCATTGTCACCGACGACTGCTTTGACATCATCAATCGTTACTCCGCAACAGGGTGGTCATAAAGGTGTTGCTCAAGTATTCCAGTGGAATAGGTTAAGACATATGTGACTAGGCCGACACAATTGTGCCGGCTAATCTATTGGACTCGGATTGGTGCCAACGGTTCCCGATGTCGTTCCAAAACACGCAACCACCCTAATAAAGCTATTGGGACCACAAGTGAAAATGCTGTAAGATGTTTGGGCACTTCAATTTAAACTGTCAAAACGTCTTATATTTGAAAACTGATGGAGCAACTAACTACGTCATTCGAATTGCAAAGGAGCGAGAAAAATGTGATAAATAAGTTTTCATTAAGTAAAACAAGTATACCACTTTCACCCAGGGCAATTCTTCGTGCCAGATTTAACCCAAGCAAAAAAAAAAAACGATATTTAGAAATGAAAACGCCCAAATCACGAAGCACACGCAGGCTGAAGTAAACAGGAAAATCGAAAGGAAACACTCTGTGAAGCCTAGCAAGCTAAGCCCTCGAGTAAAACATTTCGTCTAACTGAATGGAACCTCGTCGTCACTTGCATGCTAATGCATGACGTAGACGTGGTACTCGACGGTGGCGTCGCCGGTCTTCAAGTCGAGCCAGTGGGTCCGGGCCTGCGCGTACCCGCGGGCGAAGCGGAAGGCGCCGGTGCCGCCGATGACGGGCATCTCGCGGACGTCGGCGAGCGGGCAGTTGCGGCCGAGCACGGCGAGCGAGCTGCCGTTGTAGGGGCCTGAGGTGAGCACGAGGTTCATGGCCTGGAGGAAGCCCAGCTCGGCCTGGTCCGTCGCCATGTACAGGCCCTGGGCCCGACCCACGGCCGCCGACCCGGGCTCCGGCCCCTCCGTCAGCGGGTCGTCCATCACGTTCACCATCCCGAAAAATGTCCTCGACGACGGGTCCGCCGGCCCCGCCAGCCGCACCGCCGACGGCGACGCGCCGCTCACCGTGTCGTGGAAGTAGAAGTGGAGGTGCGTGGGGGCGTCCGGATCGGCTGCCCGGCGATGCCCACGGGCCAAGGCCCTGGACCCGTGCCGTATCTGAGCCGCCTCGCTGAACGCTGCCAGCGCCATGAAGAGCACGAGAAGCATCACCGCTCCCTTGGCCATTTCTTCTTGAGCTAAGTGATGTGTGCTTACTTGAGTGTGCGTGACTTGTGCTCTTTCAAGTGTAGCTCACGAGCCATTTATAGTGGCATGGAGCGTGGGAGGAAGAAGAAAGAAAGTGCTACGTGGCTGGCGGCGATTGGGATTCTGAAGGCTGCTAGCTCCATGGACTGGAGTGGCAGGTAAAATGTGCTTTGCTTGGCTAATGGTGATAGGCACCTGGGGAGCACAATGGGTGGTTATGATGTTGCTTGTGGTTCTAGATTTGGAGAAATGTTTTGAGTGGGGGTGTCATCGGATTTCAATTGTCGGTGGCGATCGAGTTATCAACTTTTTTTTTGAAAAGAGGAATAATACCTAATTAAGCCTCCACTTCGAAGAGATGCGTACAACCTTTACTATTTAATTTAAAATATGTTAATTGCTGGTTGAAAATAAGCATATTTTAGACGTGCTATTGTACCACCTCCCACATTATCAAGCACAAGATGTTTTGGTCCATACATACCGAGGCCGAGGAGATCCCACCGATTACACCGATGATAATGGCGCACACTGAGGTTGGCATTTTAATACTCCATCCAATCGATAATAAGTGTAGGAGATTTAGTATTAAGTTAATATATCGATGATGACACAAGTAAGCACCACAGAGTATTATAGATCAGAATGAGTACTAATTATCGGAAATGCATGGTGCATTATCAGTAGCGCGCATGGTGGATTTACTGATATTGTACAATACTTCATAAAATAAGTCAGCATATCAGATATATCAAATTAAATTGTCCGCGAGTTATGCAACCGCTAACCGTTCGGTCATCGGTCTCTCTGAATTTTAGTTCGGCTATGACGCCCTGCCAAAGCAGTCATGCGATTTTGGAAAAAAATGAGCTGAATTTGTTTTATGTTGAACTTTTAAAAAAAAGTTAAATTTGTCAGAATTATCGCAGTTACCTCATGAATGGATCTTTGATTATTTCATGGAAATTCTAATACGTCATAGACAAGCTAGAGTGCAGAATGCTGGTCGTCACAGGCTCACAGCCTTTATGTAGTGGATCGATCTCTGTGGTGCTTGGCTTCCACGCCGGGCAACCAGAACTGAAAAGCACTCATGCGTGCCAGCGTGCGTCCCATCGATCGGCTGACCGGCGGCAATGCAAGTCGCTGTGGACGGATACGCAGAGCAAAGGTAGCTACACACAATCGTGCAACTATCGTGCATGCACAAATCCACCGTGTAGAAAGGTTATTGGAGATTGCACAGCACCAATAGAGCCGGCTGCTCATATATATATATAGGCGGACACATGTACAATTACAGGTACAACCCTGAGAAAACACGGGGACCTATATCTATACAATATGTTACTCAACACCCCCCGCAGTCGAAGGGTCGGCACCGACACACAGACTGGAGCGAAACTCGGAAAAGTCGTGGATGGCAATCCCTTCGTCATGATATCGGCAAATTGCTGAGACGTCGGTACGTGAAGAACTCGAACGTGACCGGGGGCAACTTGCTCACGAACAAAGTGAATGTCCAACTCGATGTGCTTGGTGCGCCGATGATGAACGGGGTTGGCGGAGAGGTAGACAGCCGATACGTTGTCGCAGAAAACCACCGTAGCCTTGTCAACGGGACAAGAGAGCTCGAACAGAAGCTGAAGCCATGTGCACTCAGCCACGGCATTAGCCACGGCGCGGTACTCGGCCTCAGCACTGGAGCGGGACACGGTGGGCTGCCTCTTGGAAGACCAAGAGACAAGCGGCAGAGGTAGACGCGTGGCTGGTGGAGCGGCGCGTATCCGGGCAACCCGCCCGTCCGCGTCGGAGTAGGCGACAAGGTCGATCGACGTCGAGGGCGAAGCATGCAACGTCAAGCCGTAGCCCATGGTACCACAGACGTAGCGGAGAATCCGCTTCACCGCGGCCCAATGAGCATCCCGAGGAGCATGCATATGCAAGCACACTGCTGCACGGCGTACTGGAGCTCCGGTCGCGTCGGTGTCAAATCTTGAAGAGCACCGACAATGGAGCGATAGAGCGGCGCGTCGGATGCGGCGACCCATCACGGCGGAGAGCTTGGCCTTCGTGTCGGCAGGAGTAGGCGCAGGGTTGCGTTAAGCATCCTGCACGCTCGAGAAGCTCGTGGGCGTACTTCCGATGGAGGAAGAACCCGTCCGCACGTCGGACAACCTCGATGCCGAGGAAGTAGTGAAGCGGGCCAAGGTCCTTCAACGCGAACTCGGCGCGAAGACGATCGGTGAGGTGTCGAAGAAGACCAGCGGTGGAAGCCGTCGGGATGATGTCGTCGACGTACAGCAGCAGGTATGCCATGTCGTGTCCGGTCCGGTAGACAAACGGGGACGCGGAGCGCGTGGAGCGGAAGCAGCCCAGATGCGGGAAGCCGGCGATGCGCGGTACGGCGCGGCGCTGCTTCGTCCGTACATGGACCAGAGAGCAAGCACACGTCATCGGGCGCTCGGTGTCGCAAGCCGATGGGTTCGCTAACACCTGTTCCTGCAGATGGCCATGAAGGAAGGCGTTGGAGACGTCCATCGATGCACGGGCCACGCACGAGACGCGGCGAGTGCAGCACTGTGCGGATCGTGCGGTTTGACAACCGGGGCAAATATCCGTGAAGTCGGCCTTGTGCGCTGTTGCGCACCACCAGCCAGCGCCTTGTGGCGCTGAGTACCGTCGGGCCGAGCTTGTGCTTGAAGACCCATTTGCCGGAGATGACGTTGGCGCGAGGCCGAGGCGGCTCCCCGGTCTGTTGCGGCTGCGCGTCATACTCCTCTGCATGGCAGCGCCAATCGGGTCGCGCAAAGCAGCGCGACCGAGTGGTCTTGGCGAAGAGCAATCGCCGGAGCCGGTTGAGCGGTCGGACAGCGGCGGCGAGGTCGCGTCGACGGGCGCTTGGCCGGTCGGGTGGTGAAGGCGCCGCCGTCGTGCGGCAATATCTGTTGCGCTGGCCCGAAGCGACGGTGAACGGAGCCGCCGGAACATCTTGGTCGGCGGGGTAGCGGGTGAACGATCGCCGCACGCCAGCGCGAGCGCGGGTGAGCATGGGCTCGGGAACCGCGAGGACGGGTGGCGAGCAGAAGCGGAGGCGGCCCGCAGGCAGGAGCGCGGGGCGCCTCGACGTCGCGGGTGCGATCGAAGGAGCCGCCGCGGGCGGCGATGGCGCGTCGGGCGCGCGGCGTCGCGGCGGCGACGCGCCCCGCACGGGCGGCAGGCGCAGGCGCCGCGCGGCAGCGGCGACGGGCGCAGGCGCCGCGGGCGTCGCGCAGCGAGGCGGAGGGGCCAGGGACGGGGCGGCGCTAGAGACACGCGGTCTCGGCGGCGGGCAAAAGGGCAGCGAGCGCGGGGCGTCGTCGGAGGGTCGCCATGAGTCCCTGCTGAAACGGAAAAACCAACTCGTCAAAGTACACGTGGAAGTGAGGACACGATGGGAGACCGGGTCGTGCGGTAGCCCTTGGTGTTGGCGGGAGCCGAGACAAGGGAGGAGCGCGGCTAATTGGCGGCGGTGGCGGCAGTGTTAGGATAACATCGGCAGCCGAAGATGCGGAGGTCATCGTAGGTGGGCGGCGCACCGTAGAGGAGATGATGCGGCGTGTAGAACCAACGCACACGACACGGGCGGATGTTGACGGAGAGTCGCCGTGGCAAGGGCATCCGGCCAGAATCGCGGGGGCATGGAGGCATGGAACAGCAGGGTGCGGGCGCGGTCGTTGAGGGTACGAAGCATCCGTTCGGCACGGCCATTCTGTGAAGAAGTGTATGGACACGTGAGGCGGAAGATGGCGCCGTGGGTGGCGAGAAGTGAGCGAATGGTGATGTTGTCGAACTCCTTGCCGTTGTCGGTTTGGAGGCGTGAATGGGGCGACCAAGGCGGAGGCGAAGAAGGCGGTGAGGGTGGTGGCAACATCGGACTTACGGCGAAGTGGAAAAGTCCATACAAAATGCGAGTAATCATCAAGAATCACAAGATAATAATTATAGCCAGAGTTACTCGGGACCGGGAGGTCCATACATCACTATGAATAAGTTGAAAGGGAAAAGACGCGACTGTGGAGGACGAACTAAACGGAAGGCGAACATGTTTGCCTAGACGACATGCTTCACAAGTGTGGGCATCCGTTTTATTACAAGTAAAGGAGAAGCCTTGCATTATTTGCAGAGTGGCGGAGCTAGGATGACCAAGACGGGCGTGCCAAGTCGACACCGGCGGAGAGGGCGAGTGGGCGGCCGGTGGTGGTGGAGGCCGCGCCAACGGGGTAGAGATCGCCGGGGCTATCACATCGGTGGAGGAGCATCCGGGTACGACCATCCTTGACAGAGAAACCAAAAGCGTCAAATTCCACAGTCAGGTTATCACGACGAAAGATTAACAGAAACAAGATTTTTAATCAAGTCAGGAGAGACAAGAACATTATGGAGAGAGAGGAGTGGAGTGGAAGGAAAAGAGACAGAACCGGTGTGAGTAATAGGAAGAGCATGACCGTTGCCAACGATGATGCGAGAAGAAGTGGAAGCGGGCGTGGAAACGGAGAGGTTACCGGGATGCGCGGCCATATGCGCGGAGCGCCAGTGTCCATGAACCAGTCGCCCGCCACCATACGCCATGAGAGGCGCTACAGGCGGTCGGGAAGCGGGATCACGGAGTCGCCGGGCCGTAGGCGGGGCGGGGGTGGCGCGCGTACGGTGGGGAGGGTGGACGCGGCCCCATGATGCCCGGGTAGGGGCGCGCGGCACGGGCATGGAGTAGGCGTGAACGACCCGGTCCACGGATTGTGACGGCGGTCCATGGCGGACGGTGTCTGCGGGGGACGAGCGCGGGTGCGCGGCATTGGCGCCACCGGTGCCACACCGTTGCCACGCCACGGCGGCAACGGCCACGGCGGCTACACCCGGTGCGGCTGCCCGGTCCGGGCTGGCCGGTGCGCGCGTGCCCGTCCGGGGCCGGTTTGCGGGGCGGTGGCGTGCCGGTCCACGTCGGTCGGCAGCCACGGTGGCGAGCGGCGGCGGGAAAACCGGCGGCGGACCCATGGGGGCGGCGCGAGCGCGGCGCGGGTGGGCGCCGCGAGACAAGCCAGCGGCGGGCGGTGTGGGCCGCCCGAGCCCTGGAGGTGCGGCGGCGCCTCGAAGCGCAGTATGCCACGGCTGCTCGAAGGTGGGCGTTTTGAGAGCGTGAGGTTGGAGCGGCGTGCGAGATCCTCGCCGAGACCCGCCGACGGTGGAGAGCATGATCTTGTCATCGATCGGAAACTCCAAGTCACGGGGCTCATCGGAGAGACTCTTCAGCTTGAGCGTAGTCATCGAGAGACGGGTCGTTACGGTGGGTGCCGAAGAACTCCTTGAGGAAGGTGACCGCTGGATTTTGTTGTCGGTGAAGAGGCCGGTGATTTAGCCCAGACCGTGTGGGCGGAGTCGCCGTCGCGGACGACGGTGCGAAAGATGTCGTTGAGACGGTCGGTAAAACCAGCGGATGATGGTGGCGTCGATGGCGAGCCACTCGGGGTCGTGCGGCATGGCGAGGAGGTCGATGGTGCCGTCGACGTGATCAAGGAGATCATACTCGCGGAAGAGCAGCCCAAAGTACGTCTTCCACGGGAAGAAGTTGGCGGCGGTGGTGGAGGGCTTCGCGGCACGCGCTCGGCGATGGGGATGTCGCGGATGACGGCGACGGAGGGGCGGCGAAAGAGGTTCTTGCTACTGGAGCCGACCGGAGCGGAGGGTCGACGCTCCATGAGCGGTGGTGAGGCGGCGGCGCCCGAGATGAAGAAGGCGGCTAGGTTTGAAGGCAGCGGCGATAGAGAAGAAGCGGCGGCTAGGGTTGGAGTGGTGGCGAAGCTGGTGGTGGTGATGGCGGCGGGCATGGGGGAGGCGGCGGCTAGGGTTGAAGGAGGGTGGCCGCGGCCCGTAGGGAGAGGAGGGGCGGCGGCTAGGCCGGGACCGAAGGGTCTAGATACCATGTAGAAAGGTTATTGGAGATTGCAGCTAAATAGGGCAGCTACTCATATATATATATATGGCGGACACATGTACAATTACAGGTACAACCCTGAGAAAACACGGGGACCTATATCTATACAATATGTTACTCAACACACCGGCTAGACGATATTGCCTCCTGTCCTAATCGCATCCAAAAAGAACAATCATAGCAGTTGCATTCGTCAGCTTATATTTGTTCCAGTGTCTCGTTGGGTTACCTATATGGACAAAGCGCAATATACCTATTATTCTAATTATGTTGCTAGATATTCGGAGCATCTCGCTTCCCCAAAACGTCCAAAAAAAGGATTTGGGGCGCGCCGGATAAAAAAAGTTTCTAGCCGCGTCTCCCAAAGCCCTTTTTTATTTGGCGCGGCCGATACGGTGTCCGGCGCCTCGAGCCCGTCCCCGCCGCAAAGGAACGCTCCGGGCACGCCAGACACAACGAAAAGCGAGGCGAAGCGACGCGGGCCCGACGTGTCAGCGGCTCGGAAGCCTAAAACCCCGTCGCCTACCTTTGGTCAAGCGGCGTTAATGGCGTCCCTGTTTTCCCGGGTGACGTAGGGACGCGTCTCGTCGTGCCGTGGCCGTCACGCCGGCGTTGTGCGTGCAACCACCTGCCGCCGCTGTACATTAAGAGGCCATGCGGTTCGTTCCAATCTCTCACCGCTCTCAAACCTTCTCCTCGCCGCCCCCAGATCTTCTCCTTGCCGTTCCAAGCAATGTCGTCCTCGTACTCCGGCAAGATCGCCGCGGCGAACGGCTTCGGCCGCGATAGCCTAACCGTGAAGGAGGCATGGGCGCTGTACCACACGGGATATCCCGTCCCGCCAGACATGCGCCTGCCAAGCAGCGGCGGCTGGAAGATGGCCGTGAACGACATTGGCATCCCGCCGCCGCCGAAGCCGGGCACAGAGCAATGGAAGGATACCATTAGGGCCCGGCGGGCTGAACTTGACGCCGAGGAGCGGGCGGATCCGACCTGGGCGGACAAGAACAACGACGCCTGGTGGGCCACCTACTTCAAGACCAAGTACGACATGAAGATGCACAGCACCACCGGCCCCATCGGCGGGCGAACAGGCTGAAACCAGGAAGGCGCCTCCTGTTCCAGGCGTTCCGGCGCACCACTGGAGAGCGTCATCCACGGCATCGCAACGGTACTCCAAGGTTGGAGGCGCCGTCCTCACCGCCACTATCTCCCGCACCACAATGGCAGCCGAGGAGGACGTACTCGTCCTCCTCGAACTCTTCTTCCTCAGGACCGGCGCGATCGATGCGTCGTACCGCTCGGCGCCCTACACCTTCCGCAATCTCGTGGTGAAGGAGGAGCCGTGACGCCCATCAATCCGAGGCGCGACAGGCAGCCGGCAGCAAAGAAGGCGGCGGAAGCAGCTAGAGGTGAAGGAGGAGAGGAGGTCGTCAGCGGCGTTGCGGCGGCGAGTGGCGCAGCGGCCTCGCGCGCGACCCCGAGGACCCGGGCTGCGAGCGGCGTGCTTGGCGTCGATGAACGACAAGGACGCCTGGAGGGGCGACCTCGACACGACGATCGCCATGTCCATCCGCGACTCCGGCAAGCCACTCGTGGACCTCACCGACGACGGCGAGCCAGGACCAAGTGTCCTGGTGAAAGACGAGCCCGTCGACGAGCCCGTCAAGCAGGAGGTCATCACCGACTACATGTACAACTTCCACTAGTACTACGACGCCTCCGGCCGCCGCAAGTTCTTCTAGATTATGTTTAGTTTAAATTTAGTCGAATGTCGTTCGAATCTATGTAATATATGCCAAGTTTGGATGAATTTAATCGAATCTCGCTCAAGTTTAAAATTTCCGAAATTTTGTTTGGGGGACGCGACTGGGGAGCGACGTCCCCCAAACGCGGCACGAACAAAACACGTCCCCCAAACGCTCGATCCGGCGCGGTTTGGGGGACGGTTTGGGGGATGCGACTGGAGATGCTCTCATATTGTCTACGCTGCTGATATCATCAGATGTTGCCATCTCAGAAAGGCTCCCACGATTATGCTCAAAATTGATTTCAAGAAAGCCTTCGATTCTGTGAACCGGGATAGCCTCCTTACCATCCTTAGGGTACTGGATTTCGGTGAGAGGTGGTGCGAGTGGATGGCCCGTATCCTTCTGTTACCCTCCAAAACCCCCCGACGGGTTTTGGTTAAGCAACACGAAGAGCCGGGAAGCTCCCAGGGCCGCTTAGTGGATCCTGGCACCTCGCGTCGTCCCGCAAATCTTCTGCGCGCGCGTCTGGCGGTTGCCTGGGCGTGCCACACCTAGACCTGGTCGAAAGGTGTTAGTGCTTCGATTGTTCCTGCATGGTGAACACGTGCACATTAAATACGAGCCTTATCGGCTCTCGGGTTTCCCTGTGGATCGGCTCGATCGCCCCATGGTCCTTGATGGATTAGCAATGGCATGGGGATCTTGATCAACAAAGCTGAAACGATCCACGACGGTTTAGGGTTTTCAGCATAATCGGAACGTCCTACGTGCGATCGGGCCTAGGACTACGAGAGACGGTGCAAACCCCCTAGAGGCCTAAAAACCAACATAACGTTGATCCAGAACATCCCTCAGAGACGATAACAAGCATCTAACGCACCGGATCCTCAAACCAGACATAAGGCCTAACTATACAGATATTAAACTAATCCCTGCAGATGGGAGCAACCATAACGGATCGGATCTACTAGGCATGATCAAGCAAGATGCTGCCATTTGGATAGACGTAAGGCAGCTAGATATGCAGGGTTGCACTACGATAGCATATTACGTGAAGAACAATGCTAACCCTAACACATCTAAACATAACTACGTTGCTCGCCATCAAGAAGGCTTCATACGAGCAACGCATGAACAATACTAAGCTTTACGCTGCCTAGATCGCGATGCGATCTAGGCAGCATGATGCTTACGGTAAGAACCCGGGAAGAGAAGGGTGGCGATGCGCCGAGATTGGTTTGTTTTGGTTGAACGGTGATTGTCCTCCTTTTCTGATAACCCTAGATACATATTTATAGTCCAAGGGACTTTCTAATTGAGGCGTGCACCTAACCGTGCACGGGCCGGACTCTATCTTTAATCTAAATTACAATACGATCTAATATGTTACAGATACATGGGCAATTAAGCCCGAACTCTTAGCACAAGGCCGCTTCGAAGATGTTCCACGTGTACGTCCTTCAAGTCCATCTTCACTTACGGCCCACCTCTGGTTGGCCAAAATCGGGTGGTAACACATGCCCCACTGGTTTTGATAATGATAATTGCAAAACCATCTGCTTTCGAAGAGGTCATGTCGTGGCCAGAACCGTGTGATTTCCTTCATGATGACGTCCCGCCTCGCCTTCTCTTGCACGACTTAAGCGGTTACGCACCACGTCCTCGGGAACTGCTTAGGCATTAAACCATATATTCCCCCTTTTATTCGGCCACTTCTGTAGTTCTCTTCCTCATCCTCTTGGCACTAGTACTTCCAAAGAAGAAAACCCTCCATCGTCACCATGTCCTCCTCTTCGTCGGATCTTTCTGCGCAATCCTCCCCCCTCCGCGCGGAGTGGAACCCGGAGGAAGCCCATGCGGCCAACATCCGCCGCGCCATCGAGGCCGGGAGAGCCAAGCCACGACTTCTCTACCTGGTCGAGGACGACCGGTCACGACCGACAGGAGAGCGACCTCCGTTTCCTCGCCAATGAGGAGGCGGTGGAGAAAGCGACAGCGACCACCTTCCCTGGGACGGGGCCCCTCCTCCGAAGAGGAGGCGAGGAGGAGGAGGAAGATGACAGCTTCCTACGAGCCGCCGGCCAAGCGCCACTGCCCCTGGCCCGGCAATCTCAGCGATTTCGACAATGACAGCGGCAGCGGCGATGAAGAAGACGAGGATAACGAAGGTCCTGCCGGCGGTCGCTACGCAGCGACGATGCGAAGCAGTGCAGGAAGCGGCAGAAGCGCCAGCGATAGCGGCAGCAATGGCCCCTAGATAGGGTCTTAGCTTAGGGCCAGCAGTAGCAGACGGGCAATGTATCCTTTGAGAGCAATCAGCTCTTTAGGTAAGAACTCTAGTTTATCAATGAAGAATTTCCCCAGCTTGATTTTACCCCTTCTTCATGGTAATTTGGCCGATTGCCCTTCGTACTGCGTCTTCGGATCCTCTTTTCCTTCTAGAGTCTTAGGACCATCGTTAGAACAACTCCGATACTGAAGCTAATACTTTTGCGGAACAGGCAGTACTCGCCCACAACTCTCCTTGTAATGCTTCATTTCTTTGTAGTCATATCTGGTCCAGAGCCCATCACCGATCGTTGCCTCTTCCCAATACCTCCAGCCATTTCCTTCTGCAATAACTCACCCTCTCTCGACGAGTTGTGATGCAGAGCAAGCCGATTTCAACCAAATCGGCTCAATAGAACAAGGAACCTTAAGAGCGGGCTGCCCCCCGAGCCTTAGTCCAGGCGAGGATAAAAGCAGACCAGCCGATTGAGCCACCATCGGCTTCCCAACTGCAGCGCTGCGTTAGCTGAACTCCACAAAATCGGCCCTCCAGATCATCGATGCTTCAGAGCTAGCTGCCCCCCGAGCCACTCCAGCTTAAAAACCAGGCAAGAACGCTTACGCTCAAGGAGCCAGCACCTGGTAGATTTTGGAAAGGTCAGCAGATCCCTTGAATCAAGGAACCTCAACATAGTGGCCTTTCAGCCCCTCCCAGCTCCATTCATGCACCTTGCTGTTTTGTGTGGTCTATCATCTCGGGCAAACTGATGCAGCTTCTGGTGCGAATGGCTCGAACTGTTTATTCGATCATCGGTTGTTCTCATAAGTTGTGCGTTGTTTGGAGTCACATTTCGGTATGCAGTTAGAAGGGATCTGGATAATATCCAACTTAAAACGGGAGCTGCTGCTGCATTTCATAGGACCTCAAACAAGATCTTCAGCTCTTGACCAACCGCAGGTTGTATGCAATTCAGAAGTGAGGTGCCTACAACGGGAGCCACATCGTATCACTCAAATGACTTGTATGTAGAAACTGATGTTTGCGACATCAGCCCCGTTCCTCAGACAAGCTGTGATACGAGAACTTGACCGATTGAGCTCAAATAAAGCTTCCTATATCAAAGATCCTTCGGAGACCAAACGCCCCTCGAAGCTTCTGCTTTCAGTCCACGCATCTAGCAGTCTTGGCTCATCATCTACACGTGAGCTGATACGGCTCTCCGAAACAGGAGCAGTTTCCTGATGCTCTCCCATTTTGAGTGAAAGCGACCTTTGAAAGCGGCCGATCGCCCATCATGTTCTCCTCTGTGGTCGCTGAGAAGAGACAACTGCCTTCGTCGGGCTACTTGTAACCCCACAACTGCACGTGTTTGTCACTATGCTGCTATTTCAATCGGGCGCGACCGTCTTATAACCTGATAGTCGCTTGGGATTTGTACCAATTCTACGGGGAGAGCCACCGCATGTTTGCCTTCGATGGAACCTGTTGCTGTTAGTGTACGTCTTAATGGTCACATCCACTGAAAGTCGATAGCGTTACTTGTTTGTGTTCAAAAATTTACGATGTTTTACGGAATTGCACGTAAACTTATTTATATGTATTGCGTGCTTAGGTGCCTCTCTTTGGAGGTGACATCCGTTCCAAACATGTCCTCGTATCTCTGTCCTCTGCTGTGCCTGATAAGTTCATCAAGTAATTGATGGTATCGGCTCTTCGGTATCCGTTGGATCGATGCGGAGCAGACGGAGGTGTGTTAGGGATAATTTTGACTTAGATTAAGGAATCGGCCTTCCTTCTATTGCATGCTTTTTGCGATGATGTGCAACTTCTTGGTTCCCACACCAACAGTACGTGGCATGTTGGAAATAAGATCCTTTACTTTTCATTTTGAGGGCCGATGTGAGATCATGCTATATATGTCAATGTATTGGGTGATGCTATTATTAGGCAGTGGATAAAACCAGCCTTACCCCATTCACTCGAAACTTCAGTGCGTTTCACAACCCTCTAAGTGACAATCCCAAGAAATGGCTCTTGGTGTCCCAGACTGCGCTCATGAAAAGCATTAATGATATCTAAATTGAGTCTATCACTTGAGCGACTTCCACTTCATCCCGTCGCACTATGCCGGTGCATTGATGCACATTATGAGCGGGATCTAACGATTAAGCATGAATCCGGTCACCCAGCCAGACGGCACTGCTGAACGCACTAACATCATAACGATGGAAAAACATGATGAGTATGGTTTTCCGGCCCACGATGGCTCACCATTCAGAACACCTTGCATTAACGGCGATTGAAGTACGCTTAATGTGATATTGGTCTTGATGTTGGATAAGCCAATTAGGATATCTCCTAAACGTGTTAGCATGAAATCGACATTATGTTGGCTGCCGCTCACATTATCAACCAACATCTTGTGATAAACTGCCATTGATATAATAACCAAGTAGGCTTTGGATACATAGCTTCTATCTTGTAGCTTTTCAAAAAATAAACTGATACGTGGGTAGTAGTCCGAATTGAGCCTTTGAAACTTCCTAAATATTGCAGGCGAAACTACAGCAGGAGTATAGTACCATGTTTGTTGCAATGGTATGCCGATGTCGTGAAACCTGCAGCTTTACCGCTTTCTTTGAAGGCGCTCTGTCTTTCTTTAAGTAGAAGCGGCATATGCATTACTATTTGCTGGATTTTGGCCAGTTCGAGCGCGTGCTCTTCTCGCGTGTCTGGTGCATACGCATAAGCTATTCCAAGTTTACGCTGCTTGTGCATGACGGCAAAAATAATTTGAGTCCCTTGAGCACCACCTTGGTGATGATACCTATCTTCTTCTCCATAAAGCTCCTCGAAGTCTTATTATGAGATGACTCATTTCGTTTACTACGAGGTGGGAGGTCCCTGGAGCGTTCAATTTCTTTGAAACTTAGCACTTGTGCTTCCTTGCAACTTTTGCATTAGGGAGTTCTAAATTTGATGGCAATCGGCTCCATTCTGAGTCCAGCCAATGTTTGAAGAGGCGATTCAGTGCTTGTCCATGTTATCCTGCTCCTTGAGCCCTCCTCTGACGGCGATGCATGCAATCGTAGATTTCTGCCATGCGCAGTACCTCCTGTGCATCAGGCCAGCGGTATCCTTCATCGTCGTTGCTCGTGCGCCTGGCCGACGTCGGGTCTTGCTATTCATGTTTGCGAGAGATGCCACGGACAGTGGCGTGGATACGTGTCTTCTCACCTCCTCCTCGGTCAGAGTATAAATCTGCTGGTTTGTCTTGGGGCCGGTCCCGTGGAACGGCCTCCTCTTTATCTAGCCACGGGTGGGTAGCCTACTATAACTTTATCCGCGTGGCAGCGAATCACGAACTACTGCCATGTTGGCCGCGAAGAGAACCTGGTTTCTCTTGCAGGTGGTGCGATCTCAAATACGCATGTCGACGAGGCCGTGTTTCCTACGAGCTTGATGTTGCGAGCGGGTTTGTCTCGGGGGCGGAAGTAGGTTAGAAACACCGGATAACCTTCGACTCATCGTATTTCTTCTTGTGCTCAACAGGCAGATCTTCGTAATATGCTCCTCTGCCATCTCGTATGTCGGTGTTGGCGTGGATCTGCCGAAGGAGTCATGAACGTGCCGGAGATGTGTTGCCCTCCGACCCAGCCAGGTTTTGGTTTTAAGCAACACGAAGGCCGAGCTCCGGGTGCCAGTGGTCCACAGCACTGCGTCGTCCGCAGTCTTGGCGCGCGTCCTAGCGGTTGCTGGGCGTACCCCAGCCTAGACCTGGTCGAGAGGTCTTAGTGCTTGATTGTTCCTGTGGTGAACCGTGCATTAAATACGAGCCTTATCGGCTCTCGGAAGGGTTCCACATGGATCGGCTCAAGTGATCGCTTGTGGTCCTTGATGGATTGCAGCAGCCAACAGGATGCCTTCACGATCGGGGACAAGGCAGAAACGATCCACAGCGGTTTGGGGTTTCACCGCCTCGTGAGACGTCCTACGTGCGATGGGACTCGCAGCTACGAGGGGAGCGGTGCAAACTACCCCTAAAGGAGGCCTAAAAACCAACCTGTGTTGATTCCCGGAACATCTAAAGGGGACAGTAGCGACATCTAACGCACCACCGGATCCCATCGGGCCCCGGCCTCAAGGCCTAACTTCGCCGGATATTACGCTAATCCTGGAATCCCAGGGGGCAACCATAACGGATCAGATTACTAGGCGCAGTCAAAGCAAGATGCTGCCCTTACGTCTAGATCGAAGTAAGGGCAGCTAGATATGCAAGGATTGCACACGACGGTAGCATATTACGTGAAGAACAATGCTAGCCCCTACTTTGTCTAAAGAATAACTATGTTGCTGCTTCCATCAAGAGGCCAGTCTGAGCAGCATGAACAATACTAAGCTTTGGCACATGGATGTGAGATACGATCTGACATGATCTCTTGTGGAGAACCCTCGTAGAGGGGTGATGCGCTTGCAAGAGATTGGTTTGTTTTGGTTGGACGGTGATTGTCCTCCTTTTCGATAACCCTAGATACATATTTATAGTCCAAGGGACTTTCTAATTGAGGCGTGCACCTAACTGTGCACGGGCCCTCTATCTCTTTAATCTAAATTACAATACGATCTAATATGTTACGATACATGGGCAATTAAGCCCGAACTCTTAGCACAAGGCCGCTTTGAAGATGTTCCACGTGTACGTCCTTCAAGTCCATCTTCACTTACGGCCCACCTCCTGATTTGGCCAAAATCGGGTGGTAACACCTTCCTAGTGGATACATTATTGTGCTTCTCAACGGGGTGCCCGGCGATTGGATTTGGTGCCGCAACGGCCTTCGGCAAGGTGGTCTCTCCCCTTATCTTTTCATCATTGTGGTGGATGATCTCCAATGCCTCACCCGCAAAGCATTTGCCGATGGCAAGTTGTTTCACCCAATCTCCCCCACCACCCAGTGCCCCCTTCTACAATATGCTGACGACACTCTTATTATCTGCAAAGCGGAACCTAGGGCTGTGTTTTGCTTCAAGGAGGTCCTGGACGATTTTGCTTCCGCAACTGGGCTGGCTATTAACTTCAGCAAGTCTTGTTTCATCCCATGCATGATTCTCCCGACGAACAAAACCTTATGGCTTCTTCGCTCGGGTGCCTGATCTCCTCCTTCACTCGGCCCTATTTAGGCCCGCCTCTTTCACCTACTAAGCTCCCTATCCCTGCCTACGTTTCACGTATTCTTTCTTTGGATCGTCATCTCTCGGGATGGCATGCTCTCCTTCTGCCTTCGGGTGGGCGTCTTGTGTTATATAAGCTTGCTTCCTACTATATGTGCTCTTTTTTTTTTGCTTCCACATGGTGTGCAGTATATATAAAAGGCGGCACGCTTTCCTCTAGATCACCAAAGACTCTTGCTTGGGTGCTCGTTATCTATTTGCTTGGGATAAAGTTTTGTTGTCTAAACAGAAAGGTGGCTTCAGCATTAAGGATCTCCACCGGCAGAACATGTGTCTTACCCTAAACTTTGTTCATAAACTCCACCAAGCTGACTCTTTACCTTGGAAAGATTGGTTCCGCCAGCACTTAGGACGTGACCTCGACTATGTAACTTTGGCTCCTTCCTTCCTCGACAAAAATCATGCAGGAATGCCTCCCGCTCTACCGCGCCGTCACTCGCGCCACTGTGGTGAGTGGCACCTCCACGACCTTCTGGCTCGATAAGTGGCTTCCTAGCAAGCCGCTTGCAAAGCGGTACCCCTGAAAGGACGAGATGTGTCGCCTGGGGGGGTGAATAGGAGTTTTTAAAACTATTATGGATTTGGCTTGTAAGAATGCGAAATTAAAATAACATTTATTTTACAAGCACAAAACCTAAATATGCTAGGCTCAACTAAGTGCAACAACAACAACTTATATAAGCAAGATAGGCACATGATATAAGTAACACAAGTGATAACGAAGTATATGTACTTCAAGCATGTTGGCTATCACAAGGAAAGTAAATTCGGGTATAGAGATAACCGAGGCACGCGGAGACGAAGATGTATTCCCGTGTTGCCCCACACAAGGTGTGAGGTACGTCACGTTGGAGAGATGCGGGCTACCACGAACGTCTCCTGAACACCACAAAGACTCACCTTCTTCTCCAAGCCAATACCACGAAGGACAAAGGTCTTTCCCTTATGGCTAGCTTTTTATCCACTCCGGAGATGGCAAGCTCCACAACCACTTGTTATCACCAGATTTTGGCCAAATCAAGAGATGGGCCGTAAGTGAAGATGGGCTTTGAAGATTACACGTGGAGCATCTTTGAGCGGCCTTGCGCTAAGAGTGTGGGCTAAATTGCCCGTGTATCTGTAATATAGTAGATCGTATCGTGTGTAGAATTAACAGATAGAGTGCCCGTGCACGGTTAGGTGCACGCTCAATTAGAAAGTCCCTTGGACTATAAATATGTATCTAGGGTTATCGGAAAAGGAGGACAATCACGTTCACAACAAACACAAATCAGCGCATCGCCACCCTTCCTTCGAGGGTTTCTTCCGGGTAAGCATGCGCCTAGATCGCATCTTGCGATCTAGGCATACTTATCACCTTGTGCTGCTCGTGCCAAGCGTTGTTGATGGCGAGCAGCACTACTTATCTTTAGGTGTTTAGGGGCCATTGATCTTTCTCGTGCATATCTGGGGCAATGTCCCTCGACCTAGCTGCCCTTACACCTATCTGGGTGTAAGGCAGCATCTTGCTTGATTTTAGTAGATCCTCCATTATAGTTGCTCCTTGCTCCGCAGGATTAGTTTTAATGTCATAATTAGGCCTTATGCTGGGTCGGACGATCCGGTAGTGCGTTAGGTGTTGTTTAACGTCCCTCAAGGGATGTTAGGAATCAACGTTATGTTGGTTTTTAGGCCTTTTGTAGGGGTAGTTTGCATCATCTTCCGTATGCTAGGCCCGATTGCACGTAGGACGTTACGGTTATGCGGTGAAAACCCTAAACTGTCGTAGATCGGTTTAGCTTTGGTTTTGACAAGAGATCCCATGTCATTGCAACCAACGTGAACCATGGGGCGATCGGCTCTTTGAGGCGTCCAAGGGCAACCTGAGAGCCTATAGGGCTGCATTTAATGTTTTCGTGTCTATCATGAAAATCGAAGCACCTAACACCTTCCCGATCGGGTCTAGGTTGGTGGCACGCCCTAGCTGCCGGGACGTGGTCGGAGACTTGCGGGACGACGCGAGGTGCCGGGTCCACTAAGCGGCCTTGGGAGCCTCCCGCTATTCGTTGCTTAACCATTGCCCGCGGTGGGTTTTGGCAGTAACACATTCTCGCACGCCGGTGGGACATCTTCTGCAACATCCACGTCAACACCGACATCCGAGATGGCAGAGGAAACTCACATACGAGGATCTCCCCGCTGAACACAAGAAGAAGTACGATGAGAAGGCCATCGTTGATGCCGAACTCATCGGCTCCTTTGAGAAGACCGGCTCGCACGGCATCAGGTTCAAGGATTCACGCCACAAGGCGTCCTCGACGGGTTGGATCTGTCTCTCCCTTCGAGGGACGTACCAGAGGCCCGCGGCATGAGATCAACTACGTGGTGGCTCATTTCGCCGCCATCGACTTTCCTGGTGAATACTCTGGAAGCGTTGCGCTCCTGTGGTGCAAGAGATCATGAAGCATCGATTCCTTCCGGACCTGCTCTAGGGACTCACCAGGGAGAGGTGCAACTCCACACCAGGCCACCATTGCCGTACGCGATGGCAGCTCCACAACAACAAGGTTCACAGCATACGTTGTCTACAAGGTTGGAGGTGATCCGGGCGACTATCAGTTCTTATGAGCCGCCCAAGGAGATCCCGCACGGATCGTGTACACGTTTGTGCTTCGGATCGCAACAACTGGATTAGGCATCCAGGCTCCGGCAGGAGGGATTGTCGAGCAGGAGCAATTGTTCCGGTAGGAGGAACGGGCGCGCAGCGGGGAGTTTAAAGGCGAGACGTTGAAAACAAAGTGGCTAGCCAAGTATGCCACTGCACCAATTCATGACAGCCTCAGCTCACTTCCTCCACCGCGGATCAGATCAGTGCAGTCCGAGAGAGACAGTTCGGCATCCCGAAGAAGAAGATAATCGGCTATTCCAAGCCGTACCCCAATGAGTTTGACCTGATCCCACTACCACCTAAGTCGGCTCCCGGACTTCACCAAATTCAGTGGGTCGAAGGATCTGTAGCTCAATCGAGCACGTGAGCCGATACTTGGGCATGGTTTCAGTATCGGATCAGCTACGGGTGAGGTTCTTTTCGCAATCCCTCACCGGTCGCGTTTGGATGGTACACACCTCGTGCGCCAAATTGATCTGCGATCATGGAGCAGACTAGAGCAGTTTCACACAATATCAGTCGAAGCTAATGGTGGCATTGCCGAACTATACAGTTGCAAAGGCGAGGAGAGACATGTCTGAATACATTCAGCGTTTGTAACTATCAAGAACCAATGTCATTCGGTTCCTTACCGAAAAAGCGGCCGAGCTGGCGTGCAGGCTTGCAATCGTTCAAGGACCCGACGTTCCAAGTAGAGTACAACTCGCTGGCGCACATGGTCCAGAGATCGACCTTATATGAACAACGCCATCCAGGTGTACTAAGACAAGTTCAAGCGCGATAAGCCTGGTCAATGCGATGAGGATGAAGATTCTGCGGAGATCAGGAAGTCGAGAGCCGAATGGACTCGGACGGCACACCTGTCCCGGCAAATGGGTAAACCCACCAGGGCCTCCAAGAGGGTTTGACTTGACGTGAGCAAAGCTGAACAGATATTGATCTGCTATTGAAAGAAGAACAGCTTGAAGCTACCCGAGGCCACAAGATCCCTACGGCACAAGAGATGAACAAAAGGCCATACCGCAAATGACATCATACGTTCATGCACGCCTGCCACGCCGCAAAGTCTGCGCGCACAAATTCATTCGATAGAATCTCCGATTAACTTTGGACATTGCCATGAAGGTAGACATGGTCTTGCTTCCGACGTCAACATGGTGGATCTAAGCCACTCCATAAGGAGCCAGGGTTCTCTTGATGTCAATGTGGCAGGGCTTGTGGGCCGCCATGGAAAAGATAAAGCAGAGAGAGCCACTCCCGTGGCAAAGATAAATCAGAGCACCACTCTCGTGGCAAAGAAGAGGAGTGCGTTCCACGCGGCCCAGGATGATGACGGACATACCTAACCGCAGGAGGTGAGAAGCATACGGTATCAACGCCCACTATCCGTGCATCTCCTCAACAAATATGAGCAGCGATCGACGACGTCGGCGTCACGGCAAGAAGAAAGATATCGTCGGTCGATGCGGCGGATGGGAGGTATCGTCGCCAGACGAAACAACGACGGGTACGAGCTTCACGCTAGAGGAGGTCAGGGGAGCAAGACAACATGGATAAGCACTGGACTGTCCTTTCTTCAAACATTGCTGGGACTCCGGGATGAGCCGATTGCCAACAATCGAAACTGCCCAGAGTGCAAACATCAAAGGAAGAGGCAAATGAAGTTTCAGTGTTCGAGCGTCTAGGACCTCTCCCACCTCATAATAAACAAGCTGAGTCATCTCAAGAAGAAGACTTTGAGGAGTCAGATGGTGTAATATCCCAGGTTTAGAGGCTATAAAATGAGAGAACACCAAAGTGTGCATTGCATTCATGCATAGAAAATCAAAAATTTTCGCTTTAAATAAAATAATACTAAGAATGGAAGTTTCACTTGACTTGCCGGAATTGAAGTAGATCATCAAGTCAAGCGCTATAAACTTCACTGTGATCTTACTAAAACTCTGTTTTGGGTAGAGATGATTTGATCTATGAGCTAGATCAAATGGAATTAGCTTTACAACAAACAACACCTTCAGTAAGGGTCAACTACAAGATTCTATAAAAGATCTCAACATGACATTCCTTACAACAACACATGAATAATTAAGAAACTATTCTTTACTTATCTTTTCCATGTCTTTTACTAAATAAATGTTTCTACCATGATTCTCATGGTGTATCTTCAACTAATTTTGTGTGTAATATAATTCAATTCTAAACTTATTAATAAATAAGGTAAATCACAGGGTCTAAAGTGCATAAAGGCCACACATTCTTATTTAAATCATAAC
This sequence comes from Lolium multiflorum, assembly GCA_030979885.1. Taxonomy (NCBI): domain Eukaryota; kingdom Viridiplantae; phylum Streptophyta; class Magnoliopsida; order Poales; family Poaceae; genus Lolium; species Lolium multiflorum. Next base: position 176,315,726 of record CM061750.1, on the reverse strand, counting down.
TTATTAAATATATGGAATATCATAAAACTGAATCCATTTACATTACAAGTTATAGTTCAAACTATTTGAATAAAACTACTCATGAGTATTTTGAAACTCATATGATCATGCCTTGGTGCAATCAAACACCAACTATTCAAAATTGAGGAATAACCTTCAACCTTGACTTTTTGACCAATATTATAATATAAATCCAATCAAATATGATATAGTGACTCATCCACAATAATAAAACCATCCACAAGATATTTAGTAACAAATGCCACTTGGCTATCCAAATATAATTCATATGAGAGGATAATGATCATGCCACATAGGATGAAAATATCTACATGACTTGCATCCCAAGACTTGCCACCTCATGCTCAAAGGATTGCTATGGATGAGGGCATGACAACCAAGCACCTTACTCATCAAACCAAAACAAGAGTCAGCCACCTATGTGTCATGACACTAGAGCTTGCCCAAGCCTATAAAAGGAGCCACACCCTTCATCCATTTGCTCATCTAGTACCATGATACATGGGAACAAACATATAGAGCCACTCCATATGAATTAGCTAGGATCAAGATGAAGAAGCTAGGAGGTGGAGGCATACCACAAGATGCAGGTTTATCAGATTTCCTGAAGAACAAGCTACAAAAGATACCAAGGTAGAATCCCTAGGCAAACCATATAATTATAGGATCATATCATCATCTCCTGAGTAGGACCTTAGGTTATTAAGAGACATTGAGAAGTGAGAGAGATTATAGATGCTAACCATATCCATGACTATCCTAGAGAATACTAGAGAAGTATTAAATCCTTCTTGTGCAAACCAACCTTTAATCTTGGAGGTGAGAGCCATGTTCTATTAATGAAACCTAACCAAAGCTTATGCCCATATCTTAATTCTAGTTGTGTATCATATTGGTGATCACTACTTAAACCCTAAACTACATGTGAATTCCAACCCATGGATTACTTTGGATTATAATTATAACCCTGCCATGCCTCATGCCTATTTTATACTTCAATTAGTGAAGCATATGCAAAACCCTAAACCCTTCCACATAGGATTCACCCCACATAAAATATTATGTCCTAACTTGTGTATCATAGATCACAAGTATAAACCAAGCCATATATGCTTATGGACTAAATGCCATTTGGTGAGTAGAGTGAACCAATATCCAATTCTATTTTCTATTCCAAGGAACTCTATTTATAATCCAAGTTAGTAGTTTGCTAAGCAAGATTATTTAACATAGAGTGAAGCCAACCATTTTCTTAAACCCTTAGAAATAAATCTCCACATAAAATCATGATTCAATTCCATCTTTATTACCATCTATTTTGAACTCTAGCCATGAATAAAATAAGATGAACAATCAATATTCTTTAACACTAGCAAAATATAATGTGTTCATCATTCATTGATTATAAAATTCAAATTACCTGAATACATTGATTTCCTAAATTAAAAAGGGAACTAAAATAAAAACATAGTTCCATGTCTATTTTCATTAAACCTCACAAGATATTAGTCTAATCATGAACTAAATATTTATTTAAAAGCAACACTATGCAGTAAGCAATATTACCAAATTATTTTGATACTCAAATATTTAGAACCTGCAAAACAAAACAGAATTCAAATTTGAATTCAAATATCAAAACAGAAAATAAAAACAGCAAATAAAAATTTGAAATGAGAAAAGGGAGGGAAAGCTTTACCTGTCCACCGAAGCAGCCCAGACCAACCCACATCACGGCCCAGGTCAGCCCAGCCCACGAAGAAAACGACCCAAATCATGTATCGTTTCAACGAAGAAGAAAAGGAGCACCGTCTTCTTCTCCGGCGTCGACAGCGCAGAGGAGAAGCCGGCCACCTCACCGTGATGGATAGGGACGCCCTGGACGTCGTCAGAAATCTCAAAACTGCGCCCAAATCCTTTCGCATCCGAGCCTATCTAATTGCGTCCCGATTCGTGCTCGTTTGCAGTAACAATGGCACCGCCACATCTCGGCCGTCGCCGACGGTGAACTTCCTAATTTGACCTCGCGGAGCTCTATAAATAGGCCAAGAGCTTCTCCAAGAAACCCTAGTACCTCGCCGCCCAACCATTCTCTCTCAGACGCCCTCTATCTCTCACCATTCTCCGTTTACTGTCGCCGGCGTCGTGGACGAGTTCGACGGAGGAGACCACCCCAAGCTCCGTGCAGTGGTTCATTGGAAGCGCATCGTCGAGAGGAGCCTCTGGGTGCAAGCAATCGTCAAGGGGAACTCGGAGCCAGACGAATTTGATCGTTCCCTTTCCGTCGGGTTCGCCGGGAGATCGCCAATCGTCGTCGTCTCCGTCAACCATCGCCGGAGCCGACCACACCTTGAGCTTCAGGGTGAGCATACGCGTCTATAGCACCTACTCTCGCTTCCTAGCATCGCCTGTAGCCTCTGATTTGAATCTCGCCGGAGTGTACCGCCGTGGGACATGATTTCCGACGAAGCTCCGGTGACCTATAGCTTGTTCCACCACCACCATAGTGTTCCCCATCTTCTTCTCGTTCGATTGATACCAACCGCGCATCCGGGGGTGCCTTGTAGCGGCGGCGCCGTCTTCGTCTGACCGCCGGCGTCAAGCCGCCGGTAGAGATGACGTGGCCGTGGGCTCCCCGCACATGTTTGACTTGGTCTTTGCCCTCGTGGCAGGTGACCTGGACTAGGTCCCACCTGTCTGTGACTAGAACTAGGTTTTGAACCGGTACACTTAGTATTTTTGTTTAATTTAAAAACCAGTAAATTGCTGCAACTTTGCAAAATCATATAAAATTCATATTCAGAAAATTATGAATAATATATCAAAATGCTCACAAAAATAAACTCTATTCAAATAAAATATAAAACAAAAATGTGTGTCAAAATAAAAATTCACTTATTTTTAACTTTGTCAATTATGCCATTTCAATTATTTAAAATACCATTTGAATTCAATAATTAGTGAAGTTATAAAAATTAAATTTTAACTATTCAGTAACTAAGTAAAATGTTTGGATTAATTTTATTTACCATATTTGCATTAACTTAATTACTAGTGGTAATTCATAAACCCTAATTTGCAAATTACTATTTTCTATTTTCTTTAAATAGTAATAACTCAAGAAAATATTAAAAGTCAATATTATTTTGGTAGATCAACAATTATTTACTTAAACATTCTTAAGTTAACAAGTTAAATACTTTAAACCTAACAATAATTAGGAAACCCTGATTTCTAATTAAACCCTAACTAGTAATTATTTTAACTCTTAAACCCTCTAAAAATTAATAGCATGTTAAAATTATTAATAACTTTATTTCAAGTACTTAACCACATTAATTCTAGTACCAAGTATTACTTTAAGAATTGAATCATAATTTAGAAACCCTAGTTTTATTATAAGTTAGAATTTGGATCCCATTATTTCATGTGATCATTCCACCTTAGAAGCAACTCTAAAACCCTAGTTTTGTGTCACATGTAATCATGTGAGATTTACTTAACATATAGAACCTTAATAAGCAACAATTAAATACATGCTCAGGATCTACTATCATAAAACCAAGTCACCTGAGATTATCATTTAATGTCCCTATTCTTAATTAAAACCTATATGATCCCTAGTATCACTTAGGTATAAACCCTAACTTGTTAATTGGATTAGTACCAATGATCACCACTCCTATATACTATACTATTAAGATCAACCTCAACCATCAAACCCTAGTTGAGCCATAATGATGAACCCTAGTACTAACCTTGTGTAACAATTCACATCACATGCTCCTATTCCACTAAACCCTACTTAGGTAATGATAAGCCCTTAGCTTAGAAACCATTAGAGATTACTTAGTGAATCAAATAGGAAAATATAGTAAACCCTAACTCACAGCACCACCTTGACAACCATCCTTTGATATGATACCATAATCAACCATAGTAATAAACCTTCTAATACTTGCTACATATAGATCAATTCTATTTAAGAATCCAACTAGTTCCTATTAAAGAACTTAATGAATCCAATAGTAAACCCTAGAAAGCCATAGTTCCTATTTATAGTAGTTCTTGTTCTTATTTAACCTGTTCTTCAAAAGTTATTCTTTTGAAGTACAAATGTGAATCAAATCATAGAAACCCATAATTCTTATTTGAAATACTTATTACTTCTTAATCAATATGTTCTTCAAAAGTTATTCTTTTGAAGTATAAAATAAGTAATCATCAACCATGTCCTGTAGAACTTAAAACTGACAACTACTCTTGCTTGTTATGCAATCACTATTCTTTATGCGTATGATTGTTATGATGCATTATATCACTTGTTTATGTTATTAATATCACCAACCCTAATAAGAACTTTGTTTGAGAACCATCCTAAAAGTGCAACACATCCTAAAGAAATGTTTACAATTCAATCAAAACTAAATCATCGAGGTTAGGTTACGCTCGGGACGAATGCATCTCATATTATGCATTATAGCATATTTGCCAATTCTTTAAACATTGTCCTTACCGGACAATGATGGTATTTCAGAATTTGGAGTTCTCACGTATCGAAGCTTTGCCTGCATAATCTTGCAGTCAAGAAAGGCAAGTTCATCGCTTGCTCATGTCATTTGATTATTTTTATCAAACTATATGCAAAGTACTATACTTATCACTCATGCATTGAAAACAAAGTATTATTTTACAATTATGAATATGACTATGTGGTGGGCAATGGAACCATGGTATGTGTTGATATGGTGGAGGTTCCATTGCACGGTACTATTCATCTAGGACTAAGTACCAATGTCCAGTGATTCTAGCGCCGTACATATCGCGTTAACCATAAGATCTATAATGGCTCTGGGGAAGTCAGCTGTATCTTTTCCCTCTCGCATGCCAACGGACTAGTAATAAGGGTTGCCCGTATCGGTCTATCTTTGGTAAAGGTGGGGACATGTGGTCCTGCACGGTCTACCATTAGATAGGAGAGGGTAGACTTATTATTGGTCTATGAAGGATTGTAAGGGTTGTCCGTATCGGTCTATCTATGGTGGATAGGGCACATAAGTTGTTCGGAACGGTCTACCTTAATGGTAAAGGTGAGAACAAATGCCTGGGTCGGTCTACCCATAGATATAGGAGAGGACAGACTTACAAAGGTGGGTCTGAGGTCATGAGAAGGCGTGTGGACTTGGATCTACACCGGCCTCACACCAAGGAAGTGTGGACGGAAGATACGCCTGTTGGCAACAAGGATAAGGTCTCTATGGGAAAAGTAACGCACTGCAGAGGGTATCAAGAATTGGACTGCCACTCACCAGAAGGAACTGCGAACGCGGCAGAAAGGAACTCCATGAAGTTCTAGTCAACTTGTGAAGACTGACGGGCATAGTTTTCAGAATAAAATAAACCTTTTGAAGAAATGTTTATGAAAACTTGCATTCGCCTATGACTTTCTGGTCTATGGCGTAGCTAGTGCATGATACACCTATTTCCTAATATGAACTTGTTGAGTACGCTCATCCCACTCTTAAATCCCCTGCTTAGATCAAGGCACCGAAGGAGAAACTACCGTGGAACTCGAAGACAAAGGAGTCAACTGCAACAAGATGAAGAAACCAATCAAAGAAGTCAATGGAGTCAACTTCTGCATCAGCTAGAGTGGAAACTTAGACTAGTAATAGAAGGGAGCTTTCCCTAATCCTAGCACCTAAGTAGCTAGATTTCTATAGCAAACCAAGTAGCTCTTAAGCTTTAGTTAGCAATAAGTTAGACTACGAGTCGTTCTTCTGAAGCTTTATTTGAAGTTTTACCTCACTGTAAAGTAGGAGGTTGTGTTGATCTTCTGTAAACCGTTTGTGTATCCTTCTATAGACATACCTTGGACTCGCATATGTTTCTGTTGTACCACTCTGAGAGATGTAATATGAGTGGAACGGTGTTTCACTTGTGTTATGTCAACGACTTGTGTACTACACCATGCAAAGGGTACGCGGGTCATCACAAACTTGGTATCGAGCAAATGCTTTGACCCTAGGATTAAAACCCTTTAAAGGAGACCTATAGGTTTGGTAGTGTCTATAGGAAGTAGCCTTAGCTAAGTCAACTATGCTAAGCCAACTATTCTTTTGACTTGAGATGGGTATTCACTTGAGAATAATCCTGACACACTTGAGTCAATCTTTCTTATCTATATTTCTTAAGTAGAGTTAGTGAGTTATCTTGCTTCATTCCAACTAACTAGAACACCACTGGAGCTTAAGATAATTGGGTGGTAGTAGACCGCAGTTGGTATACAATACATGGTAGTCCAAAGGGAGGATACAACCATAAGGAAGATATCCTATTGGAAGAAGTATACCAATGCAGGTTATGGTTAAGTAAGAGTCATTTAAATGTTAAATGACTGGTGTTAAGTAATGTAGATAAGTAATATGAGGTAGTATATACCTATGATGAGTCAATCATAGGAGGTAAGGAAGAGTGATAGGAGTTATACAAGTCTACTTTTCATGGTAGAGTTGGTAATCATATATGATTCACTTGAGAGTCATGATGTGATGGAGTAGAACATCATAAATACGATAACAGAAGTATGATAAGGAGTAGGATTTAAGGAATAGTTCGAAAGCTTAGGCCTTAAAATCCTAATAACGGTACTAAGTATGCTAGAACCCTAGTCCTTAGTTTAAAGAAGGCTTATTTAGAGCATACCACATAGAGAAATCCTGGAGTCATAGGTAGTATAATAGCCTCGAGATATCATGTGAGGTTAGTTTTCAATTAAATAGAAGGTAAGTTAGCACTTTCCAAGGAAATTAGGTCAACCACAACTGTTCTGGACCAATTTGCTCAATTTTATTTGATTGCAAGTGAGCAATCGAGGTAAATATTGAGGCAAATAGTAGAAATCCATATATATATGTGCTAAGTATCACAACCTAAACCTATCTTATGTGGTGTTATATACTACACATCTGAGCCTGATGTTTAGGGATGTCTTACCCAACTATTATATTCAGGCATATAAGGATGTGTATTATAAGCACAAAGCTGGATTTTCTTGGATTTTATTGGATTTTCATTGTTTGACTAGATCCATACATGAAGTTTGACTTTGATATGCAAATGCATGTTGCAATATCAAGATCTTACTTGATGTTATAGGTCTAGAGGGTAAAGGTATTCGTGTGAGGAAGTGACGAACTCTGAAGATTTTGAAGACAAGATGAAGGTTCACTAGAAGAAGGAAGTACACTTGTGGGAAGCAACCACCCTACTTCAAAGGAAGGACTAATCAAAACTCACTTTTATCCTCAATTGAGGAGTACTTCAACATGGAAGTACAGTGAAAGTGAGAAAAATAGTGAATATGGAGCAGTAAAAGTGGATCCATATTCATTATGGAAGAAGGGAATGCAAGTGAAGTCACTTATGATACCATTTTCATAGTGTCAACAAGTGGTTTTCTTGCAAAACAAACCCTGGAAGAAGGAAAATGGACAAGTAAAGTCGCAGCTGATATTGTAAGACCGCAGCTGATATAGGATAATTATGAAGAGGAAGCACTTAAAATGAGGTAGATTTTAACTAAAACTATTAAAGTAGCCACAACTGGTAGGTAGATATTGACTAGAACCATAACATAGCCACAGCTGACATCAAATAAGTTACATCTAGTGCTAGATAGTCTGCAGCTGGTAATAAATAGTCCACACTTAATCGTTCTTTCACTCTAAAGGAAAGAGGGATTCCGAGCTGGTATTCCATAGCGGGTAACCATTTAGTCGGAGATTCCCATCGGATACCCACAACTGTGTGGATACACCGCAAATAATTCTTCGTGAGACTCTTGGAAAAAGTACAAATTAAAAGCCAGACCAAGACCAATCTTCTAACCTTGGAGTTTAATGATTAGAAGAAAAGGAGTTTAAAAGATCATTAGTAAACTCCAAGGGGGAGAGGAAGATTGAAGGAGAAATATTAAGATATGATTTGGAGGATGAAAGACGAAGAAGAAGGTCTGAACTGAGAGGAAGTCCGATCCTATTTTCATAAGATTGGTGGAAGTATCCATATTATAGTACTCTCAGGAGGATGTTAGACTAGAAGTCGAGGTTTATATCTCGAATCAGTAAGGGTTATACCCTAACTTGAGTGGGTAATTAATAATTACTCAGAAGCAGAAGAGCTTAAGTAAGTCAAAGATAATGAACTTGGATGAAGAAGATGTCGGAGCGAAATCAAAGTTTGAGAAAACAAAAGACCGAAGGGTTTGACCATACTAAAACATAAGCCTATTAGAAAGATTCCTTTAATGGAACCTAAAGAAACCAAAAGGAAGATAACTAGTATGAACTAGAAGCCATGATTGGATGGACTAAATGAGTCTAATCCATTCGTAGGACTAAACAACCAGGACCATGCCTATTATAAATACCTTACGAAGTACCATTACATTCGTTATGGTAGTAAGGGAAAACAATACCTTACTTTAAACCAATCCTTTAGACTTAAGGTTTGGGCACCGCAGCTGGATTACCGCAGCTGGTAGAACCAAGCTTTGAGTACCCAAATAGGAAGATGTCACCACAACCATTAGTAAAGTCCATTAGCTCAATAAGATGTCCTAAACCAAGGATCTTTGAAGAGTAAGACTAGAAGCTTAGAGTGTTGGATGAAATCATGGAATTGAAGAAAGTATGAGTGCCAGACACCAGGATACTTCAGGAAGGATCTGGACAAGGGATATATCCAATTATATCTAATGAGATCACCATGGAGTTTGAAGGATGGTGATCTGTTCAAATCAGTTCAACATTCCGAAACATGAGAGCGTTCGAACTTCGGGACGTTCAGTTTAAGGGGGAGAGTTGTAATATCCAGGTTTAGAGGCTATAAAATGAGAGAACACCAAAGTGTGCATTGCATTCATGCATAGAAAATCGGGAAATTTTCGCGCTTTCAAATAAAACTTACCACAGTAACTGAAGTTTCACTTGACTTGCTGGAATAGAAGTAGATCATCAAGTCAAGCGCTATAAACTTCACTGTGATCTTTACTAAAACCTTGTTTTGGGTAGAGATGATTTGATCTATGAGCTAGATCAAATGGAATTAGCTTTACAACAAACAACACCTTAAGTAAGGGTCAACTACAAGATTCTATAAAAGATCTCAACATGACATTCCTTACAACAACACATGAATAATTAAGAAACTATTCTTTACTTATCTTTTCCATGTCTTTTACTAAATAAATGTTTCTACCATGATTCTCATGGTGTATCTTCAAATAATTTTGTGTGTAATATAATTCAATTCTAAACTTATTAATAAATAAGGTAAATCACAGGGTCTAAAGTGCATAAAGGCCACACATTCTTATTTAAATCATAACTTATTAAATATATGGAATATCATAAAACTGAATCCATTTACATTACAAGTTATAGTTCAAACTATTTGAATAAAACTACTCATGAGTATTTTGAAACTCATATGATCATGCCTTGGTGCAATCAAACACCAACTATTCAAAATTGAGGAATAACCTTCAACCTTGACTTTTTGACCAATATTATAATATAAATCCAATCAAATATGATATAGTGACTCATCCACAATAATAAAACCATCCACAAGATATTTAGTAACAAATGCCACTTGGCTATCCAAATATAATTCATATGAGAGGATAATGATCATGCCACATAGGATGAAAATATCTACATGACTTGCATCCCAAGACTTGCCACCTCATGCTCAAAGGATTGCTATGGATGAGGGCATGACAACCAAGCACCTTACTCATCAAACCAAAACAAGAGTCACCACCTATGTGTCATGACACTAGAGCTTGCCCAAGCCTATAAAAGGAGCCACACCCTTCATCCATTTGCTCATCTAGTACCATGATACATGGGAACAAACATATAGAGCCACTCCATATGAATTAGCTAGGATCAAGATGAAGAAGCTAGGAGGTGGAGGCATACCACAAGATGCAGTTTATCAGATTTCCTGAAGAACAAGCTACAAAAGATACCAAGGTAGAATCCCTAGGCAAACCATATAATTATAGGATCATATCATCATCTCCTGAGTAGGACCTTAGGTTATTAAGAGACATTGAGAAGTGAGAGAGATTATAGATGCTAACCATATCCATGACTATCCTAGAGAATACTAGAGAAGTATTAAATCCTTCTTGTGCAAACCAACCTTTAATCTTGGAGGTGAGAGCCATGTTCTATTAATGAAACCTAACCAAAGCTTATGCCCATATCTTAATTCTAGTTGTGTATCATATTGGTGATCACTACTTAAACCCTAAACTACATGTGAATTCCAACCCATGGATTACTTTGGATTATAATTATAACCCTGCCATGCCTCATGCCTATTTTATACTTCAATTAGTGAAGCATATGCAAAACCCTAAACCCTTCCACATAGGATTCACCCCACATAAAATATTATGTCCTAACTTGTGTATCATAGATCACAAGTATAAACCAAGCCATATATGCTTATGGACTAAATGCCATTTGGTGAGTAGAGTGAACCAATATCCAATTCTATTTTCTATTCCAAGGAACTCTATTTATAATCCAAGTTAGTAGTTTGCTAAGCAAGATTATTTAACATAGAGTGAAGCCAACCATTTTCTTAAACCCTTAGAAATAAATCTCCACATAAAATCATGATTCAATTCCATCTTTATTACCATCTATTTTGAACTCTAGCCATAAATAAAATAAGATGAACAATCAATATTCTTTAACACTAGCAAAATATAATGTGTTCATCATGCATTGATTATAAAATTCAAATTACCTGAATACATTGATTTCCTAAATTAAAAAGGGAACTAAAATAAAAACATAGTTCCATGTCTATTTTCATTAAACCTCACAAGATATTAGTCTAATCATGAACTAAATATTTATTTAAAAGCAACACTATGCAGTAAGCAATATTACCAAATTATTTTGATACTCAAATATTTAGAACCTGCAAAACAAAACAGAATTCAAATTTGAATTCAAATATCAAAACAGAAAATAAAAACAGCAAATAAAAATTTGAAATGAGAAAAGGGAGGGAAAGCTTTACCTGTCCACCGAAGCAGCCCAGCACCATAGCAACCCACATCACGGCCCAGGTCAGCCCAGCCCACGAAGAAAACGACCCAAATCATGTATCGTTTCAACGAAGAAGAAAAGGAGCACCGTCTTCTTCTCCGGCGTCGACAGCGCAGAGGAGAAGCCGGCCACCTCACCGTGATGGATAGGGACGCCCTGGACGTCGTCAGAAATCTCAGAAACGCGCCCAAATCCTTTCGCATCCGAGCCTATCTAATTGCGTCCCGATTCGTGCTCGTTTGCAGTAACAATGGCACCGCCACATCTCGGCCGTCGCCGACGGTGAACTTCCTAATTTGACCTCGCGGAGCTCTATAAATAGGCCAAGAGCTTCTCCAAGAAACCCTAGTACCTCGCCGCCCAACCATTCTCTCTCAGACGCCCTCTATCTCTCACCATTCTCCGTTTACTGTCGCCGGCGTCGTGGACGAGTTCGACGAGGAGACCACCCCAAGCTCCGTGCAGTGGTTCATTGGAAGCGCATCGTCGAGAGGAGCCTCTGGGTGCAAGCAATCGTCAAGGGGAACTCGGAGCCAGACGAATTTGATCGTTCCCTTTCCGTCGGGTTCGCCGGGAGATCGCCAATCGTCGTCGTCTCCGTCAACCATCGCCGGAGCCGACCACACCTTGAGCTTCAGGGTGAGCATACGCGTCTATACTGCTTCCTAGCATCGCTCGTAGCCTCTGATTTGAATCTCGCCGGAGTGTACCGCCGCGGGACATGATTTCCGACGAAGCTCCGGTGACCTATAGCTTGTTCCACCACCACCATAGTGTTCCCCATCTTCTTCTCGTTCGATTGATACCAACCGCGCATCCGGGGGTGCCTGTAGCGGCGGCGCCGTCTTCGTCTGACCGCCGGCGTCAAGCCGCCGGTAGAGATGACGTGGCCGTGGGCTCCCCGCACATGTTTGACTTGGTCTTGCCCTCGTGGCAGGTGACCTGGACTAGGTCCCACCTGTCTGTGACTAGAACTAGGTTTTGAACCGGTACACTTAGTATTTTTGTTTAATTTAAAACCAGTAAATTGCTGCAACTTTGCAAAATCATATAAAATTCATATTAACTCAGAAAATTATGAATAATATATCAAAATGCTCACAAAAATAAACTCTATTCAAATAAAATATAAAACAAAAATGTGTGTCAAAATAAAAATTCACTTATTTTTAACTTTGTCAATTATGCCATTTCAATTATTTAAAATACCATTTGAATTCAATAATTAGTGAAGTTATAAAAATTAAATTTTAACTATTCAGTAACTAAGTAAAATGTTTAGATTAATTTTATTTACCATATTTGCATTAACTTAATTACTAGTGGTAATTCATAAACCCTAATTTGCAAATTACTATTTTCTATTTTCTTTAAATAGTAATAACTCAAGAAAATATTAAAAGTCAATATTATTTTGGTAGATCAACAATTATTTACTTAAACATTCTTAAGTTAACAAGTTAAATACTTTAAACCTAATAACAATAATTAGGAAACCCTGATTTCTAATTAAACCCTAACTAGTAATTATTTTAACTCTTAAACCCTCTAAAAATTAATAGCATGTTAAAATTATTAATAACTTTATTTCAAGTACTTAACCACATTAATTCTAGTACCAAGTATTACTTTAAGAATTGGATCATAATTTAGAAACCCTAGTTTTATTATAAGTTAGAATTTGGATCCCATTATTTCATGTGATCATTCCACCTTAGAAGCAACTCTAAAACCCTAGTTTTGTGTCACATGTAATCATGTGAGATTTACTTAACATATAGAACCTTAATAAGCAACAATTAAATACATGCTCAGGATCTACTATCATAAAACCAAGTCACCTGAGATTATCATTTAATGTCCCTATTCTTAATTAAAACCTATATGATCCCTAGTATCACTTAGGTATAAACCCTAACTTGTTAATTGGATTAGTACCAATGATCACCACTCCTATATACTATACTATTAAGATCAACCTCAACTATCAAACCCTAGTTGAGCCATAATGATGAACCCTAGTACTAACCTTGTGTAACAATTCACATCACATGCTCCTATTCCACTAAACCCTACTTAGGTAATGATAAGCCCTTAGCTTAGAAACCATTAGAGATTACTTAGTGAATCAAATAGGAAAATATAGTAAACCCTAACTCACAGCACCACCTTGACAACCATCCTTTGATATGATACCATAATCAACCATAGTAATAAACCTTCTAATACTTGCTACATATAGATCAATTCTATTTAAGAATCCAACTAGTTCCTATTAAAGAACTTAATGAATCCAATAGTAAACCCTAGAAAGCCATAGTTCCTATTTATAGTAGTTCTTGTTCTTATTTAACCTGTTCTTCAAAAGTTATTCTTTTGAAGTACAAATGTGAATCAAATCATAGAAACCCATAATTCTTATTTGAAATACTTATTACTTCTTAATCAATATGTTCTTCAAAAGTTATTCTTTTGAAGTATAAAATAAGTAATCATCAACCATGTCCTGTAGAACTTAAAACTGACAACTACTCTTGCTTGTTATGCAATCACTATTCTTTATGCGTATGATTGTTATGATGCATTATATCACTTGTTTATGTTATTAATATCACCAACCCTAATAAGAACTTTGTTTGAGAACCATCCTAAAAGTGCAACACATCCTAAAGAAATGTTTACAATTCAATCAAAACTAAATCATCGAGGTTAGGTTACGCTCGGGACGAATGCATCTCATATTATGCATTATAGCATATTTGCATTTTAAACATTGTCCTTACCGGACAATGATGGTATTTCAGAATTTGGAGTTCTCGTACGAAGCTTTTGTATAATCTTGCACTCAAGAAAGGCAAGTTCATCGCTTGCTCATGTCATTTGATTATTTTTATCAAACTATATGCAAAGTACTATACTTATCACTCATGCATTGAAAAGCAAAGTATTATTTTACAATTATGAATATGACTATGTGGTGGGCAATGGAACCATGGTATGTGTTGATATGGTGGAGGTTCCATTGCACGGGTACTATTCATCTAGGACTAAGTACCAATGCCGTCCAGTGATTCTAGCGCCGTACATATCGCGTTAACCATAAGATCTATAATGGCTCTGGGAAGTCAAGTATCTTTTCCCTCTCGCATGCCAACGGACTAGTAATAAGGGTTGCCCGTATCGGTCTATCTTTGGTAAAGGTGGGGACATGTGGTCCTGCACGGTCTACCATTAGATACAGGAGAGGGTAGACTTATTATTGGTCTATGAAGGATTGTAAGGGTTGTCCGGATCGGTCTATCTATGGTGTATAGGACAGGCACATGAGTTGTTCGGAACGGTCTACCTTAATGGTAAAGGTGAGACCAAAGGCCTGGGTCGGTCTACCCATAGATATAGGGAGGACAGACTTACAAAGGGTGGGTCTGCGAGGTCGCGGAGAAGGCGGTGTGGACTTGGATCTTACACCTGGCCTCACACCAAGGAAGTGTGGACGGGAAAGATATCGCCGGTTGGCAACAAGGATAAGGTCTCTTATGGGAAAAGTAACACACCTCTGTAGAGGGTATCAAGAATTGTGACTGCCACTCCCTGCTCCGGGAAGGAACGCGAACGCGGCAGGAAAGGAACTCCATGAAGTTCTAGTCAACCCGTGAAGACTGACGGCATAGTTTTCTGAATAAAATAAACCTTTGAAGAAATGTTTATGAAAACTTGCATTCGCCTATGACTTTCTTGTCTATGGCTGTAGCTAGTGCATGATACACCTATTTCCTAATATGAACTTGTTGAGTACGCTCGTACTCATCCCACTCTTAAATCCCCTGCTTAGATGGCACCGAAGGAGAAACTACCGTGGAACTCGAAGACAAAGGAGTCAACTGCAACAAGATGAAGAAACCAATCAAAGAAGTCAATGGAGTCAACTTCCATCAGCTAGAGTGGAAACTTAGACTAGTAATAGAAGGGAGCCTTTCCCTAATCCTAGCACCTAAGTAGCTAGATTTCTATAGCAAACCAAGTAGCTCTTAAGCTTTAGTTAGCAATAAGTTAGACTACGAGTCGTTCTTCTGAAGCTTTATTTGAAGTTTTACCTCACTGTAAAGTAGGAGGCTGTGTTGATCTTCTGAAACCGTTTGTGTATCCTTCTATAGACATACCTTGGACTCGCATATGTTTCGTTGTACCACTCGAGAGATGTATGAGTGGAACGGTGTTTCACTTGTGTTATGTCAACGACTTGTGTACTACACCATGCAGTGGTATTGAGGAGTCAGATGGAGAAGAAGATAGGTATCACCGACCAAGGTGGTGCTCTGATGGACTCACCATTCTCAAGCGCAGGGTGCAATGGCTGCAAACTGAAGAAGCCGAGGCACACCTGACACGTATGGGAAAGCGCGGCCCGATCCGCCGTAAAATTCAGCAAGCATTGGAGACAAAGGCGCCCGCCAAAGAAAGTATGGCGGACAAAGCCGATGCACAGGCCGCCGTGCCGGCAGCAGGCATCGGCCGGTACAAACATGGTATCCGTGATCCTGGACAGAGTAGCAGGTCCAAGATATTGGACGTACGTGGCAAGGCCGACCGCGATCGGCCCTCAAAAAAGGGAAAGCAAAGGATCTTATCTCCCATGCCACGTAGCTAGTGGGAAACCAAGAAGTGCTAAACCTTCACGAAGCATTGCAATAAAGAGGAGACCGATTCCAGCGATCGCCAAAATTATCCTCGACATGCGTTTGTCCGTGTTCAGCATTGATCCGACAGATGCCCGAAGAGCCGATACCATCAATTACTTGAGCGAATTGGCTGGGCACATAGATGGATGAGACACGAGGATACGAAGTGAGACACGAGGATAGGAAGCTGGGAGTGATGTCAAACACCCACAGCAGCTCAGTATGGGGGCCGATGCAATCGGCCAATAAAAAACGAAAATACGTAAATTTTTGGGCACAGCCGATGCGTAGACATCGACTTAAGAATTCAAGCCACGCACGCCATCGACTCAAGGGATACGATCGTTAAAGTGTGAGCCTAATGGAGCGCCTCAAGTTACGTAGCGAGAGCTCTACTAAAGGAGCCCCTCATGGAATGGTTGGTGGCTCCGTTAGCAAATCTTCAAGATCGCAGCGCCTGCGTAAGCATGCAGATCAGGTTGAGGTGAGAACAGCCATGACCATCCAATTGGCTGACGTTTCTCCGGGCTTGACCAAGGTGAAAACTTCATCAAACATCTTCATCAGAAGCTGCATCAGTCTGCTCGAGGTGATAAACCAATCTGAGCAGCAAGACGCAAGAGGGGAGCTAGGAAGAGTTCGAGGGCCACTACGTTTGAGGCTTCTTAGTTCAAGAGAGCTGCTGGTCCTTCCAGAGCCGTCCTAGTGCATGGTCTCCTTGGGCGTAAGCTTTCCGCCTGCTTTGATGAAGAACTGAGTGGAGGGGGCAGCTCACCTTGAAGGTCTCTCTCTATTGAAAGCCGATTTGGCCGAATCGGCGACGCTGCACTACATGGGAAGCCGATGATGGCCCATTCGGTTGGTACATCTTTATCCTTGCCTTGATCGAGGCTCCTGGGCAGCTCGCCTCAAGGTTCTTTGTTCCGAGGAGCTAGAGCCACCAATTTGAAGAGGAGCCATCATAATTGATAGGCTTTGGGCCAGTTTGTTACAAAGAGACAAAGCATCGCGAAAGTTGTAGGCGATCAAGATTTTCAACAATGGTCCTAGAGTTCTCCCGAAGGCATCAATTCTCGAGTCTTGCCGATTAAAGCTAACATTAAGCTCAGGGGACTTGGGTTTCCAAGATTTAAGGTTTGCGCGATTACGATTTGGTCCTGTTCGACTGAAATTTGAGGATCTGAACTGATCTATCTCGAAATTTATCATAAGAGACCGATGCGTTGCCATCGGTTCATCGAGCGTTGATCAGGCTAACAATCGGCAAAATCAATACAAGGGAGAATCGGCTAAATCAATTTGCAAGGAATCGGAAGAGTCAAATTGGGGAAATTCTTCATTGATAAACGAGATTTCTTACATAAAGAGCTGATTGCTCTCAAAAGGAAGAATTAGGGGTACATTGCCCTATCTACTACTGCTGGCCCTAGGCTAAGATCCTATCTAGGGGCCATTGCTGCCTCATCGTCGCCGTCATCGTCGCCGCTGTGCGATGGCGTGTAACTCACACGTTCGTTGGGAACCCCAAGAGGAAGGTATGATGCGTACAGTAAGTTTTCCCTCATAAAGAAACCAAGGTTTAATCGAACCAGGAGGAGCCAAGAAGCACGTTGAAGGTTGATGGTGGCGAAATGTGATGCGGCGCAACAACAGGGATTCCGGCGCCAACGTGAATCTGCACAACAAAAAGTACTTTGCCCCAACGAAACAAAGGAGGTTGTCAATCTCACCGTTTGTTGTAACAAAGGATTAAGCGTATCGAGTGGAAGATGATTGTTTGCAAGAAAATAATAAAACACAATTGCAGTAGATTGTATGCTATGTAAAGAATAGGACCGGGTCCACACCACTAGAGGTGTCTCTCCCATAAGATAAAAGCATGTTGGGTGAACAAATTACAGCGGGCAATTGACAAATAGAGAAAGGCATAACAATGCATATACATGATATGATAAATATAGTGAGATTTAATTGGGCATTACGACAAAGACCGCCATCCAACTGCATCTATGTCTAAAAAGTCCACCTTCAGGTTATCATCCGAACCCATTCAGTATTAAGTTGCTAAGCAAAGACAATTGCATTAAGTATGGTGCGTAATGTAATCAACAACTACATCCTTAGACATAGAATCAATGTTTTATCCCTAGTGGCACAAGACATCCACAACCTTAGAACTTTCTGTCACTGTCCCAGATTTAATGGAGGCATGAACCCACTATCGAGCATAAATACTCCCTCTTGGAGTTAAGAGTACAAACTTGGCCAGAGCTCTACTAATAACGGAGAGCATGCAAGATCATAAACAACACATAAACAATAGATTGATAATCACCATAATCATAGTACTCTATCCATCGGATCCCGACAAACACAACATATAGTATTACATATAGATGATCTTGATCATGTTAGGCAGCTCACAAGATCCAACAATGAAGCACAACAAGGAGAAGACGACCATCTAGCTACCGCTATGGACCCATGGTCCAGGGGTGAACTACTCACTCATCACTCCGAGGCGATCATGGCGATGAAGAGTCCTCCGGAGATGAATCCCCTCTCCGGCAGGGTGCCGGAGGCGATCTCGAATCCCCCGAGATGGGACGGCGGGCGGCGGCGTCTCTGGAAGGTTTTCCGTATCGTGGCTCTCGGCACCGGGGTTTTCGCGATGGAGGCTTTAAGTAGGCGGAAGGGCAACGCGGGGGCCACACGAGGTGCCAGGGGGTAGGGGCGGCCAGTGGCCTGGGCCGCGCCGCCCTGTCCCCCGGCTGCCTCGTGGCCCCACTTCGTTATCTCTTCGGTCTTCCGAAGCTTCGTGCAAAAATAGGACCCGGGCGAAAGTTTCGTCCAATTCCGAGAATATTTCCTTACTAGGATTTTAAACCAAAAACAGCAGTAAAACAGAATGGCTCTTCGGCATCTTGTTAATAGGTTAGTTCCGAAAATGCATAAATATGACATATAATGTGCATAAAACATGTAGGTATCATCAATAAAGTAGCATGGAACATAAGAAATTATCGACACGTTGAGACGTATCGCCGTCCTCCCGCCGGTCATCCCCGTCAGAGCGCCGCCGCAGACCTCGTTGTCCTCATCCTCCTCGTCGCACGCTGCCCCGCCGTCGAAGTCGCCGAGTTTCCCGGCTGGGGCAATGGCGTTGGCCGGCGGCTCGTCGGAGGAGTTAGCCTCCCTCCTCCTCCTCCTTCACCTCCTGAGGAGGTGACCCCGTCCCAGGGAAGGCGGTCGCTTCCTCCACCGCTTCCCCATTGGCGAGGAAGCGGAGGTCACTCTCCCCGTCGGTCAAGGACTTGTCATCCTCGACCAAACGGAGAAGTCGTGGTCCTCCTTGTCCCACGCCGTTGGGGCAAGGATATCGTACGCCGCCTGCGTACCCCACTCTGGTGTTGATTCCCTGATGGGAGAGGACACGTAGGAAAGACCCGACGAAGTGGAGGAGGAAGAAGAGGAAGACATGGCGACGGAGGAGGGCTTTTGGAAATACTGATGCGAGGGGATGAAGAAGAGAACTGTTCGATGCGGTTAAATAAAAGGAGATGGAAATTTAATTGTCGAGCAGTTTTCGAGGACATGGTGCCAAAAGAGAAAGTTGGGAAGGCAAGTCGTCATGATGAGAAAATACTGCGACGGTTCTGCTCTGCCACGACATGACCCCTCGGAGGAAAAATGATGGTTTTGAAATTATCATTGCCAAAACCAGGGGGCATGTGTTATCACCGGATTTTGGCCAAATCAAGAGATGGCCGTAAGTGAAGATGGGCTTTGAAGATTACACGTGAGGCGTCTTTGAAGCGGCCTTGCGCTAAGAGTTTGGGCTAAATTGCCCGTGTATCTCGTAATATAGTAGATCGATCGGTGTAGAATTAATGATAGAACTGCTCGTACCTGCTAGGGCACGCTCAATTAGAAAGTCCCTTGGACTATAAATATGTATCTAGGGTTATCGTAAAGGAGGACAATCACGTTCACAACAAACACAAATCAAGCGCATCGCCACCCCTTCCTTCGAGGGTTTCTTCCGGGTAAGCATCATGTTGCTAGATCGCATCTGCGATCTAGGCAAGACACGTTATTCGTCTACCTTGTGCTGCTTTGCTGGGCGTTGTTGATGGCGAGCAGCACTACTTATCTTTAGGTGTTTAGGCTTTGCTGATGCTTTCTCGTGCATAATCGCGTGGCAATGCCGTCCCTCGATATTTAGCTGCCCTTACACCTATCTCGGGTGTAAGGGCAGCATCTTGCTTGATCGTTACTTAGTAGATCCTGATCCGTTATAGTTGCTCCTTCTGGCAGGGATTAGTTTAATATCCGCATAGTTAGGCCTTATGTCGGGCCTGACGATCCGAGTGCGTTAGGTGTTGTTCTACCTCTACAAGGGATGTTCCGGGAATCAACGTTATGTTGGTTTTTAGGCCTTTGTAGGGTAGTTTGCATCATCTTCCGTATCTGCTAGGCCCGATCGCACGTAGGACGTTCCGATTATGCGGTGAAAACCCTAAACTGTCAGAGATCGGTTTAGCTTTGTTTTGATCAAGCAAGATCCCCATGTCATTGCAAATCCAACGTGAACCATGGGGGGATCGGCTCTTTGAGCCGATCCACAGGCAACCCGAGAGCCGATAGGGCTCGTATTTAATGTTTACGTGTCTACCATGAACAATCGGCACTCTAACACCTTCCCGATCGGGTCTAGGTCAGGTGGCACGCCCTAGCAACCGCCAGGACGTGGCTGGAAGACTTGGACGACGCGAGGTGCCAGGGTCCACTAAGCGGCCTTGGGAGCCTCCCGGCTCTTCGTGTTGCTTAACCATTGCCCGCCGGTGGGTTTTGGCAGGTAACACCACTTCACAAGCTCCACGAAGGAGAAGCCCGGACCTCTTCACAATCTTCCACGAAGAGGTCACCGGAGCACCAACCGCCAAGCCAACTAGGAGGTCACCTCTCCAAGAGTAACAAGCTCATGGTCTCTCACTCGAACTAATCGTATTGGAGAGATCAACACTATGCAAGGATGCAAAGCAAAAAACACCAAGAAAAGTGCTCAAATCTTTCTCTCTCAAATCCCACCAAAGCAACAAATGCTATAGAGGAACTAGAGAGTAAGAACAAGGGTGGAAATCAACAAATGACACCAAGATCTTGATCCCAAAAGTTCTCCTCACTTAGAGAAGGAATTGATTGGTAGAGGTTGTACATCTAGATCTTCTCTTTCAAATCCCTCTAGAATATGCAAGAATCCCATGGGAGGAACAGAGAAGAAGCAAGCTTAGAAAGGTCAAGAATGGTGGAAAAAAACGTGCCGAAGAACCCCTAGAACAATGGGGAAGAAGGCACTTTTATAGCCCCTCAAAATATGACGGTTTGGGGCTAAAAGTCGAGCCACCCAGCCCTGAGCCCGGCAGGCTGGGCTGGGTGCCGACCTACCCGGCAACAATACCTAGCCTGCCGACCCAGACGCTGAAAATGCGACAACTTTTGCATCCGAACTTCGATTTCGATGATCTTGGGCTCGTTGGAATCACGACAACAAGCTATACAACATTATGCATAGAAACATCATAGTCCAACCAAAGAGAAGAACAACAATATGAAAGTTTTGTCCTATCTATAAAAATCAAAACCAGTAAAACCTCCAAAATTGAAAACACAATAGGAGATGCATACGAATTCTGCTTTAGATGAACTTGAACTTGTTGTAAAGCTAGCAACAAGCTCAATGACCTCAAATAAAGAAACACCAAGAAGCAACAAGAATAGGGATGCAAAGTATGGAAATGATTGAGCTCCCTAAGACGATGTGATCAAGTTACCCAACCGAAAGCCCCTCTTGATAGTGTGGCTCTCTATCCTATAACCCGATCTCCCAACAACCACCTTGAGACCGGTAAAAGGAAAACATAGAAAGGCCATATCTTTGCCTTGAGCATCCCACTTGATGTTGATGATGATGCTTCATGCTTCATCCAAGGCGGAATGCCCACTTGATCATTGTTGCTTCGTGAAGACTCATGATTGCTCCCCCGTACACCACTATGAAAAGCTTCATTTGAAGAACATATTCACAAGTCCATTATCACCGAATGGATGGCAAGCTTCAAGCATGATATCTTCGATATGCTCATCTTGAACTTGCCCTTCACAACTTTGATGACATCCAAGCTTGATGCCATTATCTCATGGGCTATATGAGATCATACTCTTGATGCATGCTCATGGCAAGATACCTAACCCACATAGACAACAAAAATGCGCATATATAGTGGGTTAGCTCATGAAGCTTAATTGACAAGGCTTACCGCCCACAAGCTAGATCACATGATCCAAAGTGGTACTATCTTTATGCTTCATGTGTTGACCAACTTGAATTCAATCTTCACTCTTAGTCTTGTTTAACCTTGTATATCTTCATGCTATATCATAATATCTTGATCATTTATTGCTTAACACATAAGCTAGAGCATGACTAACAACTTGAGTTCCACACAAGAACTCCATCTTCATTTCTTCTTCTTGATCATATCATATTCTTCTCTTCAAATCGATGATCTTGATGCCAATACAAAAGGTATAACATTATATTCATTGCATCCGCACCACATATGGACTTCAAGAAATACCTATGGATATTCCTTCATATAAACACAACGAAAACATTAGTCCATAGAGGATTGTCATTAATTACCAAAAACACACTTAATTAGGGGCAATGTACCCTTGCAATATCCCCCATTTTGGTAATTGATGACAATCTTAACAAGAGGGTTTACATTATGAATATTAGAAACAAGTATGCAACTTAATTATCCGAGAATAAGTTGTATACAAGAGGTTGTATTTTATATGGTCAAGTAACACAAAGCTACTAGCCCATATCAAAACCGATTCTACTCACAAAAACTACAACTAATACAAGAGATGTGAGTAGAACCAACACATATAGAGAAAATCTCCCGCAAAATATGCACGTGTGATGAACTTAAATTTCATGCATACATTGTCAAGCTTAACCTTTAGGAGTGTTTCCACTATATATTCAACCATGCAAAGCATAATAAATATGAAATTCATGAGATGCAAAACACTTAAGCACGAACCAAACTTAAGTATAAAACCATTTCCCTTAAACCCTCTAAACTTCTCCCGATCGACAACTTCTCCATCTGGGACTTGCCACCTCCTCCTGGAATGGCAGGTCACATTTGGCATGCAGGCATCGCAAAGACCCTATGGTCGATCTGGAAGGCACACAATGACCTCATCTTCAATGCCAAGACCTCCATGGCGAGAAATGTGCTCCATAGGGCTGGTGATGACCTTGCTATCTGGAGATGGAGTTACACGATCCATGACCGCGAACCGCTCAACACTCTTTGTAGTTTCCTCTTGTCTGCTACTATGTAATTTCTTCGTATCCCTTCTCTAAAACCCCCATGTACCCGTCTTTCTCACTTTGTATAGTTGGTATGATTGCAAAGTCGCCTTGAGTAATATAACACGTGGTGGGGATTTATCCCGCCCCACCCCTAAATTCTCGAAAAAGTTTTCTGGTCAAAACTTTAGTGTTGTACTATGATACTAGAGCGGCACTTGATATTTCAAAGAATCTTGTGCAATGTGATCAGCCAAAACACAATGAGATATACCATCACTTCATCGAAGGAGAAGTTGAATCCAGAAATTATTTAAAGTTAGCATATACTAGTATGCTTTAGTAAGGGGCCACTGGATAAACTGTTTTTAATGGAGCAATACCGATTTATACTATGTATTTAGGGCATGTACAATAAGGTGATATTAGCCTTTCCTTACATTTGCAATGTAGAATTTTTGCTTAGTTAGAGGAAAGAGAAGAAAAAAAAATTGTCTTCATTTAGCTTAGGACTGATCTTTATTAATAAGAGAAGACTAGTTTACTCATTATACGAGTCGTCTCCCCTCAGTCACATAATTTCCGATTAAAAATAATTAATTTTTATTTATTGCAAGGGATGACAATAAGAGATAATGCATTGTACTCCTTATATTTATCTAGATGACGTGGACTATTAGTATTGTACGTGCCCTTACCCCATCTCGAGGGGTGCATTTACCCAATATTAATGAGAATATTGAGATGTATTTGTTAGCAACTATGCAATAATGTAGTGGCTGAATTGCAAAAGAAAATTATCAAGAGCAGAGGGGCACCAGTTCGGCGATGAAGCTTCTAGTGTTTTCCCCACCTCTTCTGTTCGTCCTCTCCAATCCCTAGCACCTAAAATCCAAATCTTCTACAGTACAGAAAGGGTGTAGGGAGGAGGATGGTTTCGGCCGTCGAATTGCAGGTTCTGAATCCGACTGGACCTCTGATAGATCTGCAGCAAGGTGGTGCCCTTGGGCATCCTTCCATCCACGGATCCGAGCACCCCACGGTCGCGGCTCTATCGGACGAGAAAGGCCGAATCCTAGTCGAGGTCAGTTAGATCAGCAACGCGGCGGCGCCCTCAGCCTCGGCCTCCCCCTCGTTGCCTATATTAGCAATGCGAATCCACGCCGGAACCCAACGCAACCCTTCCGCCCATCGATCCGGGCAAGAAACCAAGAAACCAGACGCGCCGCAGAGCAGGGGATCCTCTCCTTTCCATCCATAGATCCGAGCAAGAAACCAAGACGCACAGCAGAGCAGAGCAAGAACAGGGGATCCTCTCCTTTTCATCCATCCATCCGAGCAAGAAACCAAGACGCACAGCAGAGCAGAGCAAGAAGAGTGGATCCTCTCCTTCCCATCCATGGAAGCCTCCAAGTTCGGGTTCGGCCGGAGCATGCCGCCGGCATTCAAGTTCGACCCCACTGACGCCGACATCGTCGCCTACTACCTCCTCCCCCGCGCGCTCGACCTCCCCAACCCTCACGCGCGCGCCATCATCGAGGACGATCCCCGCGGCGCCCCGCCGTGGGAGATCCTGCAGAGGCTCGGCGACGTCGACCACGCCTTCTTCTTCGGCCCGGCCACGGACCCGTCCCGCAACGCCGGCCGCAGGAGCCGCACCGTCAAGGGCGGCGTGTGGCAGGGGCAGAAGGGGGTCGAGGAGACCGTCACCGTGGTCCGCCCCGGCGGCGGCGGCGAGGTCAACATCAAGTACAAGCGCTACGATCTCTCCTTCTACCTCACCAACGGCAAGAGCAGCACCGGCTACGTCATGCACGAGTACGAGATTCTCTCGCCGCCGCTCCCCGCCACCGTGCTCACCCGCATCAAGGTCACCGGGAAGATCAAGAAGCAGCGGGCCGCCGCCGCCGAACAACAAGTCCCAGACCCTGCGCAGCCGGGCCCGAGCTACAAGTTCGATGACGCCTATGGCGGTGGCATCGTCCATGACGGCGGCTACTACACTACTCCTCTCCAGTATGAGCTCCCTTTGGTCCAGTACGACGATTACTGCATCTCGATCCCAGATCAGCCGGGCGCGAGCTACAACTACGATGCCGCCGCAGTGGACGGCGAGGGATGCGCTGAGGCGCAAGCCAGTACTTCCTATGGCGGAGGGATGGTGGAGAATGCCGGCTCCTACTTTGATCCTTCCGGCGACGTCCCTGAGTGTGGCGCCGACTACAGCAACTACTACGCCGAGTACCAGCAGTGGCAATGTCAGCAGGACCGGAGCAACCAATACCAGGCCGGAGATGCCGCCGTGGCGTCCTGCGGCGGCGAGCAACAAGCCGGTGGCAACAGCGATAACGGCAGTGTCGTGGGAACCGAGACGAGTGTCTCAACATCTTCGCTATGCGACGGGGCGGTGGACTTGTACGACGCCAGCTTCTACAACATGTTGGTCTGCGATGACGACGGCTTCAAGTGCGAGCAGGCTGATGAACCACATTACTGATGCCGTTTCTTGTATTGATGATCCACATTACTCATTCTCTCGCAGAAATATTCTTTTTCAGTAGAAAGAACAGAAAAGTTGCTTTTCTATTGAACAGATTGTATGGAACTAATCAAGGTCTCATTGTGTACCTGAGCGATTTTTTCTGAATTATACATTGCTGAGTGAGATTTCTTGAATTATATGGTATTTGCAAGCCCCATTTTGTGATATGCACCAGAGACACTGGTCACTTGCTTTGAGGAGATGGCTAGATGAATCTAAGCAAAATCAGTACAATTCTCCTAGAGAATCCTTGGCTGGGATTGTTCTAGTTCCAGATCCTGTTGTTCTTATGTGGAAGTCGTCAAAATCAAAAGCGTTTTCTGTCAAATTTAAGTATAAATCTGTTGCTGGGATTGATAGCTTTAGAACGCAAAATACCTCGCAAAATAAAGATTTTTGTTGTGGCTCATTTGACATTTAAAGCCATAGCTACAGAAATCAACATGGAAAATAAGAACGAGAATTGGAGACTGCTAGACTTGTTTTCTGAACCTCTGATGAAACAGTTATTAACCATCTATTCTTTTCGAAAAATCTATTCCTTGCTTGTGGTGCGTCAGGTTAGCTCCTGTTTGGGTGCTCTAAATTAACCCGCTGTTGTTTTGGTGGTTAGCTGAGATCATCCCAGCTAGGCTTAATCTGCACGTGAAGAAATGTTTCATCAAGAATCCTCTGTCTTGTCCTGCAGTATTGGGCATGTCTTCAGGCAGGGTAGGACAGGGGGAGGATATGCAAAGAGGCGCTGAATTGCTTCAGCAAGGGGTACTAAGAGTTTGCGAGAGGGCCTGGTTGTCGGGTGCCTAGCTGAAAATTGAAGCACGAGATAGGGATCAAATGGAGAGGAAGACTGACGCTGGAACACCAATGACATTGTAAGCAGGGGAATGGCTTGACAAGCTTATTCATTTCGTTTTCGTTTTTTTGGGAGCCTGGAGACTCTCACATGTATCACAATGTTTTGTCAGTATCAAGTGAAATTGGGGATCGCTGCCCCTTTGATCGGAACAAAAGAAAGCGTCAGGCGTTGCATGTGTTCATTCTGCAGGATCTTTGCCGTCGTGCGAGCACAAATAAACCTCTTTAAGTTGAGACCGGAACTCGATCCTTGCGACTTGCTGTATAGTGTAGGTGTAGAAAAACTAATTTCTGTTAATAGGACTTTGAGCCGAAACAAATCAGCAAAGGTTTCGTGGTGTAGTTGGTTATCACGTCAGTCTAACACACTGAAGGTCTCCGGTTCAAACCCGGGCGAAGCCATTATTTTTCCCTGATTTATGTTTGAAATGTTCCGAAAATAAAACGCAGCAAATTATGCAAAATTCATTTGTACCGTTCATCGAATCTGACACACTCCACTCGTTAGGCATGTATTGGTCTCTGATTAGAACTATGTGATAGCTTAGAATCTTCTGTTCTTGCAATTGCATCGTCTAGTCCAAGGAGTGAAGAAACTGTGTTTTTCAGCAAACCCTCTTTAAAAAAATTGAAACACTTTTAATCTTTTGTGCTCACACTACACACACGCGCCTTTTAGTACCTCCATTCCAATAAATAGGCTTATATTATTTTTAAAAAGTCAAACCATCTACAGTTTGACTAATTGTTTTACAAAAAAACATTAACATGCAAAATAAAAAATCAATACAATTAAATACATCTTGAAATATATTTCAATAAATATGCTTATATTTGTTGATTGATATATTTTTTCTAAATGTTTGCTCAACCTTTTCTTAGATTGACTTTTCAATAAAATATAAACCTCATTCATTAGAATGGAGGTAGTAGTAAGTATTGAATTTAGATAGCAAGCTCGTGTGGCCTGCACATTTTGCTGAAACGGGAAAAAAGCCTTAGGGAAAAGTTCGATTTTTTAGGACACAATTCTTCTTAGGGCATGGAGCACACTAAGGTCAGTGATGAGATCTGAGATCTAGGATGTGACCCGATCTCGCGATTCGACCCAAGAACCAAGGGGAAGAGGTGGGAGAGCGCGAGAAACACGAGGAACACGAAGAACATGGGACTCACGCACGCACACCAATCCGATACACCCGATACTTACCCCCGTGACTCGGTAGATCACGCCAATAGAATCTCCAAGGAAGAGGCACGCGGCAGAATTCTCGGAGAGAGATTGGTGTTGGAGAGAAGGGGATTGGTAAGGAGAGAGAGTGCCTTGCACTAGAATCTCACTTAGCAATTCACAAATCAACAACAAGAGTGCCTTGATTACAGAGGGATGATACCCAAGGGAGACTAAGCTCAAAGGTAGGTTTGAGTTCTAAACAAGTCTAAGGGGTAAGGGGCGTCCGGTGTGCTTATATAGCGGCAAGGCGACACGGGCCGAAAAGGTACAAAGGAAAACGTTTCGGGCCGAAAAGGCATCTTTAGTCGTGCAGCGCCTCAGGTTTCGACCGGGACTGGGATCGACCCGGTCAGACGGGTTCGGACGGCGACAACCGGCGAGGTTCCGGGGTCTGGCGTCCGATGGCACCGGCTGGGGCCGGCTGGGGACCAGGCCCGGTCAGAGGCCGGTCAGCCGGATCGTGGACCGGGCGGCCCGGCCGAGGCTTGGTCGCCGATTCGGACCGTCGCCATCTTCTCTTCCTTGCTTCGGACGACTTTGGGTCCAACTCCATGTACATCTTCTCGATCAGCTGCTCCTCTCCTTCCCTTGACCATGGCGTATCGTCCTCTCCGTGGTCTTGATGCTCCACGTACCTAATAACACAAAGCGTTTCGGCATGAGGTAGCATTCCGTCCAATGGGGTATCGAGGTCGAGGTAGTGAGGAGCGAGTTCACCTTGTCATGTAGAGCTTTAGTTCGAGCCCTTGTCATTGGTCCGCTGGGGGACTTGATCTTGGTGAGGAGGTGTCCAAAGGCCACCCCGCATCATCTCCCCCTTGGGAGAGAGTCGTCCTCGACTCTTGCTCCTCCTCATCTCCATGATAGTGAGAGATCCGAGATGTTGAAAGTGTTGCTCACCAAGTACTTTGAGGTTGGTATGTCGATGACGTAGACGTTGTTGTTGATGCGCTTGAGGACCTTGAAAGGCCCATCTCCTCTTGGCTTGAGCTTGGAGTTGCGTTCTTGCGGGAACCTTTCTTTCCTTAGGTGGATCCAAACGAGGTCTCCTTCTTCAAACACGCGTTCCTTTTTCTTGGCGTTGAGGCGGTTAGCTTGGCGAAGTACATGCTCTTGTATGGTTGCTCTTGTCTCTTCATGTAGTTTCTTCATGGCGGTGGTGCGCTTGTCGAAGTCCATGTTCGTCCTTTCATGAAGAGGTAGTGGAAGGATGTCGAGTGCCGTTGGAGGTTCGAATCCATACACGATCATGAAGGGACTTCTTGAAGTTGTGGAGTGCTTGGCTCGATTGTAGGCGAACTCCGTATGGGGTAGGCAATCTTCCCATGACTTCAAATTTGTCTTCACAAGTGTGCGGAGTAGTGTTGAGAGGCTTCGATTGACCACTTCGGTTTGTCCATCGGTTTGAGGGTGCGAGGACGATGAGAATAAGAGCTTCACTCCAAACTTCGCCATGAGCGACTTCCATAGGTAACTCATAAACTTGACGTCCCGATCCGACACAATGCTTGCCGGTATTCCATGTAGGCGAACCACTTCCCTGAAAAACAATGAAGCAATGTGTGAAGCATCATCGCTCTTATGACATGGTATGAAATGAGCCATTTTAGAGAACCTATCCACTACCACAAATATTGAGTCATGACCATGTTTTGTGCGTGGTAGCCAAGTACAAAGTCCATGCTTATGTCCGACCAAGATGCATATGGAATGGGTAAAGGCATGTAAAGACCATAGGGATTGGATGTAGACTTAGCTTGTAAGCACGTTGTACACCGCGTCAAAGGCGTTCCACGTCGCGGTACATTCTTGGCCAATAGTAGTGGGTTGAGAGCATGGCATATGTCTTCTCTCGTCCAAAGTGACCCATGAGACCACCTCCATGTGACTCTTGCAAAAGCAACTTACGAAGGGAAGACTCGGGAATGCAAATCTTGTTAGCTTTAAACAAGTAGCCATCATGCAAATAGAAATCATCAAATCCTCGGTCAACGGAACACTTTGCAAAGATTGGTCCAAAGAAAGAGTCGGAAGGGTAAAGTTCTTTGATCTCCTCAAGACCCAAAATGTGAAACTCCAAGCGGGTGAGTAGAAGAGTATTCTCGGGAAAGTGCATCCGCAACCACATTTTCCTTGCCCTTTTTGTATTTGATAACATAAGGGAAGGACTATATGAACTCAACCCACTTAGCATGTCGCTTGTTCAAATTGTGTTGACTTTTCAAATACTTCAAGGACTCATGATCCGAATGGATAACAAACTCTTTTGGCCAAAGATAATGTTGCCAAACTTCAAGAACACGAATCAAAGCATAAAGCTCCTTGTCATATATAGGATAGTTGAGGCGTGCGCCATCCAACTTCTCGCTATAGTATGCCACGGGTTTTCCATTTTGCATGAGGACACCGCCAATTCCAAGGCCACTCGCATCACATTCTATCTCAAATGTTTGAGCGAAATCGGGAAGAACAAGTAATGGTGCCTCGGTGAGTCTCTTTTTCAATTCATCAAAAGCGTTTTGTTGTGCTTTGCCCCAAACAAACTAACATTTTTTTTAGTAAGCTCATTTAAAGGGCAAGCGATGGTGCTAAAATCTTTCACAAAGCGGCGGTAGAAACCGGCAAGTCCATGAAAACTCCGAACTTGACCAACATTTGTGGAGTGGGCCAATTGTGGATGGCCTCAATCTTGGAAGAATCAACTTCAATCCCGTTAAACCACAAAACCAAGAAAACCAATTTGTTTTGAGCAAACATTTTGGAAGGTTGGCAAAGAGCTTCTGTGCAATATGCATAAGACTTCTCTCACATGTTGAACATGGTCCTCGAGATTTTTGCTATAGATGAGAATCTCATCAAAGTAAACAACCACGCCCTTGCCAATGAGAGGTCGCAAAATGTGATTCATAAGACGAATGAAAGTCGAATGAGCATTTGAAAGACCAAATGGCATGACGAGCCATTCATATAGACCAAGCTTGGTCTTGAATGCCGTCTTCCATTCATCACCAATTGCCATGCGAATTTGGTGGTAGCCACTACGCAAATCAACCTTAGAGAAAATGGTGGCACCACCCAATTCATCAAGCATGTCGTCTAAACGCGGAATGGGATGGCGATAACGGACGGTAATGGCATTGATGGGCGATAATCCATACACATCCGTTGCGTCTCATCCGGTTTAGGAACAAGAATCACGGGAACGGCACAAGGGCTAAGGCTTTAACGTACTTTTGAGGAGGTCTTGTATTTGGCGTTGAATCTCCTTGGTGTTCTCTTGGTGCGGTAGGCGGCACGGTTTGGTAGGGGAGCGCCGGGTATGAGGTCGATGCGGTGCTCAATGCCCCGAAGCGTGGTAGTCCATGAGGTAGCTCGTCGGGGAAGACGTCTTGGAACTCCTTCAAAAGAGACAACAAAGACGAAGGAATGTTGGATAATTCGTTAGTCTCCGCCGAGAGGCCCTTGCAAATGAGCACGTAGTGTATGGTGGTGGATGGGTTGTCTTTCACTTCTCTCCACTCGCTTTTTGTGGCTAAGAGGACACTCTTTCGCTCACTCATATGGTTGGTGGCGCTCACTCTCCTTGGTGGGTCGCTTCTCCTCTCAACTCACTATGGTGGTGTGGTGTTGTGCCCTCGCTAAAGCCTTCGCATTGTCGGCGATGATTTGGCTAGGAGTCATTGGGCGAGCTCGAACTTCTTGTCCTTGACCTTGAAGGTGTATGCATTGGAGTAACCATCATGTATGGTCTTCTTGTCAAATTGCCATGGGCGGCCAAGCAACATGTGGCACACGGTCATAGGCACCACGTCGCACTCAACGGTGTCTTCATAGGGGCCTATCTTGAAGTTGACGGTGACGGTGTGTTGTATCTTGACATTGCCCTTGTCACTCAACCATTGAACATGGTATGGATGAGGATGCTTGCGAAGCGTGAGATTGAGCTTCTCACATAACTCGGTGCTTGCCAAGTTGTGGCAACTCCCACCATCGATGATGACCTTGATTGACTTGCCACCAATTCCGGCTCGAGTTTGGAAGATGTTGCATCTTTGGTCTTCCATAGCTTGGGGTTGAGTTGTGAGCACTCGAGTGACCACAAGTGAAGGGCTTGGGTCGTGGGTGCATAAGAGAGGTCTTCCACTTTCTTCATCATACTCTTCCTCATTAGCAACGGCGGCTTGTACTAGGGCTTCATATTCGCTCTCACTTAGCGTTTCTATGTCACCATTCTCCATAGTGATCATAACCTTGGTGTTCTTGCACTCGAAGGACTTGTGGCCTTGAGTGCCACACTTGAAGCAAGTGACATTGAGGATCCTGATACGCTCCAACGTATCGATAATCTCTTATGTTCCATGCTACTTTATTGATGATACCTACATGTTTTATGCACATTATATGTCATATTTATGCATTTTCTGAACTAACCTATTAACAAGATGCCGAAGAGGCAGTTTCTGCTGCTGTTTTTGGTTTCGTAAATCCTAGTAAGGAAATATTCTCGAATTGGACGAAATTACCTGTGGTCCTATTTTTGCACGAAGTTTCCAAGACCGAAGAGATAACGAAGTGGGCCACGAGGCAGCCAGGGATAGGCGGCGCGGCCCAGGCCGCGCGCCTCGCTCCCCTCGGGGCCTCTGTGGCCCCGTTGCCCTTTCGCCACTTAAAGTCTCCGTGCAAACCCCAGCACCGAGCCACGATACGGAAAACCTTCCAGAGACGCCGCCGCCGAATCCCATCTCGGGGATTCAAGAGATCGCCCGCACCCTCGGCCGAGAGGGATTCATCTCCGGAGACTCTACATCGCCATGGTCGCTCCGGAGTGATGAGGAGTAGTTCACCCTCGACCATGGGTCCATAGCAGTAGCCAGATGGTCGTTTCTCCTTGTTGTGCTTCATTGTTGATCTGTGAGCTGCCTAACATGATCAAGATCATCTATATGTAATACTATATGTTGTGTATTCGGGATCCGATGGATAGAGAGTACTATGATTATGGTGATTATCAATCTATTGTTTATGTGTTGTTTATGATCTTGCATGCTCTCCGTTATTAGTAGAGGCTCGCCAAGTTTTTACTCTTAACTCCAAGAGGGAGTATTTATGCTCTATAGTGGGTTCATGCCTTCATTGACACCGGGACAGTGACAGAAAGTTCTAAGGTTGTGATGTGCTGCGTTGCTACTAGGATAAAACATTGATTCTATGTCTAAGGATGTAGTTGCTGTATTTACATTACGCACCATACTTAATGCAATTGTCCGTTGTTTAGCAACTTAATACCGAATGGGGTTCGGATGATAAACTCGAAGGTGGACTTTAGGCATAGATGCGCTGGATGGCGCTCATGTACTTTGTCGTAATGCCCAATTAAATCTCACTATATTTATCATATCATGTATATGCATTGTTAGGCCTCTTCATTTGTCAATTGCCCGACCTGTAATTTGTTCACCCAACATGCTTTTATCTTATGGAGAGACACCTCTAGTGAACCTGTGGACCCCGGCCCTATTCTTTACATAGCATACAATCTACCGTAATTGTGTTTTACTATTTTGCAAACAATCATTTTCCACTCGATACGTTTAATCCTTTTGTTACAGCAAGCCGGTGATTGACAACCTCACTGCTTCGCTGGGGCAAAGTACTTAAGTTGTATGTAGGTTCCACGTTGGCGCCGAATCACTGTGTGTTGCGCCGCATCACATTCTCGTCACCATCAACCTTCAACGTGCTTCTGGGTCCCACTGGTTCGATTAAACCTTGTTTCTTACCAGGGAAACTTGCTTCTATACGTATCATACCTTCCACTTAGTTCCTAACGGATTTGCATCTACGCGATTGCTAAATTGGCGCCGTTGCTCGGGAGATCAAGACACGCTCCAAGGGGAGTCTCCACTCAATCCCTTTACTTTGTTTTTGTCTTGCTTTATTTTATATTTTACTGATTTGTTTGCCGCACTAAATCAAAATACAAAAAATTAGTTGCTAGTTTTACTTTATTTATTGTCTTGTTTCTTATATCAAAAAACACAAAAAAAATTAGTTACTTGTCTTTACTTTGTTTTGCTCAGTTTACTTTTTTGCTTATTTCATCATGCTTAATCCTAAGTTTACTTTGGAAGAGATACCGGTAGGACGAGGTATCATTGAAGAGATAATATAGAAGAATTTTTCACCCATGTTAGTATGGATGAAGATTTTGAAGATATACCATTATTAAAAACTGCTCCTACTTATGAAAGTGCTTCTGCCTGTTTGATACACATGTTAGAAACTAGATTTGTTAATCTCAATCTCATAATACAACATATGTTTCTACACTTTTGGATATGGAGATGGGGGAAAAGAGAAATTTTGTTTTAAAAGTCCTTGTTAGAGAATTTGAGGATATAGTTAAAGAAGCTAGAAAAGTTTATTAAGCACAAGAGGCTTGGTTTCTTTCCTAATTTTAAACAAATACTTGAAAAGATGGATATGGATAGAATTAAATATACTAATAATGTTAATGATGGTAGGGAAATTAAAGCGCCAATACCCAGTAAACTACTAGGGATGCATGAAGCTTTGGAAAATAACTATGCTTGGCTTGTTCCCGAAAATTTGTTTGATGAGAATAGTAAGCTTAGGAGCAATGAGAGAGGAGTTACTTATATAGACCAGACATACGCATTGTTGAGAAACTCCTGTAACACCCCGGTAATGATGTTGATCTACCCGTCTCTGAAAAATACTTGATTTGCACTTTCTCTGCCTTAACTGAAAGGCGTTAAAGAAAGCGCTTAAGGGAGACAACCCATGTTTTTACTACAGCAATTTTTTGTTTTGTTGAGTCTTGGAAGTTGTTTACTACTGTAGCAACCTCTCCTTATCATGTTTTTGTGCCAAGTAAAGTTTCCATGTCAAAGTTGATGTTATATTTGGGATCGCTGCGCGGAAACAGCATTGCTGTCGTCACGAATCTGGGCACAGCTCTCTGTAGAAAATTCGAAAAAAATCTGCCACTTTACGAGCGTGATCCCCAGAAGATGTGCACGCAACTTTCATTAGTTTTGAGTTTTTCCATTTGAGCAAGTCTCGTGCCAGCTTTAAATTCGTCTTTTACTTGACTGTTCATGGATGATTCTGCCTTTATTTCGCATTGCCTCTTTTGTTATGTTGATTTATTTCTTTGATCCACTACTGTCCAGTAGCTTTATCAATGTCCAGAAATGTAAAGAATGATTGTGTCACTCGAATGTGTGAATTATTAATTGTGCACTAACCCTCTAATGAGTTTGCTTGAAGTTTGTGAAGGAAGTTTTCAAGGGTCAAGAGAGAGGATGATGATATACATGATCAAGAGGAGTGAAAGTTCTAAGCTTGATGCCCCCGTGGTTCACCCCCGCATATTTTAAGAAGACTCCAGCGTCTTCTTGGGGATGCCTAAGGCATCCCCTTCTTCATCGACAAATAATCATCAGGTTCCTCCCCGAAACTATATTTTTATTCAATCACATCTTGTGTTCTTTACTTGGAGTGTCGGTTTGTTTTTGTTTTTGTTTTTGTTTGAATAAAATGGATCCTAGCATTCACTTTGTGGAGAGAGACACGCTCCGTTGTTGCATATGGACACATGTGTCCTTAGGCTTTACTCATAATGTTCAAGGCGAAGTTTCTTCTTCGTTAAATTGTTAATATATGGTTGGAATTGGAAAATGTTGCATGTAGTAATCTAAAATGTCTTGGAATATGATACTTGGAAATTGTTGTGCTCATGTTTAAGCTCTTGCATCAAATGCTTTGCACCTATTAAAGAAGAAATACATAGAGCTTGCTAAAATTTGATTTGCATATTTGGTCTCTTCTAAGG
The DNA here is from genome assembly GCA_030979885.1 of Lolium multiflorum. Classification (NCBI taxonomy): domain Eukaryota; kingdom Viridiplantae; phylum Streptophyta; class Magnoliopsida; order Poales; family Poaceae; genus Lolium; species Lolium multiflorum. Next base: position 176,280,006 of record CM061750.1, on the reverse strand, counting down.
TCTAGATAATATCTAGTATTGAGTTTTGAACAACAAGGAAGACTATGAGAGAGTCTTATAATGTTTACAATATGTCTTATGTGAGTTTTGTTGCACCTGTTCATCCTTGAGTTTGCTTCAAAATAACCTTGCTAGCCCAAACCTTTTACAGAGGGAATACTTCATGCATCCAAAATCTTTGAGCTAACTACTATGCCATTTGTGTCCACCATACCTACCTACTACATGGTATTTCTCCGTCATTCCAAAGTAAATTGCTTGAGTGCTACCTTTAAAATTCCATCATTCACCTTTGCAATATAGCTCATGGGACAAAATACCTTAAAAACTATCGTAGTATTGAATATGTACTTATGCACTTTATATTTATTAAGTTGCTTGTTGTGCGATAACCATGCTTCTGGGGAACGCCATCAACTATTGTTGAATATCATGCGAGTTGCTATGCATGTCCGTCTTGTCTGAAGGATCTATCATTTTAGTGGTTGGAGCATGCAAAATTGTTAGAGAAGAACATCGGGCCGCTAACTAAAGCCATGAATCATGGTGGAAGTTTCAGTTTGGACATATATCCTCAATCTCATATGAGAATAATAATCATTTCTACATGCTTATGCATTTAAGAGGAGTTCATTATCTGTTGTCCATGTTGTCCCGGTATGGATGTCTAAGTTGAGAATAATCAAAAGCGAGAAATCCAAATGCTAGCTTTCTCCTTAGACCTTTTGTATGCGGCATGGAGGTACCCCTTGTGACACTTGGTTGAAACATGGCATGCGTAAGATCCTAGTCCAAGTTAGCAGCAGGGTTTATAAAAGTGGCACTATTATATACTATGCATGAGGCTTGCAACTTGTAAGATATAATTACATAACTCATATGCTTTATTACTACCGTTGACAAAATTGTTTCATGTTTTCAAATAAAAGTTTTAGGCACAACACAAAGAACCGATGCTTTCCTCTTTGAAGGACCTTTTCTTTTACTTTTATTGCTGAGTCAGTTTACCTATCTCCTTCCACCTTAAGAAGCAAACACTTGTGTGAATTGTGCTTTGATTCCTACATACTTGCATATTGCACTTGTTATACTACTTTATGTTGACAATATCCATGAGATATACATGTTATAAGTTGAAAGCAACTGCTGAAAATTAATCTTCCTTTGTGTTGCTTCAATACCTTTACTTTGATTTATTGTTTTATGAGTTAACTCTTATGCAAGACTTATTGATGCTTGTCTTGAAGTACTATTCATGAAAAGTCTTTTGCTATATGATTCACTTGTTTACTCCATGTCATTACCTTTGTTTTGATCGCTACATTCATTACATATGTTTACAAATAGTATGATCAAGATTATGATGGCATGTCATCGTAAATTATCTTTGCTATCATTTTACCTCGCTCGGACGCAGGTAATCCGGTTACCTGATACGTCTCCAACGTATCGATAATTTCTTATGTTCCTTGCTACTTTATTGATGATACCACATGTTTTATGCACATTATATGTCATATTTATGCATTTTCCTCGAACTAACCTATTAACAAGATGTCAAGAGCCATTATTGCCGCTGTTTTTGTTCTAAACTTAGTAAGGGCCATTTATTTCGAATTGACTAATCTTTCGCCTGTGGTCCTATTTTGCACGAAGCTTCCAGAAGACCGAAGAGATAACTAAGTGGGGCCACGCAGGCGCCCAGGGATAGGGCGGCGGCACTGCGTGCCCCGGCCGCGTCGCCTCGTCGTCTTCCGGGCCCTCGTGGCCCTGCTGCTCCCCTTTCGCCTACTTAAAGTCTCCTATTGCGAAACCCCCAAGCATTTCCGAGAGCCACGACACGAAACCTTCCGTGAGACGTCGCGCTCGCTAATCCCATCTCTCGGGATTCAGAGATCGCTCCCGCACCCCGCCAAGAGAGGGATTCATTCCTGGAGGACCTACACCGCCATGGTTGCCTCCGGAGGATGAGTGAGTAGTTCACCCCTGACCATGGGTCCATAGCAGAGCTAGATGGCTGTTTTCTCCTTGTTGTGCTTCATTGTTGGATCTTGTGAGCTGCCTAACATGATCAAGATCATCTATATGTAATACTATATGTTGGTTTGTCTCGGATTCGATGGATAGAGAGTACTATGATTATGGTGATTATCAATCTATTGTTTGGTGTGTTGTTTATGATCTTGCATGCCTCCGTTATTAGTAGAGGCTCGGGCCAAGTTTTTACTTAACTCCAAGAGGAGTATTTATGCTCGATCTAGTGGGTTCATGCCTTCATCGACATCAGGGATGCTGACAAGAAGTTCTAAGGCTGGTGATGTGCCGTTGCTACTCAGGGGATAAAACATTGATTCTATGTCTAAGGATGTAGTTGTTTCCATTGCATTACGTTAATTCTAACATTGTAATCGTTCTGTCAAGCAAATAACTTAATACCTAATGGGTTCTGATGATAACCCTAAGGTGGACTTTAGGTATAGATGCGCTTGGATGGCGGTCTATGTACTTTGTCGAATGCCCAATTAACCTCACTATATTTATCATATCATGTATATGCATTGTTATGCCTTTCTATATTTGTCATGCCCAACTGTAATTTGTCTACCCAACATGCTTTTATCTTATGGGAGAGACACCTCTAGTGAAATCGTGGGACCCCCGGTCCCATTCTTTACATAGCATACACCCACTGCACTGTTTTACTATTTTGCAAACAATCATTTTCCACTCGATATGTTTAATCCTTTGTTACAGCAAAGCCGGTGAGATTGACAACCCCACCGTTTCGTTGGGGCAAAGTACTTGCGTTGTGTTGTACGTTGGCGCCGGAATCCCCGGTGTTGCGCCGCATCACTCGCTGACCATCAACCTTCAACGTGCTTCTTGGCTCCTGCTGGTTCGATTAATTGGTTTCTTACCGAGGGAAACTTGCTTCTATACGCATCATACCTTCCACTTGGGGTTCCCAACGGGACGGGGTGCATCTACGCGTATCGCATCCCGGGGTAGAGGCTTTGGAGGAGGCTATGGAGGACACCCTGTTTGGCGTTTTACTTTGGATAGTAGGTTGCTTGGAAGGTGTAGAGGGATGCGGTTGGCTTGACGCTTGTTGTGGGAGTTGTTGTAGCGAGTTTGGAGGCAGTATTGCTTGGACTTGGAGTACTTGATGTCCTCATTCACTTGACGCCCGGCCTTGGAAGCTTGGTGAACCAACTCAACCATGTTGGAGTATTGTTGGAACTCCACAATCCTCTTGATGGGGTAGTTGAGGCCATTGAAGAACCTAGCAATGGTTTGGTTCTCGGACTCTTGGATGTTTTCTCGCATCATAGTTAACTCCATTTCCTTGAAGAACTCCTCGACGGTCTTGGTGCCTGTTTCAACTTTTGGAGCTTGTTGAAGAGATCGGTCTTGTAGTGTGTAGGGACAAAGCGAGCTTGCATCTCCTCCTTCATATCTTCCCATGTGTCAATTGGAGGTTCACCCTTTTCTTCCCTTTGAGTAACAACTTGTTCCCACCCAAGTGTTGGCATATTCTTCAAACTCGAGGGATGCCATGGCTACTTTCTTGGCACTGGAGTAGTTGTGGATGCGGAAGATCTTGTCAACTTTGAGTGCCCATGAGAGGTAGGCCTCGGCATCGTCTTCACCCTTGAACTTGGGCATGTTGAACTTGAGCTTTCCATACATATTCTCTTCATCTTCCATGTTCCTTCGACGAGGACGGAAACCTTCATCTCTTGCGGCTTGGGGTGGTAGAGGAGGTCTCTTCCATGGCCAACCATAGCATTGGGTTACGGTGGAGTTGAACACTAGCTTCACTTGGCTCATGTCGAGGATGTTGTTGCGGTTGTTGGTGTTGACCAATGATGGCCTCATCTTGATCATAGTTGTGGTTGTCCTCGCCCCTTTGGTCATGGCGAGGATGATTCGAGATCACGCCTTGGTGGATCTTGATGACCTGGGTCTGAGCATCAACATGGGCTTGACGATGAGGTGCCGGCTCCATGTTGTGGAGGACGTTGTCGTGTTGGCCGTCATGCCCATGGTGGGCATGGCGAGCGGCTTGATGGATCTTGGTGGAGAGCTTGTTCTTGTTGAGGACGTTCATGAGGACGAGCATGGCGATGGAACTCTCCGCGCCTTGAGTTTGAGCGAGAGTCATCTTGACGAACATGCGGGCGACGAGGTCGATGATGATCTCCATGCCTTGAGTCGGAGCTTGAGGAGGAATGGCGATCAGGATTGGGTCACCGGTGACGAGGTTGATGACGGCGGAGGGCGAGAGCGGTGGCGGCGGTCGACGTCCTGTTGTTGATGGCGCGCTGAGGGCTATCCATGCGCTCGCCCATGCTTGCATCATTGGCCGTCACTTGATCATGCAAGTTGTCCGTACACTACAAGAAAAGTTGCCATGGCCGACGAAGTTGAAGTCGCGCCGTGGTTGCTGGTGTACCATGGCCGACGATTTTGGTCCCTCCGTGGTGCATGTCAAAACTTTTTTTCTCGCTTTTGAGGCCACCTACCGACGAAAGCGGCCAAAACGTGCCGTATGGTGGCCCGGGACGTGGTGCATCTCGAATCTCGGGGTTCGCCACGAGTCAACGCAACCGCACCGCCGAGGGATGTAGGCCCAGATGGCAGCCTCTGGCATTGTTGTTTTTCTAGATCGCGCCATCTCGTTCAACATTCTCCGATCGAGCCGTTTACCGATGCATGATCATGGGTCCCGTATGTCATCCTCCTTTATGAACCAAAATTCTTTCTATTCTTGGATTTTTTTTGACCCTCTGATGCTACTTCCTTTTTCTTTGATCCCTGTCACTTTGGAACGCTGGAGATCACTGGGCCGTTAAATGGGACCCGTATGTCATCCTCATGTGCAATCAACTTTCTTTTCTTGGAGTTTTTTTTGGCACCTCAAATTTGGTCACTTGCCTTTTTCTTCGATCCGCCGCCTCTCAAACGGATACCGCTGCTGCTACCTGGGACCCGCATGTCATCCCCATGTACTATAAAACTTTCTTTTCTTTGAATTATTTTGGCACCTCATATTTGGTCACTTACCTTTTCTTTCGATCCGCCGCCTCTCAAACCCAAGTGATACCGCCGCCATAAATGGGACCCGATGTCATCCTCATGTACTATAAAACTTTCTTTCTTGGATTTTTTTGGCACCTCATATTTGGTCACTTGACTTTTTCTTTCGATCACCGCGTTCTCTCAAACAAGATGTCACACATAAATGGGACCCGTATGTCATCCTCTATGTACTATAAAACTTTCTTTCTTGGATTTTTTTGGCACCTCATTTTTGTCACTTGACTTTTTCTTTCAATCCCCTGCTGCCTCTCAAAACGGTGATACCGCTGCCGCTAAATGGGACCCGCATGTCATCCACTATGTACTTAAACTTTTTCTTGGATTTTTTTGGCACCTCATATATTTGGTAACTTGACTTTTCTTTCGATCTCACGCTTCTCAAAATGGTAAGCTGCTGACTGCTGGGACCCGCATGTCATCCTCTATGTACTATAAAACTTTCATTTTTTGGATTATTTTGGCACCTCATATTTGGTCACTTGACTTTTTCTTTCGATCCTCATGCCGCCTCTCAACGGTGAGACCGCTGCTGCTTAAATGGGACCCGCATGTCATCCTCTATGAGCAATCAACTTTCTTTTCTTTGGGTTTTTTGGCAATTTCATATTTGGTAACTTGACTTTTTCTTTCATCTCATGTTAATGCTTGGAAACGTTGAGGTACTGGCCGCTCATGGACCCGATGTCATCCTCTCCGTGCTATAAAAAGTTTCTGTTGGTCTTTTTTCACCTCAGATTTTTTGGTTTGCTCTTTTCTTTTGATCCTCGCCTTTTGAACGCGTTGAGGTTGTTGTCCAAGGGACCCGCATGTCATCCTTCTCTATGTCCATCAACTTTCTTTTCGATTTTTTTTCACCCCTAATTACTAGTTACTTTCTTTTTCTTTTCGATCTCAAGTCGCATTACAACATTGAGACCGGTCAGTCGCAAAATGGGACCTACATGTCATCCTCTATGTACAATAAATCTTGATTATTTTTTGGCTCCTCATATTTGGTCACTTGCCTTTTTCTTTCGATCTCATGTCGCCTTTGAAACGTTGAGTAAGCCGCTGGCTGCGGGTCCCGCATGTCATCCCCTCAGCGTTAACAATAAAAGTTTCCTTTCTTGAGTTATTTTTACCCCACTCTCTCGTTATTTACCTTTTTCTTGATCCCCGCCCCGTTAAACGATGAGGACGTCATATGTCGGTCCCACATGTCATCCTCTATGAACAATAAAAGTTTCCTTTGGTGGATTTATTTTGAACCCTAATTAATTTCTGGCTATTTTTTTTTTTCTTTGATCCCCCGCCGCCTTGAATTGTTGAGAATGTCGTCACTCATTTTTCTTTGGTCCCGTGTCGCTTCTGAAACGTTGAGACTGCCACAAAATGGGACCCGCATGTCATCCTCTATGTACAATAAAGTTTCTTTTCTGATTATTTTTGGCTCCCGATATTATGTCACTTCAGTCTTTTCTTTCGATCTCATGTCGACTTGAAACGTTGAGGATGCCGCTGCCTCATGGGTCCCGTATGTCATCCTCTCATAACGATAAATGTTTTCTTTTCTTGTATTTCTTTTACCAACCGATTTTTGGCTTTTTTTATTTTCGATCCTCGCCGCCTTTGAAACGTTGACTCCGTCCGGCTCATGGGTCCCCGATGTCGCCTCCCCGTACAACAAACATGTGATATTTTATTTTGCAGACAATGTTGTATTTCGCTCTCAGCTATTGCAAACGGATAAATTAAATCTTTATATCTACATAAACAAACTTATATGTTGAATCTCCTTGTTTTTTTGTTTTGCGAAGTATAGGACTTTCCTTTTTTTTGAGAAAATCCGACCTTCCTCAAGCTTTGGAGTGGGGCTGAAATTGTACGGAGTCAAAAGGCCTGCAGATAGTTCGAAGGCCCGTATGTCCGCACACACCAATTGAAATCTTTTCTTTCTTGGATTTTTTCACACCCTGATTTCTGGCACTTCCTTTTTCTTTTGGTCCCTTGCCGCCTTGGAAGCGTTGAGACCGCTGCTGCTAAATGGGACCCGCTATCATCCTCTCAGAACGGTAAGTGTTTCTTTTCTTGGATTATTTTGGCTCCTGAGGTATTATGTCACTTGACTTTTTCTTTCAATCTCATGCCGATTTCCTTTGAACGGTTGAGGAAGTTGGCTGCCCATGGGTCCCGGTATAGAGATGTCATCCTCATGAACAATAAAAGCTTGTTGGATTTATTTTTCCTACTCGTTATTTGTCTTTTCTTTGATCCCCCGGCCTCCCTTTGAAACGATGACGACACAGCTTGCAAGTCGGTCCCACATGTCATCCTCTATGAACAATAAAAGTTTCCTTGATGGATTTATTTTTGACCCTAATTAATTTCCTCTGGCTATTTCCTTTTTACTTTGATCCCCGCGCCTTGGAGCAGTTGAGGATGCCGCGCCATGGGTCCCGCATGTCATCCTCTTGTACAATCAACTTTTCTTTTCTTGAATTTGTTTACCAACCGATTTTGGTTTATTTTTCTTTCTTGATCTCCGCCACCTTTTAAACGCTGGACGACAATGGGTCAGCTCATGGGTCCCCAATGTCACCCCTCCCCATACGGCAAATCCTCTTTCTGCAAAGGTTGTATTTCTAGATAGATAAGGATTCGAATCTGCCATGGTTCAGGCAGCTCATGTAAGCCTTCTTGCACTAATTAATGGAAGTAGTGTATCTCAAGGTCAGGTGTAAGGAATCTATATGAATCATGTTGTGGGTTCAATCGGATAGTTCTCTAAATAGGTCAGCCAAAATAGAAATTAAGCTTTTTTCTAAAAGAAATGCCAATTAAGATGAACACAAACATTAGTTATCATAATAGCTCTATCATACATACATACTTGCTATGAGCAAAAGCTTGCCGAGTTTTACCACCTATACAATTAATTAGCAGTTCAGAATAAGATAACCCTATATAAGTATAACTACAAATGCATTTACTAAGGGCTCAGGACAACAGAACTAGACAACCGCGGACTTTATGACCAGCATGTCACAGCGCAGCATCGAAAGATCTTGACCTTCAACTTTGATCCAATGCTAAGTTTGGCACCGTCAATGAACTTTTTCCACCTGGAAGTAACAATGCAAGCGGCCATCTGTGGACCGATGTAGAGTACCGTCCCCTCCACGGTGAGACTCTTCACTTCCATGACGAGGGATATTCCTGTTCCTTCCACGCATTGAGATCCTTGAGATACTTTTAGGCAATTTATGATAAAAGATACCACCAAAAATTAGTCAATGGCACCAATGACCGAACCATGTGAGACTTTGAGCAGTAGAAGATATCAAGATAAGAGCAGTTAGGCTGTCATATACTCACGAACATAGCCTTCTGATGCGTCCTGGTCACCACACGGGTGGCCACAGCAATGAGCCGAGACCTCGGTGATCCGTCGTGTGTGCATGAGCTCCTGGCCGGTACACGGAAATGGTGTCGATGCAGGAGATCGTCAAGGTAAGAAACGGCTCTCTAGAGGAACCGTGCCGATGCAGAGACCGTTGGGCAAAAGTGTAAACGGTGTGGGCCAGAGGAACCAAGAAGGATGCAGTGGAGGCCGTCGGGTGCATGTGCAGGCGGGGCCTCAAGGTGAACCAATGCCGATGTAGGGGACCGCCGGTAGATGAAACGGAGGCCGGCACAGAACCTGCAGGCTGGCAGAGTGGGCTGGTGCCGGCCGGGGTGTGGTTGCTCTTTTATTATCCGCTCCCTTGCTCGGCCGTGATCCTGCCTTTGATCATGTTAAACCAAAGAAGCTAGAATGGTAGGAATGGGAGCGAATAACCGTCGGGACTTTATCAAAAGATATGAGTAGAAAAAGTTAGATATTATATATTTGGAAGTGTCTCCAACTCAGTAAGCAGTTACGTATATCTGCCCGTCTGAGTTTTGATCCTCAGCTCGTCGCCCTTCTTCAGACCGTAGTCAAAAGCAAACTTTCTCCAATCATGTCCATACAAATATGTGATGGTCTGCGTCTTGTAGACATACACCTCATATAGACCGTGTAGGTGTTCATCAATTTGACATTGCCATGCATAGTGAAAGATCCTTCATGCGGACACATCTCGGTTAATCATTGGACGAAGTTCACAAGGTACATTCTGCATGTGAAAATTGGATACAACAAGAAGCAGGAAGACTAAAACAAGACTTTACTATATGCTATTCATGCTAAACCACCGAGAATACATACCCGTAACTCGTGAAGGAGCTACTAGAAAGGTAGATAGAGCCATAGGGGGTGTTATATGCTGGGTATGTACATGGGCCCGCCATATTCCCGCAAGCTCGGGATCGGGATGGTGAAGGAAACATGGGAGGTACTTGGTGCGTAGCGCTGAATGTAAGTGGAAGAATTAGGTTGTGTAAAGTGCATAGTTCAGAGCAATGCAAATGTTGACAAGCAAGTGCATAACACTATGTTACAAACTGAACAGTGAAAAATTAGTGTATGATGAATATAAGCATGCTAATTTGGTGCTTCCGAATTCCAAAAAGCATTAGACAGAGCCAGTGATAATATCAGACATAAATCATGGCATGTATATGTGGCTTAAGAAAAATATACCCGAACCCTTGGATGGTTATGCCCTACTAGACCTTGGACTGAGCTTATATAAGCATCCAAAAGGTGGGGTCGATAGCATCTCAGGCAGTTTTCCTGGCAGATGCCCTTATCACAAAGTAGCTTGCAATCCTTTGACCAATGCATATTTAAAGTGTGCCTACCTCAGAGCATAAAAATTGAAGAGCAATGTACATCATAAAGGATATAAAATGAATCTATGAGACACTGATGTATATAGTGATGGATGTAAGTGGAAGAATAGGTGTGTGTGTTTCAACTATTGGTAAGCATTAGACAAAGCCAATAGTAGATAAAAATCAAATCATGTATGAGGACTAAGAAAATATACCGTTTACCTAAAAAGGGTACCACTCCAATGTCTGTATCTTGTGTTTGAGGAGGTTTCTCAAGAGGTGGCGCGACCATCGTTTCACAGCAAACTTCATCGATCATTTTTTGTCCATTTGAGTAGAGGAAATCGTGTTTCATCCTGCATATGAATAGCAACACAACTCATCATTGATATTTAATAAATCTACGAGATAGACTGATGCAAATAGTGCTGGGTGCAGGAAGAATAGGTTGTGCATAGAGAACAGCTTGACAACAATGCAAATGATTACAAAAGAAGCCAATGGAAATCAACAATTTATATACTGGATGAGACAGACTGAAAAGTGAAAAATTAGTGTATGATGATTGTAAGCAAACGTGGTGTTTCTTAACTTTTGGTAAGCATTAGACAAAGCCAATAGTAAAATTGAACAGATAATAATGAAATCAAGTGTATGATTAAGAAAATATACCAGATTCATTAAAAGGTCACTAATTCACCGCCTATGGCCTAAGCTGTAGAGGTTTTCAAGATATGTCAAGACCATCATTCTCATTAAAGAAATTTCATTAGCCCCATTTGCATCCACTTTGAGTAAAGGTTTAAAGAAAACAATATTGAGAATGTAATGACCTACAATAGTTGATATTGAATGACTCCGAGACAGACTGAATGCATATAGTGCTAGATGTAAGTGGAAGGGTATGGCCGTATGGACAACAGTTCACAACAATGCAAGTGTGTGTTCGGTTCCAGAACGAGGAGGAATGGAATGGAATGGTTCCATTTCAGAGAAAGGGAATGGTTACATTTTTGTTCGGTTGGGAAAAATGGAGAGCATAAGAGATCGAGGTTAAACTAACCAATTGTCTCAAAATTGTAATTAACAATTGCAAATGACATTTAATCTCAAAGTCGTAATTAACAGCGCCTAATGGTGCTCTTTTAATCTAAAAATCTAAATTAACATCATTTTATGTTGGGTTAGGGGAACTGGAGTAGATGAACATTACGGTATGATGATTGTAAGCAAACGAATTTGGTGTTTCTAAACTTTTGGCTTCGAGATCTTATGGGTTTCAACTCCCCACCCCAACTTGTTTGGGACTGAAAGGCTTGGTTGTTGTTGTTGTTGTTGTAAACTTTTAGCAAGCATAGAAAAAACCGACAATAAACAGAGAAAATCAAGGCATGTTTTGTGGATTAAGAAAATATACCATATTCATTAAAAGATCACCACCCACTGCGTGGCCTTGTGCTTGTAGAGGCATTTAAAAGATGGGGGCGGCATCAACATACTGGCAGCCTGATCTTAGCTTTTGATCTTCCTTTTGAGGCCCCAAAGTTTATCACATATGAATAGTAAAACAAAAGGCAGACCTCAGAAATGATATTGAATTACTGTATGAGATAGACCGATGCATATAGTGGATGCTCTTAGCTCCTTTTGCACAGGAATACCATATGGATACAGATAAAAACTAGTTAACCTACTTTGTTCAGATATAATACACATTATCCAAAAGCTTAAGCCCCTATTTATTTTTGAGAAATCAAAATAAAAGTTTGCCCAAAATTTTAGAACATTCTATCAACAAATATAATACCGTGTAATACGAAAATATATTTATTATCTATTTAATGATATTAATTTGTATTTTGCATGTTAATGTATTTTTATAGAAGCTTAGACAAACATGGTATAGTTTGGACTTTCAAAAATAACATAAGCCTAAAGTTTTGGGATGCAAAAGTGTAGCATCTAGAGCTAAAACACATCTAGATACATCCGTATCTACGTATAGTTGAGTCAGTCAATTTGGATCCGAGGGAGTATCGTATCTGCATCACATCACATGTGTTACAAAAATTACCTCGGGCGGTCCCCTCTCTCGCCCAAATGCAAGCACGCTCTTGTGTCAGTAGACGGGGCCATGCCCCCGGCAGCAGTGGGGCGCGGCCTCGCTCCCAGCTCGGGCACGGAACTCCTGAGGCACCAACCGATACGCAGAATATAGAGCATAGTAACACAGAGGCTTTTTACGCACAAACACCAAGACATAAAGCATTTTAAGCATATTCCGCATTGTAGAACGATTGAGGATGCAGAGATCAGAGAGACACTTAAAAGTAAAGAGTGGATAAACGGAGTACCCGCTTCGGGTCAGGACGAACAGTTCGCCAGCCTAACCTGCCACATGCGTGGTGGCCTTACGCTCCATTGCCCCCACCGCTGAGGTCTTACCTTTCCTGTACAAGTCGACAAAGGATATGAGGGACTCGCAGAACTACAAAGGTTGCAAACGTCGACAAATAAAGGAAGAACACCCCAATCTCAAGCAGCGTAGCCCCGCCCCACCCCCATCAATCACTCCCCGCTCGAGGGTGACCAGAAAGACACCCCTGCAGCATAGGAAAGAGATGCGCAAGATATCGAGGAGAGGAAAAAAGAACCGATCCCGAGAAAGGAAAGAACATTACTAGTCCTACCTAATCCGCTTGGGCTAGATGCAGCTTGCCCTCCAAGCTGGATGCCCTGACTCGGCCGAGGCGAAGAGGATCGAGCTAGCGGCTTTCATCCGTCGGCAATCGGCACTCGATCTGGAGAGAAGGGGTGCTACATAAAGGGGAGTGGGTAACATATTTTATTACATAGGTGAACTTACCGATGTGACTAGTCATTACATGTCTCATTGAAACTAGGGCCATAGTGTGGCCCCCCAAATTTACTTGAAGCTGCCTGGCGGGACGGCCCGTCAAGAAACCCCCGAATTGTAGCTGGGAAATTAAACATTTCACAAAAATTCGACAACACACCGCCACGCGCCAAGCACGCGGTTGTTCCTTCCTCTTCCTCGGTGCCTCTCCTCCCCATCCGAAACCCCAAATCCCAAGCTCAAACCAAAAAAACAAAAACAAAACCCGGCCGCCATGCATGTCCTCGCAACCCGCCTGAGATCGTTCCGCACGATGGACTCACCCGCTCTCGAGATCCAATTTGGCCCACCCGAGCACCGCGCGCTGCTCCGCAGTGGGCGCAGCTGAGGGCGGCCAAGAGGAAGTTCCGCCGAGTGCCTGGGCAAACTGCAAGCCTGCACCGGCGTGCCGATCCCGAGAGGAACCTGGTCAAAGCTTTGCTATTCGCGCTCACATTAAAAAAAAAAAAAAAAAATTACAGCCGATGCAAAGGCAAAGCTTCGACGATGGCTTGCCGCGAGAGGCTTGGAGTCCAGAGTCAATAAACCAGCTGCTCGAGGACTTAAGGAAAGACACGGATTCATATTAACTGGCTCAAGTTTGTTAGTCTAGTTAATAAATGCATCTAGATACATCCATATCTAGACAATTTAGTCAATTAATATGAATCAGAGGGAGTACCAAAAGTGTTTCTATGCTACCAACTAATGCTACCGGGCAGAATCGGGTCAGAGAAGTAATTGTGCTAATTACTCGTACGATGAATCGATTGTGTGGGTGTTTGAATTTTGCAACGCGATCATCCACCGAATGCTTAATCTAGCGCCAAAGGCGTACACTCATAACATACTACAGCACCAGAATATAAGAGTACGAATCATAAAGTAGCTCAACATTGCACTGGTCGTGGTTCCGAGACTACCGGACGCCCGATGATCTCCGGTGTGCATCCTTCTTCAACGCAAGCGTGTACTGTCCACGGCCTCCTTCGTAGGGTTTGATAACTTGTGTGTGACTGTCACAGTGAGGCTCACATCAGTACCATCCACAGGTGCATCGGGGCTGGGTGCTTGAGACTACCCCGACGCCCGTGATGATCTCCTAAGGCAGATCCACTTCAACGCAGTCAGCATTTGTCCACAAACCTCCTTCGTAGACCGGATAACTTCGTGCGTGGACCTTCGTCTGCGAAAGGCTCGCTGTCGCACTCATCCACAGGCATCAAACCGAGATTCATCTTCAAATCTCCCATCAAATTGAGAGACCTCTTTAACTCTATGCTTTCCGCAACATCAACCGGGACAGACAAACATCTAAGGGATGCAACCCCAACAAATGCCGTTTTACATATTTACCTTTCTCATCTCTGCACAAGACATGTCCCGTGAAATAAACCCGTTTCTCGAAGCAAGCTTTTCTCCCTTCCTGGCCCATCCATCTCAGCCAGCAATTTGAGTGTTTAACCTTGCACAAAGAATGCAAACTATTGATTGAAACAACGGCACATCAACATAAATAATTAACTACATATGCCAACACACATACAGTGTGAGCGATCTGCTTCTCCTGCTAAAAGATCATTATATGGTTCACCATGCTAAACCCGCCTAACATATGTGCGTCCATCCCCTAAAAATGTAAAATGACTGGCCATCACACAGTGAGGCCTCTTCCCTTTCACCTATTCATACATGTGCAACATGGTAATACATCATCTGTGTTGTGACCATCATGAGCTCTATTAAACCCCATAAAGGGGTTGGAATACCACGATATATGAAGTAAATACAAGTGTCCATGCGCCTCCAAGTTCTCATTCATCCGTTAATTATGTGAGATACAAGTAAGTTGGTGGATTACCTATATTAAGTAGGAAATGTATATATCCATCGAGCACAACCATATACTACATGATTATGCATTTCAGCAATCATGTCGAGTACAAAACAAAAATGCCCATCGACATTTTAGCAAACAGATCGTGTACAAAACTCTGCCATGGCATTTCCAAATTAACGGATCGAGTGCAGAACTGACTCTATATGCCCACGCAAATGAACAAATTGATCGATGACAAATCGAGCGGAAAACTATAAAGTGCCAATTAGTTCGAGCATACTGAAAATTTTTTTTAGCAGCATCAAGAAAATATAAATCGTTAGGTCGTCTTGCCCGATACATGATTGAGCTAGAGATAGCAACCCTCCCGTGGATCAACTTGACCGCCGGTGCGTCTCGAGAAGAACGACAGAGAGGGGAAGCTTCTTCTTCGTACGGACGGGACGGGGAGGGGTTCTTCGCACGGACGGGGATAAGTTGTGTACGGGTGGGCGGTGGGTCATGCGGCCGGGCCGGTGATAATTAAGGCTCAGAGGTGGCGTTTTGAATGGAGTCACAATGCTGCACAAGGTTGAGGAATAGGCGGTTCCCTTTGCCGCGCGCACAATTCAACCATTATCCCGCCCATGTAGTTTAAATTCGCCATATTTTCGTTAAATCGACATGAAGTCAGTGAGTGTGGGAAAATTAGCAAAGTTGCTTGAAAAATAGTAAAACTCTGGAATTATCCTTTAAATATGCTCTACCTCGTCGGGGCGTGGAAGCATGTTGAGCTGTTTTATTTGTACTTTCTTCATTAAAACTCCCATTTTATGCACTTTGGCTGGAAAGAAATCATTTGTAAAATTTTGACAACGCCATTTGAAAACACTAATTGTTTACATGCCAAGATGCACCCATCCACCAAATATATATGTGGCAAAAGTTACTGCTAACTCAGCGATGCATAATTAGTGAGTGACCCCTTTTGATTTTGTGCAATTTCTCACTAATTAGGTAGATCAGAAGGGGTTAATTAATTAGGCCATGTTAGGGCACATCCAAGATCCACCCCAATAATTATACATGCTTCTTTTTCTAATAGATAAACAATGAAGGAACACATTGTTCCCCATCGTAGTATCCACCATGCTGTGATCTAAAAACTTGCATTGATTCAGAGAGAGAGAGAGAGAGAGAGGGAGAGAGAGAATGGAGACCTTATATGCATAATTTGCTCCCAGCAGAAAAGTCTGCACAACATATCAAGTGCCCAATGCTCTATCCAACAGAAGCTGCAGAAGATATGCTTAAGTCATTTGCTGAATCTATACGTAAACCATGTTGAAAATATTTTAGACGTTAGGGTTTAATGTTTATGGTGTTTAGGGTTTAGATTAGGGATTAGGGTTTTAGGTTTAAGGTTTAGGGATCATCTATCGAGTGCGCACACACACATTATTGGAGGCACACGCGCCTTTGCGCATAAAGCGTATATATGTGTGTTTTTTTTGGGCCACCAACGACATATAGATGACCTAGAGAGAGAGATTGAAATCCCCAAGAATATGTTCAAATATATATTAAAATATATGTACGAATGCTAATGCATGCATGGCAGGCCATGCATGCACACTAATTATATATATATTATGAGGAAACTTAATCTAAATGTGTTTTCATTCGAGAGAACTTGTCAAAATTCAAGTTAATTAATTTATCATCGATAATTATAATTAATTAATGAATCTCAGGGAGATGTTATACAACATATGATGATATATAGGCCATGTATATATTAATTGGTTTTAATCTACCGTTTTTGCTAGATAGCTGCATGCTATATATAGAGCATGTTTTTATTAGATCGGTTATAGCTAGTATAGTTTAGGGTTATGTGTTTTAATTAACTAGGGTTTGATTAGCTAGGGGTTAGTTATATATATGGTTTAGGTTAATGCATGTCATACATTTAATTTAACTAGAGACCGCGAGGCACCCTCGCGGCCTCGCTTGGATGCACACAATTATGTCGTTGGCCTATATATATAGGGGTTTAATTAGGGGTTTAGGGTTAGCTACTGGGTTTAGGTTTTAGTGTTTTGGGTGTTTAGGCTAGGTCTAGGGTTTAGGTTAAAGGTTTACTGTGTTCAGAGGGTCTAGGGTTTAGTGTTTAGGGTGTTTAGGGTCTAGGGTTTAGGTTTAGTGTTTATGGTCTATGGTTTAGGGTTTAATTAGTGTTTAGGGTGTTTAGGGTTAGGGATTTGGTGTTTACGGTGTTTAGGGTCTAGGTTTAGGGTGTATGTTTAGGGTCTAGGGTTTAGGGTTTAATTAGTGTGTTTAGGTGTTTATAGGGTTTAGGCTAGGTTTAGGTTTAGGTTTTAGGTTTAGGGTTTAGGTTTAGGTTTAGGTTTAGGGTTTAGGGTTTACTGTGGGGGCTAGGTCTAGGGTTTAGGTTTAGTGTTTAGGTGTTTAGGGTAGGGTTTAGTGTGTTTAGGGTGCTTAGGGGTTTAGGGATTAGGGATTAGGTTTTAGGTTGTTTAAGGTTTAGGATCATCGATCGAGTGCTGCACACACATTATTAGAGGTACCCGCGCCTTTACGATCAAGTGCATGCGTATGTATGTGTGTTTTTTGGGCCACCAAATGATATATAGATGATCGAGAGAGAGAGAGATTGAAACCCCCAGATTATGTTCAAATATACATTAAAATATACGAACGAATGCATTGTAGGCCATGCATGCAAACATTAATTATATATATATATTATGATAAACTTAATCAAATGTGTTTCCATTTGAGAGAACTTGTCAAAGTTCAAGTTAATTAATTTATCACTTATAATTATATAATTAATTAATGATTCGTGGATATGTTATACAACATGATCGATATAGGCTATGTATATTTTAATTGGTGTTAATTTACGGTTTGTTAGCTAGCTGCTATATATAGAGTATGTTTTTATTAGATCAAGTTATAGTTAGCTAGTATAGTTTAGGGTTATGTGTTTTAATTAAGTAGGGTTGATTAGCTAGGTTAGTTACACATATATGGTTTATGGTTAATGCATGGCACATTTAATTCTATTAGAGGATCACGAGGATCCCTGGCCTGCTCGATGCACACAATTAAGTGTCATTGGCCTATACATATGCTTAATTGGGGTTTAGGATTAAAGCTAGGGTTTAGGGTTAGGGTTAGGTATTTAGGGTCTAGGTTTAGGGTTTAGTGTTTAGGGTGTTTAGGTTTAGGGATTAGGATTTAAGGTTTTAGGTTGTTTAAGGTTTAGTGGACTATCGATCGATGCTGCACAAACATTATTAGAGGCACCCGCGCCTTTACGCATAAATTGCATGCATATATATGTGTGATTTTTGGGCCACCAACGATATATAGATGATCGAGAGAGAGAGAGATTGAAATCCCCAAGAATATGTTCAAATATACATTAAAATATATGCACGAATGCATTGTAGGCCATGCATGCACACTAATTATATATATATTATGAGGCAACTTAATCAAATGTGTTTTCATTCGAGAGAACTTGTCAAAGTTCAAGTTAATTAATTTATCACGATAATTATATAATTAATTAATGAATCTCAGGGATATGTTATACAACATGATCGATATAGGCCATGTATATTTTAATTGGTGTTAATCTACTTGCTAGCTAGCTGCTATATATAGAGCATGTTTTTATTAGATCGGGTTATAGCTAGCTAGTATAGTTTAGGGTTATGTGTTTTAATTAAGTAGGGTTGATTAGCTAGGGTTAGTTACATATATATGGTTTAGGTTAATGCATGGCACATTTAATTTTATTAGAGGATCACGAGGCCCCCATGACCCGCTCGATCGATGCACAATTAAGTGTCGTTGGCCTATACGTAGGGTTTAATTGGGGTTTAGGATTAGCTAGGGTTTAGGGTTAGGGTTAGTTTTAGGGTCTAGGGTTTAGGTTTAGTGTTTAGGGTGTTTAGGGTTAGGATTAGAGATTTAAGGTTTTAGGGTTGTTTAAGGTTTAGGGATCATCGATCGAGTGCGCACACACATTATTAGAGGCACCCGCGCCTTTACGCATAAATTGCATGCATATATATGTGTGTTTTTTGGGCCACCAACGATATATAGATGATCGAGAGAGAGAGATTGAAATCCCCAAGAATATGTTCAACTATACATTAAAATATATGCACGAATGCATTGTAGGCCATGCATGCACACTAATTATATATATATTATGAGGCAACTTAATCAAATGTGTTTTCATTCGAGAGAACTTGTCAAAGTTCAAGTTAATTAATTTATCACGATAATTATATAATTAATTAATGAATCTCAGGATATGTTATACAACATGATCGATATAGGTATGTTTTAATTGGTGTTAATCTACGGTTTGCTAGCTAGCTGCTATATATAGAGCATGTTTTTATTAGATCGTGTTATATCTAGTATAGTTTAGGGTTATGTGTTTTAATTAAGTAGGGTTGATTAGCTAGGGTTAGTTACATATATATGGTTTAGGGTTAATGCATGGCACATTTAATTTTATTAGAGGATCCGAGGCACCCATGACCCGCTCGATCGATGCACAATTAAGTGTCGTTGGCCTATACATAGGGTTTAATTGGGGTTTAGGATTAGCTAGGCTTTAGGGTTAGGGTTAGGGTTAGGGTACGTTTAGGGTTAATGCATGTCACATTTAATTTAACTAGAGGACCGCGAGGCACCCCTGGCCTGCTTGATGCACAATTAAGTGTCGTTGGCCTATATATATAGGGTTTAATTAGGGTTTAGGGTTAGCTCTGGGTTTAGGGTTTAGTGTTTTGGGTGTTTAGCTAGGTCTAGGTTTAGGGTTTAGTGTTTACGGTGTTTAGAGGGTCTAGGGTTTAGAGTTTTAGGGTGTTTAGGTCTAGGTTTGGGTCTAGTGTTTAGGGTCTATGGTTTAGGGTTTAATTAGTGTTTAGGGTGTTTAGGTTTGGGGTTTAGTGTTTACGGTGTTTAGGGTCTAGGGTTTAGGGTTTAGTGTTTAGGGTCTAGGGTTTAGGGTTTAATTAGTGTTTAGGGTGTTTATAGGGTTTAGGTTTAGGTTTAGGTTTTAGGTTTAGGGTTTAGGTTTAGGTTTAGGGTTTACTATGTTTAGGGTCTAGGGTTTAGGTTTAGTGTTTAGGTGTTTAGGGTTTAGTGTTTAGGTGTTTAGGGTTTAGGGATTAGGGATTAGGGTTTTAGGGTTGTTTAAGGTTTAGGGATCATCGATCGAGTGCGCACACACATTATTAGAGGCACCCGCGCCTTTACGCATCAAGTGCATGCGTGTATATGTGTGTTTTTTGGGCCATAACGATATATAGATGATCGAGAGAGAGAGAGATTGAAATCCCCAAGAATATGTTCAAATATACATTAAAATATATGCACGAATGCATTGTAGGCCATGCATGCACACTAATTATATATATATTATGAGGCAACTTAATCAAATGTGTTTTCATTCGAGAGAACTTGTCAAAGTTCAAGTTAATTAATTTATCACGATAATTATATAATTAATTAATGAATCTCAGGGATATGTTATACAACATGATCGATATAGGCCATGTATATTTTAATTGGTGTTAATCTACGGTTTGCTAGCTAGCTGCTATATATAGAGCATGTTTTTATTAGATCGGGTTATATCTAGTATAGTTTAGGGTTATGTGTTTTAATTAAGTAGGGTTGATTAGCTAGGTTAGTTACATATATATGGTTTAGGGTTAATGCATGGCACATTTAATTTTATTAGAGGATCACGAGCACCCATGACCCACTCGATCGATGCACAATTAAGTGTCGTTGGTCTATACATAGGGTTTAATTGGGGTTTAGGATTAGCTAGGTTTAGGGTTAGGGTTAGGGTTAGGGTTAGGGGGTTAGGTCTAGGGTTTAGGGTTTAGTGTTTAGGGTGTTTAGGGTTTAGGGATTAGGATTTAAGGGTTTTAGGTTGTTTAAGGTTTAGGGATCATCGATCGAGTGCACACATTATTAGAGGCACCCGCGCCTTTACGCATAAATTGCATGCATATATATATATATGTGTGTTTTTTGGCCACCAACGTTATATATAGATGATCGAGAGAGAGAGAGATTGAAATCCCCAAGAATATGTTCAAATATACATTAAAATATATGCACTAATGCATGGTAGGCCATGCATGCACACTAATTATATATATATATATGGAGGCAACTTAATCAAATGTGTTTTCATTCGAGAGAACTTGTCAAAATTAAAGTTAATTAATTTATCACGATAATTATATAATTAATTAATGAATCTCATGGATATGTTATACAACATGATCGATATAGGCCATGTATATATTAATTGGTGTTAATCTACGGTTTGCTAGCTAGTTGCTATATAAGAGCATGTTTTTATTAGATCGGTTATAGCTAGTATAGTTTAGGGTTATGTGTTTTCATTAAGTAGGGTTGATTAGATATGGTTAGTTACATATATATGGTTTAGGGTTAATGCATGGCACATTTAATTTAATTAGAGGACCGCGAGGCACCCCTGGCCCCTGTTTGATGCACAATTAAGTGTCGTTGGCCTATATATAGGGTTTAATTAGGGTTTAGGGTTAGGTTAGGGTTTAGGGTCTAGGGTTTAGTGTTTAGGGTGTTTAGGGTTTAGGGATTAGGGATTAGGTTTCAGGGTTGTATAAGGTTTAGGATCATCGATCGAGTGCGCATTATTAGAGGCACCCGCTTTGCGCATAAAGTGCATGCGTATAGTTTAGGGTTATTTGTTTTAATTAAGTAGGGTTTGATCAGCTAGGGTTAGTTACATATGGTTTAGGGTTAATGCATGGCACATTACATATAGTTTAAATCTCAAGAATGTTTATACATGATAGGCCATATGTGCAAAGGAATTTTTTTTCCTCGTGAACTTGTCAAAATTCAAGTTTATCAGTGCAATGGAAACTAGTCCAAAAAATTATATAGAGGACCAAAAGTACTAGACAATAACTAATAGAACTGGCAACTTTACAAAAAGGACCCCAAAACATATAGAAGAAAATCAATCGAGTCCTTCTCGACCGCACATCAGATCTCTGTGTGGTGACCCGCATACCACTGCATGGTGTAGTATGCAAGTCCGACATCATATCACCCGATTTTTGCCAAATCGGAGATAGCCGTAGTGGAGATGGGCTTGAGGACGTACACGTGCATCTTCGAAGCGGCCTTGTGCTGGAGTTTGGGCTTAATTGCCCATGTATTCTGTAACATATTAGATCGCATCTAGTTTAGAAGTTGAGTTTTACTCGTGCACGGTTTGGTGCACGCCACATTAGAAAGTCCCCGGACTATAAATATGTACCTAGGGTTATGGAATAAACAACAACCAACGTTCAACACAAACCAATCTCGGCGCATCGCCAACTCCTTCGTCTCGAGGGTTCCTCCTGTAAGCACCATGCTGCCTAGATCGCATCTCGCGATCTAGGCAGCACACGAGCCCCTGTTGTTCATGCGTTGCTCGGTACTGAAGCCTTTGATGGCGAGCAACGTAGTTATCATAGATGTGTTAGGGTTAGCATTGTTCCTAGTATCATATGCCGTCGTAGTGCAATCCTTGCGCATCTAGCCGTCCCTCGTACCTCATCATGGGTGCAGGCGGCACTTGATCGTTGTTTAGTAGATCTGATCCGTTACGACGCTCCTTGATTCATCAAGGATTAGTTTAATATCTGTGTAGTTAGGCCTTACAAAGGGTTGAGGATTCACAAGATGCGTGGTGTAGTTTGCTGGCCCCTAGAAGATGTTCCGAGGATCAACTCTAGTGTTGGTTTTTAGGCCTTGTCTAGGCTGGCTTACGTACCGTGCGAGCACGAGGCCCAATCGTGAGTAGGATGATCCGATTATGCGGTGAAAACCCCAGATCGTCGTGGATCTCATACGCTTATCATGATCAAGACCACCATTCCGGCCACCTCTGACAATCATGGTGGATTGGCTCCATGAGCCGATTCACAGACAACTCGAGAGCCGATCGAGGCTCATTTAACGGTACGTGTGTGCCCTGAAACTAAGCGAGGCATCATCCACACCTTCCCGACTGTGCATAGGTCGGGCACGCCCTTGCATTTGATCGGCGCGTATGTGGAGTTTTGCGGGGTCGTCGCTTCGGGACCGGGCCAGCCGCACTCCCTAGTTGTTCCTTGGCTTCACTGTTGACCACCACCGCCGGGGGTTTCGACGTCAACACATTCTCGGCACGACGTGGGACACAATCTTTCAACGACAACCACTCGCCATCCACATCGGAGATGGTCAGCACCCCGGTCGAGTACGAGGATCGGAATGGCGGAGCGGGTCCTCCGCGGCCACTCCCATCGGCTCTTCCCGCGACGCCCGCCTCCCATGGCGTCAACACTGGCCGATCTCAGCCACTCCATAAGGGAACCAGGGTTCTCTTCGATGCCAATATGGCAGGGTTCGTGATTCGCCATGACGCTGACAAAGGGAAAGCAGCCACACTCGTGGCAAAGAGAAAGACGAGGCCGCTCCACGTGACCGGCCGACGACGATAAACGATACCTGGCCAAGGAGGAGGTGAGGAGCATGCGGTATCCACGCCCACATCCGTGCATCTCCTCAGCAAATATGAATGGCCACACGACCGACATCGCCGCTACTATAACGACGATGAAGGATATCGTCGGCCCGGTGCAAACAGGGGTATCGACGCACAGAACGATGACGGTACAGCTGCCGCGCCAGGGAGGTCAAGAGCAAGACAACATGGACAAGCACTGGAACTGCCCCTTCTTTACACCGCTGGGATTCAGAATGAGCCGATTACCAACAATCCAACGCCAAGATGCACAACAAAGGGGAGAAGGACGAACGAAGTTGCTGTTCAAACGTCTAGGACCTCTCCCACCTCGTGAGCAAACGGATCGAGTCATCTCAAGAAGAAGACTTCGAGGAGTCGATAGAGAAGAAGATAGGTACCACCAACCAAGGTGGTGCCCTGGTAGACTCAGCAGAACGCCGGTGCGTCGCGAAGCTTGGAAGAAGCCGAGGGCGCATACATGTTGAGAAGCGCACGCCCGACGGCCGCGAAAATCCAGCGAATAGTGGAGACAAAGGCGCGCCCGCCAAAGAAAGTATGGCGCCCAAAAAGGAAAGCCGATGTACAGCATCGGCGGATACCTGCAGACGCATCGGTAGGCACAGACATGGTTCAGAAGAGGACAATATGTGAACAGCGTCATCCAGAATTGTGCCGGGACGAGTACAAGCGCGTCACCCTGATCGAGAAGGGCAAAGATAAAGGTTCTGCGAGAGATCGGGAGTTCACTAATGCGGAGCGGGCCCGGGGGGCAAAACCCATGTCCTGCAAGTGGGCGAAACAACCAGGGCCGGCAAAGGAATTCGACTTGGAGCAAAACGGAGCAAATTTTTGATTGGCTCCTGAAGGAAAAACAATGAAGTTACCCGACGGCCACAAAATCCCCACGTTACAAGAGATGACCGGCAAACCATACCGCAAATGGCATGACACGTTCACCCATGCCACCAACGACTGCCGAAGAGATGATGATGATAGAGCAAGGCCTGCTCTTCGATCACTTGCTATGAAAGTTGGTACGCGCCTTCCGGGAGGTCAACATGGCTGGAGATCGATAAGACATTTGCGCCGTGGCTCGCCGGTGTTAATAGGGGCGGCTTGAGACGCCATTACGAGGATAAACCGAATGGGCCAAGCCCGCTGAAAAGGCGAGCATCCACACGATCGCCCCAATAATGACAGCGCGACCGTGGAGGCGAGAGTGGCATGGGTTTACATCGGCTGACGGGCCAGAAGAGATTACGAGAGTCAAGAAGGAAATCACGAAGTGGTTGGACGCTGGGTTCATCAGGCCAGGCAAGTACCCTGAGAGGATTTCCAATATAATACCTGTGAAGAAAAAGGGTGGCCGGTGGCGCGTCGCCATAGATTTTCGAAATCTCAACATTCCGTAAATAGTCGGATCGACGACTACAAGGGAAGACGATTCCAGCGATCGGCTAAAATTACTTCCACCACTCTTGTCTACGGATGTGCTATTTCGCATGGCGAGTGGCGAGGAAAGCTGGAATTAGCGGAAAAGCCGATATCTTCAATCGCTTGAAAGATTCGGCTCGGGGGGCATATACATGAAGAAGGTACAAAGCCACGAAGGATGTACAAGGCCACGAAGGATGTACTAGGAGAGCCGATTCATGGATCGACCGGCTAACAAAAACAAAATACTGAAATTTTGAGCACACGATGCGTAGTCATCGACTTAAGGATTCAAAGCCGATGGGCACGGCCCAGTCTCTCTCCTCAACGACTTCCAAGTCCTCCTTCAGCAAGGAATAGCATGGATGTGCAGGACAGGCTAGGATCACGAGAAACAGCCGGCGGTCATCCAGTTGGATTGAGTGTCATTTTCACCAAAGGTTGCCTCATCGGATCAAAGAGGCTTGGGAAGACAACTCACCACGGAGGTTCTCTGTTGTTAACAACCGATTCGTTCAGAATCGGCTCACGCTGTATCACAGTAGAAGGGCTGGTAGTGGCCCAATACAGTGGTGCAACTTCGCTCTCGCCTTGATCGAGGCTCGGGGGGCAGTAAGCCAATGGCATTGAAATTGGCTGTCTCCGCGTCATAACCATGTTGGACAAGAGAGCTCTTGCAGAGTAAAACCGCCAGGGTTAACGGGAGAAGTTTGAAGGAGGGGCCATCATCAGTGGTTAGGCCTCAGACCAGTTCGTCGGCACAGGAGCGCGACATCGTTGGGAAAGCTGTGGGCAAACACTTGTTGAGCGGAGGTGTCAGCTTCAGCGTCAGGGTCGTCAGGTTTTCCTGGAGGCATTAACCCAGGAGTTTTGTTATCAGGACGAACATCATGTTCGGATGATGTTAAACGTCTAAAGGCCTTGGGATCTCAAAGCTGCGCGTCGGACCAGTTCGATTGAAAGTTTGGGTCTGAGGACCATGGGCTGCAAGTCGACGTCTGAGAAGGCAATCAGATCGATCTGTTTTACAATCCATTTAAAAGCTGATGCTTTACCATCGGCTCGTTAAGCATCTACCGGGTTGACAATCGGCGGGCTCAGTATAGAGAAATCGGCAAAATCAAGTTAAAGGGAACTTATTCATTGATAAACAGAGATTTCTTACAAAAAGAGCCGATTGCTCTCAAGGGAAGTTGCTGGGAGGGATATTGTCCCATCTACTGCTCCTAACTCCATCCTGTTTAAGGGCCGCTGCTGTCCTCATCCTCGCTATCGTCGGCGCTGCTCCCGGCCGGCTCATCCTCACTGCTGGAGAAACCACCGGCGGGACCTTCATCGTCCTCATCTTCTTCGCTAGCGTCGCCATATAGTCGCTGTCGAAGTCGCAGATGTTGCCCGCCCAAGGACAGAGACGCTTGGCCGGCGGTTCATCGGAGGAGGTGGTATCCTCCTCTTCTTCCTTTGTCTCTTCAATGGAGGAGTAACCGTCCCGGAGAAGTTGTCGTCGCTCGCCTCTCCTCCTCGATCGCGCCCGACCGCGAGAAAGCGAAGGTCACTTTCCCCGTCCGTTAAAGATTGGTCGTCTCGTGACCAAACAAAGGAGTCGTCGACTCTGTCCCCGTCTGCCATGGCGCGGCGAATGTT
Source organism: Lolium multiflorum (assembly GCA_030979885.1). Classification (NCBI taxonomy): domain Eukaryota; kingdom Viridiplantae; phylum Streptophyta; class Magnoliopsida; order Poales; family Poaceae; genus Lolium; species Lolium multiflorum. Next base: position 176,253,747 of record CM061750.1, on the reverse strand, counting down.
GGCCGCATGGGCCTCTTGTGGGCCCCATTCAGGCGTTGGCTCGCGGGAGGTACAGTGACCAAGCTAGGAGAAGAGGTGAGGAAGAAGAAGAAGACATATGTGGCGCAGGAGGGCTTTTGAGGGTGATAAGGCGGAGATGCAAGGAAGGGCTGTTCGTGGCTGTAAATAAAAGGGGGTATAGTAGAATTCAATGCCACAGCAGCAGTTTCCGAGGAGGTGGAACCAAAACTCACAAATCATGCGAGAAGTTGAGAAGGCAAGATATCGTGATGAAGGACACTGCGACGGTTCGCTTCGTCGCGACATAACCCTTGAAGAGTGCATGGTTTTGCAATTATCATTACCAAAACCAGGGGGCATGTGTTATCACCCGATTTTGGCCAAATCAGAGACTGGGCCGTAAGTGGAGATGGGCTTCAAGGACGTACACGGAGCATCTTCGAAGCGGCCTTGCGCTGAGAGTTCGGGCTTAATTGCCCATGTATCCGTAACATATTAGATCGCATCTTAGTTTAGAAGTTAGAGTTTTACCCGTGCACGGTTTGGTGCACGCCCACATTAGAAAGTCCCCCGGACTATAAATATGTACCTAGGTTTATGGAATAAACAACAACCAACGTTCAACACAAACCAATCTCGGCGCATCGCCAACTCCTTCGTCTCGAGGGTTCCTCCGGAAGCACCATGTCGCTAGATCGCATCTCGCGATCTAGGCACGCACGAGCCTGTCTAGTTGTTCATGCGTTGCTCATACTGAAGCCTTTTGATGGCGAGCAACGTAGTTATCATAGATGTGTTAGGGTTAGCATTGTTCCTAGTATCATATGTTGTCGTAGTGCAACCCTTGCGCATCTAGCCGTCTGTACCTCATCATGGGTGCAGGGGCCCCGCTTGATCGTTGTTTAGTAGATCGATCCGTTACGGTCGCTCCTTGATTCATCAAGGATTAGTTTAATATCTCTGCAATAGTTAGGCCTTACAAAGGGTTGGAGGATCCAGCGCATGTGTGGTGTAGTTTGCTGCCCCTAGACAGGATGTTCCGAGGATCAACCTAGTGTTGGTTTTTAGGCTTGTCTAGGGCTGGCTTACGTTACCGTGCGTGAGCGCGAGGCCCAATCGTGAGTAGGATGATCCGATTATGCGGTGAAACCCCAAGATCGTCGTGGATCTCATACGCTTTATCATGATCAAGCAGACCACCATATATTCGGCCACCTCGGACGAACATGGGTGGATCGGCTCCATGAGCCGATTCACGGGACAACCCGAGAGCCGATCGAGGCTCGTATTTGAACGTGTACGTGTGCCCCGCAGAAACTAAGCGAGGCATCATCCACACCTTCCGACCAGGTAGGTCGTGGCACGCCCTGCAATTTGCATCGGCGCGCGACCAGGAGGCTTTGCGGCCGTCGTTCGAGGGACTGGGGCCACGCAGCCCTAGTTGTTCCCGCTCTACGGTGTTGACTACCACTGCCACGCGGGTTTCTGACGTCAATGTAACACTAATGAAACACCGTTCCACTAGTATTACATCGCTCGGAGTGGTACAACAGAAACATATGCGGGTCCAAGGCATGTCTATAGAATAACATACACACTCACAGAAGATCAACACAGCCTCCTACTTTACAATGAGGTAAATCTGCAAATAAACTCCAGAAGAACGACTCGTGGACTAATCCTATCCCGAACTCTATTTGTAGAGTATTTATCTAGCTATAGAGGCTAAGAATAGATTCTAACTAAATAGGAGCTAGATTTAGGAAGCTAGTTCCCTTCTATTGCTAATCTAGGTTTTCTCCTTCTTGGATGCGTCTTTGACTCCTCCAGTGGTCCCGTCTCTTGAAGTAGTTGTTGACTCCTCGGCCTTCGAGTTGCACGCACTGTAGATCCTTCTTCGATGCCTCCATATCTACGGGGATTTAAGAGTGGGATGAGTACGAGCGTACTCAACAAGTTCATTATAGGAAAGAGGTGTTTAATGCACTCAGTAGACCAAAAAGACCATAGGCATGCAAGTTTTTGTAAACATTTCTTCAAAAGGTTGCTTTTATTTTGAAGAGCTATGTCCGTCACCCTTCACCGGTTGACTAGAACTTCATGGAGTTCCTTCCTGCCACGTTAGCCTCCATATCCCGGAATGGAGGACGGTCACAAGCCGTTACACTCTGCAGAGGTGTGTTTCTTTACCCATAAGAGATCTTAACCTTGGTGCCAACCGGCAGCTTTCCCGTCCACACTTCCTTTGGTGTGAGGCCCCAGATAAGGTCTTAGCCGTCATATTCCTCCGCTTACCTCGCACACCCACCCTTTGTTGCAAACTCCGACCCTGGGTCCTCGCCGGTGCTCTTATACCAATTAAGGACGGCCCCCGACCACGACAACAGTTCAGGTCTCTACCATAAACTCCTTCGCCGGGAGATGCAACCCATCATAGACCGCAATAACCGTGGGGACTTCAACGGGACCCCCACCCTACCACTTGTCCTCTCTTGGATCATCTTATAATGCTACCGTCGCGATCTAAGCAAAATAAGATGCATAAAAGGATTAACATCACATGCAGTTCATATGTGATATGATATGGCCCTTTTGTCTTTGCGCCTTTGATCTTCATCTTCAAAGCACGGACATGATCTCCATCATCAACGGGCATGATCTCCATCATCGTCGCGAAGCACCAAGGTCAATGGCGCCGTCTTCATGATCGTCCTCCATGTAGCAACTATTAACTACTTTGAAATACTACTCAACATGAAATTTTAAAGACAACCATAAGGCTCCTGCCGGTGCCACAATACAATAATGATCATCTCATACATAGTCATCATCACATTATGGCCATATCACATCACCAAACCCTGCAAAAACAAGTTAGACGTTCTCTAATTTGGTTTGCATATTTTACGTGGTTTAGGGTTTTCGAGCAAGATCCAATCTACCTACGAACATGAACCACAACGGTGATACTAGTGTTGTCAATAGAAGAGTAAATTGAATCTTCACTATAGTAGGAGAGACAGACACCCGCAAAGCCACTTATGCAATACAAGTTGCATGTCAAGCGTGAGCAAATCTCATGAACGCGGTCATGTAAAGTTAGCCCGAGCCGCTTCATCCCACTATGCCACAAAGATGCAAAGTACTCAACTAAAGATAACAAGAGCATCAACGCCCACAAACCATTGTGTTCTACTCGTGCAACCATCTATGCATAGACACGGCTCTGATACCACCGTAGGATAACGTAGCATAGAAAACAAAAATTTCCTACCCCGAACACGCAATCCAAGCCAAGATGCAATCTAGAAGACGGTAGCAACGAGGGGATTATCGAGACTCACCCTTGAAGAGATTCCAAAGCCTACAAGATGAGGCTCTTGTTGCTGCGGTAGATGTTCACTTGCCGCTTGCAAAAGCGCGTAGAAGATCTTGATCACGATCGGTTCCGGCGCCACGAACGGGCAGCACCTCCGTACTCTGGCCACACGTTCGGTTGTTGATGAAGACGACGTCCACCTCCCGTTCCAGCGGGCAGCGGAAAGTAGCTCCTCTTGAATCCGACAACACACGGCCGTGGTGTCGGTGGCGGTGGAGAAATCCGGCGGAGCTTCGCTAAGCGTGCGGGATATGGAAGCGAGGCTAGGGTTTGGGGGAGAAAGGGTGGCCGGCCACCAAAGGGGCGGCCAAGGTGGTGGCTTTGGTGTGGCCGGCCCCCTCCCTATGCCCCTCATTATACAGGTGGAAGCCCCAAGTGTTGGACTACAAGCTCCGAATAAGACCGAACCCAAAACCTTCCATATGGTGGGAAACCTTCCCAAGCTAGGGATTCCCACTAGAGGTGGGAATTCCACCTACCATATGGGGTGGCGGCCTTATGGGAGTCCACTGGGACTCCACCCCACTAGGGTTGGCCGGCCATGGAGGTGGAGTCCCATGTGGACTCCACCTTCCTAGGTGTGTTCTTCCGGACTTTTCTAGAACCTTCTAGAACCTTCCATAGAACTTCGAATCATTTTAATTCACATAAAATGACATCCTATATATGAATCTTATTCTCCCGACCATTCGAACTCCTCGTGATGTCCGGGATCTCATCCGGGACTCCGAACAAATATTCGAACTCCATTCCATATTCAAGTTCTACCATTTCAACATCCAACTTTAAGTGTGTCACCCTATGGTTCGTGAACTATGTGGACATGGTTGAGTACTCACTCCGACCAATAACCAATAGCGGGATCTGGAGATCCATAATGGCTCCTACATATTCAACGATGACTTTAGTGATCGAATGAACCATTCACATACGATACCAATTCCCTTTGTCACGCGATATTTTACTTGTCCGAGGTTTGATCATCGGTATCACACTATACCTTGTTCAACCTCGTCTCTTGACAAGTACTCTTTACTCGTACCGTGATATGTGGTCTCTTATGAACTTATTCATATGCTTGCAAGACATTAGACGACATTCCACCGAGAGGGCCCGCAGTATATCTATCCGTCATCGGGATGGACAAATCCCACCGTTGATCCATATGCCTCAACTCATACTTTCCTGATACTTAATCCCACCTTTATAACCACCCATTTACGCAGGGCGTTTGATGTAATCAAAGTACCTTTCCGGTATAAGTGATTTACATGATCTCATGGTCATAAGGACTAGGTAACTATGTAACGAAAGCTTATAGCAAATAACTTAACACTACTAGGAAAAGGCTTACCACCGGCGCACTGAAAAGGCTTACCGCCGGCGCTTTCGTATTCGCCGGCGATCACCTCGCCGGTGGTAAGCCCTTACCGCCGGCACATTGGAAAACGCCGGGGGTAACCCAGATTACCGCCGGCACCTTAGCCAACTCGCCGGGGGTATTATTTACCGCCGGCACTTTCCGATCCGCCGGGGGTATTAAGTTACCGCCGGCAAACAGCCCTATGCGCCAGCGGTATGTATTTTAGGATTTAAAAAAAAAACTGGCGTGAAATCACAAAACCTTCAGAATAAAAACAAATTCACTCTTCATTTGATCCCTGTGACCATGGAACAACAGTTCATTCAGTAGTGCAAGCACTGCAAGCAAGAGCACAGCAGCACATCTGTTGTGTACTAGTGCAAGGACTAGTACATCATCAGTCTCCAAATACTGAAACAAGATACAGATTACTGCACAGGAACTATACTCTTTCTGTACTCTTGCTCCAAATATTCATAAATATATTGAAACAAGATACATATTACATATTACTGCTCCAGATTACTCCAAGTATACTCCAAATATTGATCCAAGTACTCCTACCAATCAGAGCCACATGCATCGCACCACAGGTACCTGATATTGAAAGCTTCCTTCAGCTGTCCTTTGTTGTTAAAGGGCATAACCTCTTTGCACATCATCTCAAATTATAGCACCTCTTTGCAGCTGCAAATACACACAAAGACATCATTTTATTGTGTAAGAAACCATCACAGGTTATTACTACTGAATAGTACTCCATCACTAGGAAAGGAACGGAGTACTCCATCACAGAAATATTCCTAATGCAATATCAGTTGAATACCAGTTGACAGAAAAATGTGGAGCATTGACAGAAAATAGCATATCAGTTGCAAGTTGAAAATTGCATAACACTTGGACCTAGTCTGTGTAATTCAGTTAGTGTTAGTTTGTGGCAGGGCAGGAGATGACGGCGAAGATTATACCTACTTTGGAGTGTTTACTGAAACTTTAAGCTAATTCAAGTGGAAAATGGTTTAAGTGTGCAAACAAAATTACTGCATTTGAATCCCTACTTATCTTAGGTGTGATATAGTGAAACAAACAGTTATGTGTTGTGATGCAGTAATACTTGCGCCCATATTGCCGAGAAAATGAAAATGACTATAACAGAAAGAATGAACATTTGAATACTGTGAGCGCTGGTGGAAAGTGGGTGTACACATATTGCTATTTAAACCATTGATAGTACCATCGAGCAAACAAAATGACCAGAAATATTTTCTACGACAAGTGGTCAAGGTATTGAGGACCTTCTGGCCGCGGACGAGCCCCTCGGTACTGTCCATAGCGATGGTGCGCACGACGTTCTTCCTACAAGTATTTTCACAAACACCTTGCAATCAAACTCCAAATCATGTTCTACATACATCATTGCACAGGCAAGGTACACAATAATTATTGCTAATTTGCTATATTGCACAAACAAATTGCCAGTGATGTAACTGTTATAGGACCAACAAAGGTTGCTTTTACAGTTAAAAAATTGCATAAATGTATTTCTCAAATATCTATCACCGGTCTACTATGCAGCATTTTCACCTGACCAAATGTTGACGATGTACTATAAAAATCTTTAATAACAATATGCAAGCATCATCTTATATATATTTAACACCTCAGGATATACATGTTTAAATAGGCATTCGGTGGGTTCCCTTCGCGCAGACTCACAACATCCACATTACTAACAAGTTCCAAACAACACTGGCCACATTCTGAAGCCCGGTTAAGAACCACAAATGACATCAGAATAACATAATCATATCAATGCTTCTTCGAAGCAAGCATAGAAGCATAAGCAACTGCAACTGTCTAGCATCTACAACAACAACATAAAACACCAGGGCTCTACGAATTGTCTATATAATCCACATACAAAAGCAGCACTAGATATACTAGAAGGAAGCATGGAATCGTTACATCGGGGTACTGAAACAGAAAGATGTGAAGGAGTAACTGAGTACGTACTATGCTATGCCATGGGTACAGAAAACAAGACGCAATCTGAGACTACTAAGTATATTCAGCAGAGCTACCAGATGTATACAGATAAATACTAGAGAAATCTAGAACCCAGAATCACAACAACCGTATCCCCAATTTCCTAACTGCGCTCGAATTCCCAAGGGTCGTGACACGATCTCGCGTACTGAAGGCAGTTGTTCTACCAATCAAAGACGAACTAGTCGTGCTTGCAGAATTAACCGGCGCCCGAGATTCGGCGGACCATGCTAGCAGGGTCACGCAGCGACACGCGCTCGGCGGGGCATGATCTCTCGGCGCCGGGAACGAATCGTGGAGCAGGTTCCGGCGAGGCGAAAGTCGCGCAGATCGGGAGGCGGCGGAAAGGGGGGAGAAGGAGGAGGAGGGAGGCGCTCACCCCAGTCTTCCATCGTGGCCGGAAGTCCTCGAGATCTGAACCTGGCTGGCTGCGGTGAGGAGCACGGACGGACGGCGGCGACGGGGCTAGGGTTTTAGCCGCGAGGCCTTGGACTGGATCTCCTCGACGGGGACGTCGCCGTAGTTGGCAACGAAGGGGTCCTCCTCCTCCGCCTAGGACTTCTCGGCTGCGGGCTGGGCAGCAAGGGAGGAGGCCGGCGGCGCTTGAGAGGGAGGAGGTCGGCGGCGCTTGAGAGGGAGGAGGTCACGGGCTGGGTTGTGATGTGCGTGTGTGGCTGAGTTTTTTTTTTAGGATATGTGGGTGAGGTTTTGGTGGCTTGGTTGTGATGCGTGAAATACCCCCGGTGCACGGCCCAAATTCGCCGGTGGTAGCGGGGCTTATCTCCGGCACCCTCAACCAAATTCGCCGGCGGTAACGGGCGATCCATTCGGCTGCTCTCGGTCCAACATATTCCTGGCACTTGCTGGCCCGTTTCGCCAGTGGTAAACGGCCTATCCCTGGCATCCCCAAGCGTACTCGCCGGCGGTAATGCGAGGCCCATTCGGCTGCTCTCGGCCCAACATATCTTGGCGCTTGCTACCCCGTTTCGCCAGCGATAATGCAGTACCCCTGGCATCTTCGGTTCAAGCTCGCCGGCGGTAACGTGAGGCGACCCTGGAAGGTCTTACCACCGGCATGTTTAAACCGTACTCGCCGGCGGTAAGAAGTGCGGCTATAAGCCTTTTCCTAGTAGTGTAATGACGTGATCTTATGCTACGCTTAATTGGGTGTGTCCATTACATCATTCATATAATGATATAATCTTGTTATTAATAACATCCAATGTTCATGATTATGAAACTAATCATCTATTAATCAACAAGCTAGTTAAGAGGCTTACTAGGGACTCTTTGTTGTTTACATATCACACATGTATCAATGTTTCGGTTAATACAATTATAGCATGGTATATAAACATTTATCATAAACATAAAGATATATAATAACCACTTTTATTATTGCCTCTTGGGCATATCTCCAACAGTAAATCTGCAAATAAACTCCAGAAGAACGACTCGTGGACTAATCCTATCCCGAACTCTATTTGTAGAGTATTTATCTAGCTATAGAGGCTAAGAATAGATTCTAACTAAATAGGAGCTAGATTTAGGAAGCTAGTTCCCTTCTATTGCTAATCTAGGTTTTCTCCTTGTTGGATGCGTCTTTGACTCCTCTGGCAGGGTCCGTCTTTGAAGTAGTTGTTGACCTCGGTCTTCGAGTTTCTGTAGATCCTTCTTCGATGCCTCCATATCTGCGGGGATTTAAGAGTGGGATGAGTACGAGCGTACTCAACAAGTTCATTATAGGAAAGAGGTGTTTAATGCACTAGCTACAGCCATAGACCAAAAAGTCATAGGCATGCAAGTTTTTGTAAACATTTCTTCAAAAGGTTGCTTTTATTTTGAAGAGCTATGTCCGTCAGCCTTCACCGGTTGACTAGAACTTCATGGAGTTCCTTTCCTGCTGTCAGCTCCATATCCCGGAATGGGAGTGACAGTCACATTCGTTACACTCTGCAGAGGTGTGTTTTTACCCATAAGAGATCTTAACCTTGGTGCCAACCGGGCAGCTTTCCCGTCCACACTTCCTTTGATGTGAGGCCCGGTATAAGGTTCTAGCTGTTCATATTCTCCGCTACCTCGCACACCCACCCTTTGTTGCAACCCGACTCTGGGTCCTCGCCTGCTCTTATACCAATTAAGGACGGACCCACGACTCATGTTCAGGTCTCTACCATAAACTCCTTCGCCGGGAGATGCAACCCATCATAGACCGCAATAACCGTGGGGACTTCAACGGGACCCCACCCTACCACTTGTCCTCTCTTGGATCAAGGGTTTACGGTAAAGCGCATCCGTTGATGTACAAGAGGTGGAAATACAATTGACTACTCCGTCCCACTCCAGATCTTATGGTGAACACGAGTTTTACGGCACAAGAATCACTGGACGACATTTGTTGTTTAATCCTAGATGGATATAAACCCTTGCAATGGAACCTCCACCATATCAACACGATCCATGGTTCCATTGCCCACCACATAGTCATATTCATAGTTATGAAAATAGTGGTTTTGCTTTTTATGCAATAGTGATAAACATACTACTTTGCAAGTAATTTGGTAAAAATACTCAAATGACATGAGCAAGCGATGAACTTGCCTTTCTTGACTGCAAGATTATGCAAGGTCTTCTGCTCAATAACTCCAAATCTGAAATAGCATCATCGTCCGGTAAGGACGATGTTTAAAAGCTTGGCAAGGATGCAATAATGCATAAGTATGATATGCAATCGTTCTAAGCGTGACCTAACTCTGATGATTTAGGATTAATGAGTTGTTATGATTAATGTAGGCTGGGTTGCACTTTTAGAGTGTTTTCACAAACAAGGTTCTTATTCAGGTGTGATTACTTGGTATCATGTATAAGTTATATAATACAACATAATAATCAATTGAGCACACAAAGAATCATAATTGGCATAATGTTCATATGTAAAGAACAGTTGTTAGTTTTAGTACTATATGGCATGGTTAATGATTACTTATTATATTTTTCAAAAGAATAACTTTTGAAGAACATGTTCTTTAATAAAGAACAAGTATGACACTTGGGTTTGTGGGGTTCTATGGTTTCCTATAGTTTCAATTGGTCTCTGAAGTAAGTATTAGATGGATCTCAACGTTGTTGGACTCATCAATAGCTAGGGCTTGTAGGGTTGAGTTGAGCCTAAGTATCTTAAGCAACTAATTATATATAGGTGCTATCAAAGTTGGTTATATCTTATTGGTGATAGATAGCTAGGTTTTATAGGTCCTATTAGACAGGGTTGATGGCTACTCCCTATTTACTTCAAAAGAATAACTTTTGAAGAACATGTTATTAAGTAATAAGTATTTCAATTAGCTCGAAGGGTTTAAAGTAAAGGCTTCTATTATAAGGGAAATACATGGTTTAGGAGTTAATTAATAGTAATAGGTGACTCTAGGTATAGTTAACCTCTAGTAATGTCAAGTTCTAGGGTTTCATCTATTATGGTTAAGGAACTTATTTTTAAGGTTTTAAGAACTTCCTAAGAGGTACTAAATGGTTTAGGAGTTAATTAAATACTTAAAGTTTTAAAAAAATCATAAAAAAATATAAGCATGTGTTAGAATTTAATTAATATTTATTATAGATTTTATGGAACTTCATATGTTTTTTTTAAATTAAAACTAAGGTTTATTTAGTTTATTATGTTCAAGTCATAATGATAATATTTATTGCATTATTAAGGTTGAAATAATATTTCAAACATTAAAAATTCTATTTGAGATTTGTAGGTATTACTACGTATTTTTCAAGGGACTTTAAAGTAATCTTATATTTTTACATCATAATCAAACAATTATACAAGGTTAGTGGATAATTTTATTAGAGTGTACATATTGAACCTACACAAGTGTGTGTAAGTATTAAGTACTAATCCTATGCATGTAGTGTTACACACACGTACACATCGGATGAGTTACTAGACCAATTGTGCACGTACGCATATACCCAATCCGGTCATACACGCACAGATACGAGTCCAACACAAGTATACAACCGAGCCTCACGTCTCTTGTCGCCGTCTCCATCTCCGTCTCTCTTTCTTTTTCTTACGCCCGCGCACACTCACGAGCAGCCATGGCTCCGCCACGCGCCCGCCTCGTCCCGGCCGTTCCCGGCCGACTCTAGCGCCGGTGTGATAGGGTTTTGGCCCGCCTCGAGTTGATCTACAACCTCCCTTTGCTCGATTTGATCCTCGAGTTCCTACTCGCTCGCCCCGACCCCTGCTGTGACGCCGCCTCCGCCGTTTTCCCTGACCACCTCCGGCCTTCCTCGTCGCCGGCGAGGTGGGGTTCTGGACCACCTCGTCGTGCTCTACATCTCTGTCTTGATCGATTTGACGCTAATGGTCCTCCTCGCTCACCCACGACTCCGAGAACCTTCGCGGTGGCCGGTTGATTTGACCGCCTCCGACCGCTCATGTCCTCGCCGTCTGCCGGCACGACTCCACCACGAACTCCTCTATCAACACCTGCCGCCATGACTCTATCTTGCGCCCGCACACGGCCCTGTGGCTAACCCTATCTTGCGCTGGCTAGGTCGCCAACACGGTGCTTGCTCTCCCGCGCCTTCGGCTATCTCTCCTAGGCGAGCTCGACCTCCTCTTTGAGCGCCCCGAGCCCCAGCTCGGTTCCCCGCCCGGCTGCTCTGGTTCCTAAAGTGGTGATGTCATGGTGGTGCGGTGGTGGTGTGGTTTGTACTGATTGTGAGGTGGTGCTGGTGATGGTTGCTGGTGTGTATGGGTGGTGATGGCGATGCACTGATGGGCGGTGATGCTAATGGGACGATGCTGCTGCGATGTTAACCACCTCAGCGATGCCGATTGGACGGTGCCGTGGACGCAACCTCGTCGATTTCGTCTGCTCCCCTACAACACTGTGAGCTATACCTCTCCCTTCTCTATTTTTTTTTGGTTACTGTGTTGGGGATGCACCATTACTACTGTTTCATACCTGGGCTCCTGGTGGTATATATGAGATTATAGCAGAGCTAAAGATTTGGATTCAATCGATCATGTCCTTGTAAGTGGGTGTGATCAACTGATCATTTCTGTGCCCTGTGATATATGACTTGAGCTAGTCAAGTACTAAATTATCTGATATGTGTACATGCTTCATTTGGTGCCTCAACTTGGATGATGTGCTCATCCTCGGCATATGAATTTTACTGTTGTGCACTAAATCTCATTGATGAGTTGAGATATGGAAAAATACAAGTATTACTGCATATGGATATATATTCACTTGATGCTTGGCTGGGTGTAGTAATTATACTCTGCTTGTTTTAGCTGAGGATTGATTCCTCGCTGCTAGTTGTTGTAGATGTAAGATGGATTTACTGGATGGTTTCCTTGTGACCTTATAGACATGTTTAATATGATTTTGCTTCGGGAGTAAATGATTAAGTGATGATCTGGTTATGAATATGCATGCTTGAACATTTTGACCTTTGGTATATGCAAAGTGATGCTTTGTCAGCTTCTTGGGTATGATCTAGTTGCTGGTTAGCAACCAAGAGATGATTCTTTTGTTGTATTTGGATGTTACTGGTGAGATCTGGAACTAGAGTGACACTAGGTGATCTCTATTGATTACTACTGCAATTCTTTGCAGGCTTTAAAACGTGTAGAAATGATGTATGGTTCAGGTATTGACATTTTAAATTGTTAGAACCATAGACTGATGGATTGACTTACAAATCTGCTAGGTAGCTTTTAGTTTCTATGATTGTTCATGTGCCAGACTGGGATAAAACAATTACTGCTGTGATGTTTTGGTGATTCAATGCATAGCTGCTATTCCTTTTATCCAGTTTTAGGTGCTAGATCATGCATGGTTCTCTTTAGTTGCCAGAGATTTAAAGGCTTTTTCCAAATGATGTTAAAAACTTTCAAGCAACTATTGTTTGATAAGATCTTGGGTTTTGATGGTTTATATTGCTAGTATGCTTTTCTGGGAATAGATCTTGTATGCTCTTATCCTGGATAGGATGTATACCTGCTTCTAGCTCCCAGATGAAATGTTTATGGATCTTGAGTAGCTCTTGTTCTGGTTGTTCTTCCTCCTCGAGTTGAGCCTGCTCCTCCTGGATCAGCTATATCACCAAGATCCTTGCTTCAGCTTCAGCCTCTTCCTAGTGACCCTAAGTACCCATGACTATTAATTGGTGTTCTTGCGTTGTTCTAATGGATTGATGAACTCTAGAGAGAGTGTAAGTATGGCTAGATGAGCTGCTGGTGCGACTGAGATGTTTGTGTGTCAAAGGGACTGCCGGTACAGGCTATGTGCAGTTTATATACTGTTGGGCTATTGTCTGTGATGTCGACAGCACATGCCATGCATGTGGTGACTGTGCTGCCTGTGTGTGCTCCTGGTACAGTGCATGTGGTCAAGTAGATATTTTGTGCCTCCTAGTGCAAGGCACGGCTGGTGCTTGTACTTATCCTACCTTGGCCTTTATTTCTGGTACTTCCATGTGTATAAACCTGTGATCCCTATCTGATGATTGAGATCTGGTTAGTAACTGCTTACTTGAGCATGACCGAGCAACTAAGATGTGATTGTATCAACTGATCATGGGTGACTTTAAGACTAATTAAGCTCTGCTTAATTAAGTGTCTCTTAATAATTGATAAGGATCATATTGGCTTTTCCATGTCAATCCTGATTTATTTAACAACCATGTGGGATTTTAAAGGATTCTAGCTAGATTAGAGGGAATGTAAAATGTTTGCTTTGTTGTCTAGTCCCTTCTCTGGTATGAATCAGGTGCTGCCTCTTGTCCATGTTGCCTACGTGATGATTGTTGTCTTATGATTAAAATGATTCGAGTCTGAGCCATAGTCCCTTGCATGATCCGAGTGGTCCCTAATGTCGCGTAAATACAATTTAATCCCTCTAATCACCATCTGGGAACTAGGACAAGTTGCTAATTCCCAATAGCTAGTCTCCTATATTAACATTGCCTCACCAAAGGTGAGGCAAACATTCTAATCCTTTACAACCCCTTTTTTTTTCTTTGTTGTTTCTTTTGCAGGAAAGGAATAAGAAGATTGGGAGAGATTTGGAAGATGAAGATTTAGTTTAGGGTTTCCTCTTTATTACTTTTGTAATCTTCTATTTCTTTTGGAGCTTCTAAATGATTGAATTATCATTATTGTAATAAGGTTTAAATTATCTATCTATTTTGAATTATCAAATGTGTTTACTTTTACATATTCTATTTCATATGATAGTTTGGAATTCAAATTCAATTTAATTTCTATTTGAATTCATATTATCCATATTTGATTTGAATACAAATTTGTTCTTCCAAAAACACATGAATTTGCAAAGGTCATGTCGAAATTTGTCGCACTCACATCGATGACTAACTCAATTCCATCGATGAAAGAGAAACCTCGATCCCTTTGACAGTTTTAAACAAACGCGCGAAAATTCCCTAGATTTTTTATGCATGAATGCAATGTTGCACACATCTGTTTGCTCTATTTTTTTGTAACCCCAAATCCTAGGATATTACACTCTGCTCCGCATCCTTTCCAGCAACTCCGTCGCCGGGGACGCACCACTTGGGACGGTGTCGCCGGTAGTCGCCAGGACGAAGGAGAAGAAGGGCCTCAGCAACGGCATATTGGCTCTGAGAAGGGTCGTGAAAGTCCAAGATGTGCACGGGCAAGACGGATGACGCCGTCGTATGCCCCGAGCTTGTGAACTTAGCAACTTGACTTCCCATTGGCCGATCTCGCACCGACCAAAGCAAGCTCACCAGCGCCATCACATTGATGGCACCGATCGGGGTTTGGCCGGCAAGATCCGCCGATTCACCATAGGCCGATCGAAGCCGATGACGAGAGCCCCGACTCCATTGCGCCATTCTGCTCATGGGAAGCACTGGATCTAAGCTACAACAACACTAACTCCCTCGGATCCAAATTAGCGACTCAACTTTGCTTATCTAAATATGGATGTATCCACACATGTTTTTACTCTAGATACATACACGTCTAAGGAAAGTTGAATCAATTAATTTAGTTCGGAGGGTGTACACATACAGAGAGAATTCGGCCTCGCCTCCGCGCCGAGGCCGCCGGAGAGAAGGAGAGGAGCCGGGAGTGGGAGAGACTCGAGAGAAAGAGAAGAGGAAGAAATGAGAGCTCCCTGGGAAGAACATTATTTTTGTCGTTCGCTCGCTCGTAGCTTGAAACCGAAAATTTCGGCCACGCGCCAAATCATCCCGCCGCATCCATTCGAAAATCCCGTGACCAGTTTACTTTTAACCCTGGTCCGGAAGCTACAACCCACCGACCATGGAGGGCTCATTCGGTAACAATGAAATATCTTGCCTAGATCCCGAACCCTCCCCACAGCCCACACCCACCCACCAACCATTCGCCCATTAGCTCAAAAATACTCACACGCCAAAGCTCGACTCTCTACTAGATCTCGTCGCCGCATACTCCTCCACCTTGATCGTGTTGGCTGTCCACCCACCGATCCGCTCCCCGCCGCCTCGTCACCGACGGATCTGCTTCACCGCCGACCTCGCCACCGACGGATCTGCTTCATCGCCGACCTCGCCACCGACGGATCCGCCACCGCCGACCTCGCCACCGACTACCTCGCCGCAGCGGCTGTATCAACAACTTCACCGAATACCTTGCCAGCCAACCAGATCCGCTTCACTAACGCCCGCTTCTACCGAAACAGGGTCGATTCATCGTCTCCCGCGCCGCCGCCGGAATGCAAGTTGCCGCCCCCACCCCGCCGCAGCTTGGTTAGTACGTGGCCCGTTAGATCGCGGTGTTTCTTTAGCCATGTTTTGTGTAGTTATTTGCAGATCTCATATGCCGTTAACTTTCTTGATGTGTTGCTTCACATGAAGTTTGTTTAAATGCTGTACAGACAAAAGCATTATCCGGTCGCTACCATCCTTGTTCATTCTATGACACTGTGTGCATCCACATATTTATAGCCTTGTACCCATTCATTTGCGCCAACTGTTTTTGTACTGCATGCTATTGTCGCACTGCTTTTATAGTCGTGCTATGGGCCCAATCGCTTGTTCTTATACCACGTCATTAGCTCACCGCTAGCTGTTTTCTCGTGTCTGCTATTCTCACACTGCTTTTATAATCATGCTATGTGCATTTCCAATCTGCTTGCTCTTATACCTCGTCTTTAGCTTATATAGTTATTATTGCGTGCATGCCCGGTCTTTGTATTATCGTAGACCGACTTGTCAATGTTATTTTTCCTTGGGATTGATCATGCGAACCACTTATTAGAACATCCAACATTAGGCGGGGACGCTAGGTTGAATCTGAGTTCGTGGTTGGTAATTTTGGCAGTTTACTTCGTTATTATCTATAACCTATATGCATTGTTCCTTATGCAAGAGATTAACACTTGGAACCCCGCCATAGCAATGCCATTCATGCTTTACTATGTTTCTGCCTATTTGATATGCTTGTCTTGGAGAAACTTCGAGGGTGATTTGAACCTGACATTTGGTCATTCTTAATGCCAGTTTACTTTATGTGTAAAACCTTGGCATTACCCTACTCTAAATCTGAATGTCTGAAATTCGTATCTCATGCAAAGCAACATCTAGTTGGTTTTAATCTGATATCTGGTAACTATTGGCTTATTCATTTGGCAGCTCAAGTTTTTTGTTATTTGAAACCAGCTGACTTGGTCTTAAATGTGATATCTAAACACAGATTAAGGACAATGGAGCAGGAGGATTAGCATTTCACTTGATGGCTGAACCTAAAATGATAGGCATGTTGACCACGACTAGTGCACGCAAGAGAAGGACCTGCAGTACATGCATCTTATCTTATCTTGTGCTTATTTCTGCTACATGCTGTTATCTGATCTCTACATTGCGTAATACATGTTTGAATAGTTAATTGTTGTAACTATGTTTACAATGTTACCAGAATGCAGTTTTAATGAAGCAGTCATCATTAGAAGATAGTCGCCAAAAAAGGATCTGTAGCGACCCTGTGCAACATTATGATGTAAGTTTGTGCTTAGTACAAGTTCCATACATGTCTTATTTATGCAACTTGTTATTATCTTATATCTACATTGCATAATAAATGTTTGCATAGTTCATCGTTTAACTCTTTTTGCATTATTATCAGAATGCAGTTGTGATGAAGCAATCTTCATTACCAGTGAGGCCCACAAAAAGTTTGTAATATCCCAGGTATTGGGGTTACAAAAATAGAGGAAACAGATGTGTGCATTGCATTCATGCATAGAAAATCCGGGGAATTTTCGCGCTTTTGTTTAAAACTGTCAAAGTGATCGAGGTTTCTCTTGCATCGGTGGAATTGAGTTAGTCATCGATGTGAGTGCGACAAATTTCGACATGACCTTTATGAATTCATGTGTTTTTTAGGAGAACAATTTGAATTCAAATTCAAATATGAAGGAAATAAATTCAAATAAGAATTTGAATTGGAATTTGGAATTTAAACAAGTATATAATATAATATGCAAAAGTAAACACATTTGATAATTCCAAATGAGTAAATAATTTAAACTTTATTACAAATAACATTATCCAATAAAGTTACAAGTTACAAAAAGAAATAAAACAACACAAAAAAGAATAATAAGAATTCCTAAACTAAAGCTTGATCTCAAACTTCTGATTCTTCTTTACCTGCAAAACAAACAACAAAGAAAAAGGAAATGGTTGGTGAATGTTAAAATGTTGCCATCATCCATGATGAGGCATTTTAATGTTGGAAACTAGCTAATGGGAGTCAAGAGCTAATCTTGATCCCCAAATAGTGATTAGAGGGAGAAATATTTTTCTTAGGCAATAACAGGGGCAAATAGATTACACTTGGATCAGGAGAGGCAACACTGATCATGAGACAAAAATGAGTAATTCAAGGCAACAAGGGACTAGAGGCAGCATCAGATCTAATTTATCTTTAGGCAACAATATTAATTCCCTCTAATCTAGCTAGAATCCTCTAAAAGCCCACAAAGTTAATTATTTGAATCTGTACTGACATGGAGAAGTCAATATGATTCTAGTCCATATATTAGAAGCCACTTGCTAACTAAGCAAAGTCTTAATTAACATAATAGTCACACTTGATCTTATTTAGCCCACATAAGATTATTAGCCAATCAGGATTAACCATTTGGTAATACCAAATAAATAAATAAAGGTCAATACAAGATAACTACAAGCACCAGCCGTGCCTTGCACATGAGGCAAGCAAAATATCTACTTGACCACATGCACCTGTACCAGGGACACACAGGCAGCATAGTCACTGCATGCAACTATGTGCTGTCAGCAGCAGAAGCAACAGCCAACCATATAAAAGAAGGAGCTAGCCGTACCAGCATTCTTTTGCCTCACTAATCAGCACTTCTAGCACACACATCTCTCTCACACTAGCCAAACCAACCAGCAACAAGTTCAGCAACCATTTGCACTAGATAAACCGCCAGATCATCTAGCAGTCCTCCATCCATCAGATACAACAAGAACACCACCCAGATAGTATGGAAACCAGCAGAAGCAGCGAGGAGGAGAAGGAATGTCACAAGAAGAAGAGTACCACAGTAGCAAGAAGAACCAGCTATCAAGCTACAAAGTGCATCAGGTAGAAACCCAAGGATAGGATAAATAAATCATGCAGTATCTGTTCTTAGCTTTCACATGATCACACTAAGGGAAATAAATGGGTAAATATGCAAAACCAGTAGATCCATCTACCCTTCGACTAGATTTTTATCTAGGAGGATTGGAAGAATCTATTTCTCTCAGATCTGCATAGAAGTGCTATGCAATATTCATCACAGAGAATCTTATAAACCATCACAAATAGTATCTGTTCTTATCACATAAATTGTGCCTCAGCCTTTGCATCACAGGCAGGGCCAAGAGATCAAGCACAAGCATCTGTTCTTATCAGTATTAGCTCACAGAAAATTGGTAGGAGGGATGATTCTCAGATTAGCATAGAAGTGCTATGCTAGTTCATCATAGAATTAAACAAACCAAAAGAAATAGTATCTGTTCTTAATAAAGTATTTAGCCTCAGACTTTTGCATCACTGACAAGACCAAGGCAGCCAGTTAGATCTGTTCTTATCAGTTTAATCAATCAAAATTATAAAGAGATAGCAACCAGTAACATCAACTTGTCCCTGGATTAATTCCTGGAAATCAATGGATCATATATATAGCCAGCAGAAAAGCCACCATACAAGCTCACAATCCAGGTACCAAGAAGAGCATAAAGTAAATAAGGTCTCTGTACACATCAATACTGGTATACTGCCATATCTCAATACATCCTTGAGATAAACACAAATGTAACCAAATCATTTAATTGAAATTATACATTCAGTTTGGTCAAACTAATGCCACCACAAACTACACATGCTTTGGATTATTAATCCATCCAAAAAGGAAGTATTTCACTTCACATATAAATTACCAATCTTATGCAGTAGGTGTAGTAACTGTAGGCATCATATTAAGCACAAGTATGGAGCAGTAATAATGGTGCAGTCCAAACAATATAGCCATGAACAGAGATTGGGAGAGATTAACTCACCAGAAGTCATCCAATACGATTAAACAACAGTAAAACTGAACTTCTTCAGTTAACAATACAATGTATATGCAGCAGCTAGTAGTTGCAGGTCCCATCTTAAGCATATAATATAACTCACTAGTAAATTTACAAGTCATATAGCACATCAATAGCACTCCCAAGCATATGCAATAATCTGGCCAAGCACACACAGGTTCTTGGCCAACAAATTCATAGCTATAGAGAATACAGGGAGAGAGGGAGAGAGGGGAATAGCTCACCGTGGTGCAGACGAACAGAGGAAGAGACCGACGCCGGGGTTGCGCCCATGGCGCCATCCCGCCGGCGTCGAGGTAGAGGGCGGCATCACGTCCAAACATCGCATCACCACGAGCACGTCAGCAGCACCCCATCAAACCGCAGCATCAGTTCACCGAAGGTAGGCACCACAGCGCCAGCACCCCACCGTCCCAGCAACATCAGACCAAGAGCCGAGGAGGCGGAGCCACATGAGGCGGGCCGCAGCGCTGAAGGGGGGCGACGATGGCCGAATCACACCGACGACGAGGTCGGGTTTCAAGGGTCGTGCGCGTGCGCGACAGTCGGCGATAGAAAAATTGGGGTGGGGGAAATTGGAGAGCTTGGAGTGGCGGATCAACGCCATGTGTCGGCGGTGCCGGAGATGGTGGCGACCGTCCGGAGTCACGTCGGAGACGAGCTAGGGTTCCCAAACGGGGGCGAGCAACCAAGGCCACGGGAATCAAATCAAAGAGGGGGAAGTGTAGAGCACCTTGAGGCGGACCAAAGCCCCATCTCTCCGACGCCGGGAGGAGCCGGTGATGGCCGGGGAAAATCGGCGAGGCGGCAGCCGGCAGGGGCCATGGGAGCGTTCGCGTGCGTGAAAAATGTGAGAAGGAGAGGACGACGAGAGAGAGAGAGAGGGGTGGGTCGGTTCGGGGCTGATCGACCCAGGGGAGCTGACTCGGTCGGTTGATCCATCTGGATCAATTGGGCTCAGCCCAACTAGCCTTTTTGGCTTATTTTTCTTTAAGAAATATATTTAATAAAAGAAAGATATAATCAAAATCCAAATAGAAATATTTTTGACAAAAGAAAATTATTAAACAGAATAAGTAACAACAAATCATTTAAAGTCTAAAAGAAAATAATATAGATTTTTATCCTAAATTTTAGAACTTTAAATCTTAAATTATTAAAACCTAAACACTAACCGAGTAATTCTCTTGTTTCTATTCTTCACATAAATAAATGTTAGATATTACTTAACATTAAAATGCCTTATGAAACAACAAATATTTCTTGATAATTATGTTTAATCATATGAAAATCCTAATTGATCCTTACTTCTACTATTAATTAAAAAGAAACACTAAACCCTAATAGTATCTATCATATTTTCTTAAGTCTTCTAATATATATATATATATATAATGTTAATCCATTAATGATTTTATTTCAAAGTTATAAATAAATTCAACTTTATAATCAGTTTATTAATCTAAGAACTATATAGCAAATAGATAACTCTAGTTCCATTAAGAATAGAATTACAACCTCATAATTTTATGTGGAAACCCTAAAACCCTAACTTCGTCTTTTATGTGAAACTCTAAAACCCTAGGAATTGTGAAATGTGATCATATGAACTTGACATTCACTCATAGATCTATAATTAGCAACTAAATAAATATTCTTGTTCTCATAAAATAGTAGAAGCAATATTACTAATAAATTGGTACTTCATCTATTCATAATACTAAAACCTAGATGATCTAGTAGAACCACCTAAATATAAACCCTAGCTATCTAATACCAGTAAAATATACCACCATGATAGCAACCATTAATTTCTTAAGATGTTTATGCTTAAGTAAAACCGTACAAGCCCTAGTTAATCATGAATCCAACTTTGTTGTGATCCATTTAATCCTTACTCCAGAAACTAATTGGAACCATAGGAAACCATAGAACCCCACAAATCCAATTATCATACTTGTTCTTTATTAAAGAACATGTTCTTTAAAAGTTATTATTTTGAAATATATGATAAGTAATCATTAACCATGCCATGTAGTACTAAAACCAACAACTATTCATTACATATCAGGATTATACAATTCTTATTGTTGTGTGTTAGTAATATTATTGTTGTGATATATTGCATTGCTTATTTATAATACTAAGTAATCAACCTTAATAAGAACCTTGTTTGTGAACCATCTAAAAGTGCAACACATCCTAAACCAAGCATTACCACTCACTAATCCCAAATCATCGGGGTTAGGTCACGTTTAGAGCGATTGCATCTCATACTTATGCATTATTGCATCCTTGCCAATCTTTTAAACATCGTCCTTACCGGACGATGATGCTATTTGGAGTTATCGCGTATCGAAGACCTTGACTGCATAATCTTGCAGTCAAGAAAGGCAAGTTCATCGCTTGCTCATGTCATTTGAGTATTTTTACCAAATTACTTGCAAATATATTTATCACTATTGCATAAAAAGCAAAACCACTATTTTCATAACTATGAATATGACTATGTGGTGGGCAATGGAACCATGGATTGTGTTGATATGGTGGAGGTTCCATTGCACGGGTTTATATCCATCTAGGATTAAACAACAAATGTCGTCCAGTGATTCTTGTGCCGTAATACCCGTGTTAACCATAAGATCTGGAATGGGACGGTATAGTCAATTGTATTTCCACCTCTTGTACATCAACGGATGCGCTTTACCGTAGACCTTGATCCAAGAGAGGACAAGTGGTACCCTTGATCCAAGAGAGGACAAGTGGTAGGGTGGGGGTCCCGATGAAGTCCCCACGGTTATTGCGGTCTATGATGGGTGCAGCTGCCGGCGAAGGAGTTCATGGTAGAGACCTGAATGTTGTCGTGGTCGGGGCCGTCCTTAATTGGTATAAGAGCACCGGCGAGGACCGGTCGGAGTTTGCAGCAAAGGGTGGGTGTATGAGGTAGCGGAGGAATATGATTGGCTATGACCTTATACTGGGCCTCACACCAAAGGAAGTGTGGACGAGCTCGCGGCTCGGTTGGCACCAAGGTTAAGATCTCTTATGGGTAAAGCAACACACCTCTGCAGAGTGTAACGAATGTCACCCTGTTCGGATTTGGAATCGCGAACGCTAGGAAAGGAACTCCATGAAGTTCTAGTCAACCGGTGAAGGCTGACGGACATAGCTCTTCTGAATAAAAGCAACCTTTTGAAGAAATGTTTACAAAAACTTGCATTGCCTATGACTTTCTGGTCTATGGCTGTAGCTAGTGCATTAAACACCTCTTTCCTATAATGAACTTGTTGAGTACGCTCGTACTCATCCCACTCTTAAATCCCCTCTTAGGAATGGAGGCATCAAAGGAGGATCTACAGTGCAACTCGAAGGCCGAGAAGTCAACAACTACTTCAAGAGACAGGACCATGTCAGAGGAGTCAGTTACCACATCCAACAAGGAGAAACCTAGATTAGCAATAGAAAGGAACTAGCTTCCTAAACTTAGCACCTATATAGCTAGAATCTATTCATAGCCTCTATAGCTAGTTAAATACTCTACAAGTAGAGTTCGTGATAGGATTAGACTACGAGTCGTTCATCTGGATTATTTGCATTTACCTCATTGTAAAGTAGGAGGCTGTGCTGATCTTCTGTAACGAGTCGGAGTTGTAATTCTATAGACATACCTTGGACCCGCATATGTTTCTGTTGTACCACGATGTAATGCTAGTGGAACGGTGTTTCATTGGTGTTATATCAGACTTGCATACTACACCATGCAGTGGTATGCTGGGTCACCATAGTTGGTATCAGAGCAAATGCTTTGACCTTAGGATTAAAACCCTTTAAAGGAGACCTATAGGATTGGTAGTGTCTATAGGAAGTTGTCTTAGTTAAACCAAATAGTTCTTATGACTTGAGATGGATATTCACTTGAGAATAATCCTGACACACTTGAGTCAACTTTCTTAACCATATTTCCTAAGTGAAATTAGTGATAACCCCCAAACATGTAGCACATCATTCAGCCCTTAAAACAATAAATGGGTAGATCACAGTTGGTATACAATACATGGTAGTCCAAAGAGAGGATACAACCATAAGGAAGATATCCTATTGGAAGATGTGTACCAACATCTGTTATGGTTAAGTAAGAGTTATTCAGACCTGTAATAGGAACGATATCAAGTAAGATAAGTATATTACGAGGATATCCTACTAGAAGGTGTATACCAAACCAAGTAGTAGGGTAAGTAAAATTTATCTAAACTTGTGAAACAACTGATAGTAAGTGATACAAACAAGTGATATGAGGTAGTATAGACCATGATGAGTCAATCATGGGAGGTAAGAAAGAGAGATAGGAATAAAATATGTCTATTTTCAGGGTAGAGTTGTTAATCATATATGATTCACCTGAGAATCGTTATGTGATGGAATAGAACATCATAAATATTTAGGAGAAGTACAATAAGAAGTCAGGTGCTCACCAATAGTGCAAGAGTTGTGTTCCAAAACCATGGGAAGTGTGCCAATCACATCATGACCACAGGTTTATAGTAGAAACACTTGGAAGTATAGGAACTATATTCCAATAGTTATGTGTTTAGAGTAGCCATGTTAGAACCAAAAGATATCATGGGAGACAATTTTCAACAAAATAGCAGTTAAGCTAATACTTCCAAAGAACTTTAGGTCAACCTTAAGTATCCCAAACCACTTTGTTTCAAGTTTATCTCATTGCAATTGTGCAATTCAGGTAAATGGCAAGACAAATAGTAGTACGCCATATATATACGTGCTAAGTATCACGATATAAACCTATCTTATGTGGTGTTATATACTACATATCAGAGCCTGATGTTTAGAGATGTCTTACTCAACTATTATATTCAGGCTTATGATGGTGTGTAATATATGCACAAAGCTGAATCTTCTTGGATTTTATTGGATTTTCATTGTTTGACTAGATCCATACATGAAGTTTGACTTTGATATGCAAATGCATGTTGCTATATCAAGTTCTTACTTGATGCTATAGATCTAGAGGGTAATGGTAAACGTGTGAGGAAGTGACGAATTCTGAAGATTCGAAAGACAAGATGAAGGTTCATCAGAAAAGAAAGTAAAGTTGTGGGAAGTAACCACAATACTCTGAAGGAAGTACCAATCCAAAACTCATGCTTTACCTCAACCGAGGAGTACTTTAGTACGGGAGAAGCATGAAAGTGAGAAATATAGTGATTATGGAGAAGTCGAAGTAGAACCATAGTTATTATAGAAGAGGGAATGCAGGGGAAATCACTTAGGATACTATATTCATAGTGTCAGCTAGTGGTTTTCTTGCAACAATAAACCCTCGAAAAAGGAAGATGACTTATGAAACCATAGAAGATATAAGAAGACCATAGTTGATATCAGAACACCACAATTGGTATAAGATCAATACTGCGAGATAAAATAGAAGATGTCTCGTCCAGTTGATCAAAACCTATAATAGAGTTCATCTTTAGATAACAAATAGCCACAATTGGTATCAAGTAGTCCATAATTGGATTATTTGTACCAAGAAGTGGTGAACAAATAAAACCTTATTAGCCAAATAACAATGACCTATAAACATTTAGTCGAAGGATTCACATTGGATGTCCACAATTGAGTGGATACACCACAAACATTCTTCGCGAGACCTTAGAAGAAGTACAAACCATAAGTTAGACCAGACCAATATTCTAACCATAAGTCCAATGGTTGGAAGAAAAGGAGTTGAAGACCATAAGAAAACTCTAAGGGGTAGAGTAAAGATTTAGTTGGATGTACACTAACTCAATATTTTGAGCAAGATAAATGCAGAAGGTCTGTACTGAGAGGAAATTCGATCTTATTTTTATAAGATTGTTGAACACTACTTTCAGAAGTATGTCAGACCAGAAGCCGAGGTTTATACCTCGAGGAAGTAAGAAGTGGACTATAACTTGAGAAAGTGAGTAGTATTTACTCAAGTATGAAAGCTCAAGTAAGTTCAGATAAAGAAGTTGGACGAAGAAAATACCATAGACCAAATACAGCCCAAGAAGGCCAAAGACCGAAGGATATTGACCATACCAGAACCACAGACTAATTGAATGATTCCTTTCATGGAACCTAAATAACCCAAAATAGTTATAGGTGTCAACTATAAACCATGACTGGATGGATTAAATGAGTCTAATCCATTCCTAGGGAAGTAAACCATTAAAACCATTCCATGGTAAGTACCTTACCAAGTACCATTATTGCACTTTTGGTAGTAAGGGAAAACAAATACCTATTTACCAATTAGGAGTATGTTGTTAAATTAGTCTTCAGTTGAGACTAGCAGCATCAGAATAAGTCCCAATCATTGAATCTTCAATGGGAAAGGAAACAAGATTATGATATTGAAAGAAATCATGGAATTGAAGTAAGGAGCCATGGTTCAGCGACAAACCATAATGGATTCCAGGAAGAATCTGGACAAGGGATATATTCAATTATATCCAAAAGATAAATACGAAGTTCAAGAAAGTCGTAGTCTGCACAAGTCGATCCACACTCCGAAACGTGAGAGAGTTCAAACTTCGAGGACGAAGTTTAGTTTAAGGGGTAGAGACTGTAATATCCCAGGTATTGGGGTTACAAAAATAGAGGAAACAGATGTGTGCATTGCATTCATGCATAGAAAATCCGGGGAATTTTCGCGCTTTTGTTTAAAACTGTCAAAATGATCGAGGTTTCTCTTGCATCGGTGGAATTGAGTTAGTCATCGATGTGAGTGCGACAAATTTCGACATGACCTTTATGAATTCATGTGTTTTTTTAGGAGAACAATTTGAATTCAAATTCAAATATGAAGGAAATAAATTCAAATAAGAATTAGAATTGGAATTTGGAATTTAAACAAGTATATAATATAATATGCAAAAGTAAACACATTTGATAATTCCAAATGAGTAAATAATTTAAACTTTATTACAAATAACATTATCCAATAAAGTTACAAGTTACAAAAAGAAATAAAACAACACAAAAAAGAATAATAAGAATTCCTAAACTAAAGCTTGATCTCAAACTTCTGATTCTTCTTTACCTGCAAAACAAACAACAAAGAAAAAGGAAATGGTTGGTGAATGTTAAAATGTTGCCATCATCCATGATGAGGCATTTTAATGTTGGAAACTAGCTAATGGGAGTCAAGAGCTAATCTTGATCCCCAAATAGTGATTAGAGGGAGAAATATTTTTCTTAGGCAATAACAGGGGCAAATAGATTACACTTGGATCAGGAGAGGCAACACTGATCATGAGACAAAAATGAGTAATTCAAGGCAACAAGGGACTAGAGGCAGCATCAGATCTAATTTATCTTTAGGCAACAATATTAATTCCCTCTAATCTAGCTAGAATCCTCTAAAAGCCCACAAAGTTAATTATTTGAATCTGTATTGACATGGAGAAGTCAATATGATTCTAGTCCATATATTAGAAGCCACTTGCTAATTAAGCAAAGTCTTAATTAACATAATAGTCACACTTGATCTTATTTAGCCCACATAAGATTATTAGCCAATCAGGATTAACCATTTGGTAATACCAAATAAATAAATAAAGGTCAATACAAGATAACTACAAGCACCAGCCGTGCCTTGCACATGAGGCAAGCAAAATATCTACTTGACCACATGCACCTGTACCAGGGACACACAGGCAACATAGTCACTGCATGCAACTATGTGCTGTCAGCAGCAGAAGCAACAGCCAACCATATAAAAGAAGGAGCTAGCCGTACCAGCATTCTTTTGCCTCACTAATCAGCACTTCTAGCACACACATCTCTCTCACACTAGCCAAACCAACCAACAACAAGTTCAGCAACCATTTGCACTAGATAAACCGCCAGATCATCTAGCAGTCCTCCATCCATCAGATACAACAAGAACACCACCCAGATAGTATGGAAACCAGCAGAAGCAGCGAGGAGGAGAAGGAATGTCACAAGAAGAAGAGTACCACAGTAGCAAGAAGAACCAGCTATCAAGCTACAAAGTGCATCAGGTAGAAACCCAAGGATAGGATAAATAAATCATGCAGTATCTGTTCTTAGCTTTCACATGATCACACTAAGGGAAATAAATGGGTAAATATGCAAAACCAGTAGATCCATCTACCCTTCGACTAGATTTTTATCTAGGAGGATTGGAAGAATCTATTTCTCTCAGATCTGCATAGAAGTGCTATGCAATATTCATCACAGAGAATCTTATAAACCATCACAAATAGTATCTGTTCTTATCACATAAATTGTGCCTCAGCCTTTGCATCACAGGCAGGGCCAAGAGATCAAGCACAAGCATCTGTTCTTATCAGTATTAGCTCACAGAAAATTGGTAGGAGGGATGATTCTCAGATTAGCATAGAAGTGCCATGCTAGTTCATCATAGAATTAAACAAACCAAAAGAAATAGTATCTGTTCTTAATAAAGTATTTAGCCTCAGACTTTTGCATCACTGACAAGACCAAGGCAGCCAGTTAGATCTGTTCTTATCAGTTTAATCAATCAAAATTATAAAGAGATAGCAACCAGTAACATCAACTTGTCCCTGGATTAATTCCTGGAAATCAATGGATCATATATATAGCCAGCAGAAAAGCCACCATACAAGCTCACAATCCAGGTACCAAGAAGAGCATAAAGTAAATAAGGTCTCTGTACACATCAATACTGGTATACTGCCATATCTCAATACATCCTTGAGATAAACACAAATGTAACCAAATCATTTAATTGAAATTATACATTCAGTTTGGTCAAACTAATGCCACCACAAACTACACATGCTTTGGATTATTAATCCATCCAAAAAGGAAGTATTTCACTTCACATATAAATTACCAATCTTATGCAGTAGGTGTAGTAACTGTAGGCATCATATTAAGCACAAGTATGGAGCAGTAATAATGGTGCAGTCCAAACAATATAGCCATGAACAGAGATTGGGAGAGATTAACTCACCAGAAGTCATCCAATACGATTAAACAACAGTAAAACTGAACTTCTTCAGTTAACAATACAATGTATATGCAGCAGCTAGTAGTTGCAGGTCCCATCTTAAGCATATAATATAACTCACTAGTAAATTTACAAGTCATATAGCACATCAATAGCACTCCCAAGCATATGCAATAATCTGGCCAAGCACACACAGGTTCTTGGCCAACAAATTCATAGCTATAGAGAATACATGGAGAGAGGGAGAGAGGGGAATAGCTCACCGTGGTGCAGACGAACAGAGGAAGAGACCGACGCCGGGGTTGCGCCCATGGCGCCATCCCGCCGGCGTCGAGGTAGAGGGCGGCATCACGTCCAAACATCGCATCACCACGAGCACGTCAGCAGCACCCCATCAAACCGCAGCATCAGTTCACCGAAGGTAGGCACCACAGCGCCAGCACCCCACCGTCCCAGCAACATCAGACCAAGAGCCGAGGAGGCGGAGCCACATGAGGCGGGCCGCAGCGCTGAAGGGGGGCGACGATGGCCGAATCACACCGACGACGAGGTCGGGTTTCAAGGGTCGTGCGCGTGCGCGACAGTCGGCGATAGAAAAATTGAGGTGGGGGAAATTGGAGAGCTTGGAGTGGCGGATCAACGCCATGTGTCGGCGATGCCGGAGATGGTGGCGACCGTCCGGAGTCACGTCGGAGACGAGCTAGGGTTCCCAAACGGGGGCGAGCAACCAAGGCCACGGGAATCAAATCAAAGAGGGGGAAGTGTAGAGCACCTTGAGGCGGACCAAAGCCCCATCTCTCCGACGCCGGGAGGAGCCGGTGATGGCCGGGGAAAATCGGCGAGGCGGCAGCCGGCAGGGGCCATGGGAGCGTTCGCGTGCGTGAAAAATGTGAGAAGGAGAGGACGACGAGAGAGAGAGAGAGAGGGGTGGGTCGGTTCGGGGCTGATCGACCCAGGGGAGCTGACTCGGTCGGTTGATCCATCTGGATCAATTGGGCTCAGCCCAACTAGCCTTTTTGGCTTATTTTTCTTTAAGAAATATATTTAATAAAAGAAAGATATAATCAAAATCCAAATAGAAATATTTTTGACAAAAGAAAATTATTAAACAGAATAAGTAACAACAAATCATTTAAAGTCTAAAAGAAAATAATATAGATTTTTATCCTAAATTTTAGAACTTTAAATCTTAAATTATTAAAACCTAAACACTAACCGAGTAATTCTCTTGTTTCTATTCTTCACATAAATAAATGTTAGATATTACTTAACATTAAAATGCCTTATGAAACAACAAATATTTCTTGATAATTATGTTTAATCATATGAAAATCCTAATTGATCCTTACTTCTACTATTAATTAAAAAGAAACACTAAACCCTAATAGTATCTATCATATTTTCTTAAGTCTTCTAATATATATATATATATATATATAATGTTAATCCATTAATGATTTTATTTCAAAGTTATAAATAAATTCAACTTTATAATCAGTTTATCAATCTAAGAACTATATAGCAAATAGATAACTCTAGTTCCATTAAGAATAGAATTACAACCTCATAATTTTATGTGGAAACCCTAAAACCCTAACTTCATATTTTATGTGAAACTCTAAAACCCTAGGAATTGTGAAATGTGATCATATGAACTTGACATTCACTCATAGATCTATAATTAGCAACTAAATAAATATTCTTGTTCTCATAAAATAGTAGAAGCAATATTACTAATAAATTGGTACTTCATCTATTCATAATACTAAAACCTAGATGATCTAGTAGAACCACCTAAATATAAACCCTAGCTATCTAATACCAGTAAAATATACCACCATGATAGCAACCATTAATTTCTTAAGATGTTTATGCTTAAGTAAAACCGTACAAGCCCTAGTTAATCATGAATCCAACTTTGTTGTGATCCATTTAATCCTTACTCCAGAAACTAATTGGAACCATAGGAAACCATAGAACCCCACAAATCCAATTATCATACTTGTTCTTTATTAAAGAACATGTTCTTCAAAAGTTATTATTTTGAAATATATGATAAGTAATCATTAACCATGCCATGTAGTACTAAAACCAACAACTATTCATTACATATCAGGATTATACAATTCTTATTGTTGTGTGTTAGTAATATTATTGTTGTGATATATTGCATTGCTTATTTATAATACTAAGTAATCAACCTTAATAAGAACCTTGTTTGTGAACCATCTAAAAGTGCAACACATCCTAAACCAAGCATTACCACTCACTAATCCCAAATCATCGGGGTTAGGTCACGTTTAGAGCGATTGCATCTCATACTTATGCATTATTGCATCCTTGCCAATCTTTTAAACACCTTACCGGACGATGATGCTATTTCAGAATTTGGAGTTATCGCGTATCGAAGACCCTTCTGCATAATCTTGCAGTCAAGAAAGGCAAGTTCATCGCTTGCTCATGTCATTTGAGTATTTTTACCAAATTACTTGCAAAGTACTATATTTATCACTATTGCATAAAAAAGCAAAACCACTATTTTCATAACTATGAATATGACTATGTGGTGGGCAATGGAACCATGGATTGTGTTGATATGGTGGAGGTTCCATTGCACGGGTTTATATCCATCTAGGATTAAACAACAAATGTCGTCCAGTGATTCTTGTGCCGTAATACCCGTGTTAACCATAAGATCTGGAATGGGACGGTATAGTCAATTGTATTTCCACCTCTTGTACATCAACGGATGCGCTTACCGTAGACCCTTGATCCAAGAGAGGACAAGTGGTACCCTTGATCCAAGAGAGGACAAGTGGTAGGGTGGGGGTCCCGATGAAGTCCCCACGGTTATTGCGGTCTATGATGGGTTGCAGCTGCCGGCGAAGGAGTTCATGGTAGAGACCTTTGTGTGGTCGGGGTCCTCCATTGGTATAAGAGCACCAGGCGAGGACCCGTGGTCTGGAGTTTGCAAGAAAGGGTGGGTGTATGAGGTAGCGGAGGAATATGATTGGCTATGACCTTATACCGGGCCTCACACCAAAGGAAGTGTGGACGAGCTCGCGGCTCGGTTGGCACCAAGGTTAAGATCTCTTATGGGTAAAGCAACACACCTCTCAGAGTGTAACGAATCTGGACTACCACCCTCGTTCGGGGATTTGGAATCGGCGAACGCGCCGGAAAGGAACTCCATGAAGTTCTAGTCAACCGGTGAAGGCCGACGGACATAGCTCTTCGTAATAAAAGCAACTTTTGAAGAAATGTTTACAAAAACTTGCATTTCCTATGACTTTCTGGTCTATGGCTGTAGCTAGTGCATTAAACACCTCTTTCCTATAATGAACTTGTTGAGTACGCTCGTACTCATCCCACTCTTAAATCCTCTGCTTAGGAATGGAGGCATCAAAGGAGGATCTACAGTGCAACTCGAAGGCCGAGAAGTCAACAACTACTTCAAGAGACAGACCATGTCAGAGGAGTCAACACCACATCCAACAAGGAGAAACCTAGATTAGCAATAGAAAGGAACTAGCTTCCTAAACTTAGCACCTATATAGCTAGAATCTATTCATAGCCTCTATAGTTAGTTAAATACTCTACAAGTAGAGTTCGTGATAGGATTAGACTACGAGTCGTGTCTCTGGAGCTTATTTGCAGATTTACCTCATTGTAAAGTAGGAGGCTGTGCTGATCTTCTGTCTGTAACAGAGTCGGAGTTGTAATTCTATAGACATACCTTGGACCCGCATATGTTGTACCACTCTGAGCGATGTAATGCTAGTGGAACGGTGTTTCATTGGTGTTATATCAGACTTGCATACTACAC
Source organism: Lolium multiflorum (assembly GCA_030979885.1). Lineage (NCBI taxonomy): Eukaryota > Viridiplantae > Streptophyta > Magnoliopsida > Poales > Poaceae > Lolium > Lolium multiflorum. Next base: position 176,221,457 of record CM061750.1, on the reverse strand, counting down.
CATGCAGTGGTATGTCGGGTCACCACAAATGATCTTTCTTCTGATGCATCTTCTCATAGACGTCAACCTAGACCATTTCTTTCATCAGACAGTAAATATCTCAAGGCTGTACTTTATAAAAGACATGGTATTGCTGCTTTAAGATCTGTAGCTGATATGTTGACAAAGAGTGCACAAGATTCAATCAAGGCGATTGCCAAATGTCAACGTGTTATTGATGATGCTAATAGAAGTCCTCAATGATTCTATGTAATTTTTTTATTTGGGCACATTAATTGCCTTGTAATTTTCCTATTTGTTTTATTTGTGTATGTACTTGTGTGTATCATTGAAATCAGATTTTAGGCTCATGAAATTTAATGCAAGTTGACTATAAACAAGTAGGGCCCTACAACAGATTGGGCCGGCCCACTTAAGTGTGGGACCCACTTTCATTTTGGGCCGGCCCACTTCTTTAGTAGGCGGTTACACGATAATGGGCTCCACATGCTTATTGGGCCGCCCACTTGCTCTATGGTGGTCCCACATGGTAAATGGGCCTGCCCTTTAATAGGAAGGTGGGACCCACCTGTGTTTTGGCCCGGCCCACTATCTTGTTGGGCCGCCCACTTTCTATATGGTGGACCCCACACACCAAATGGGCCGGCCTTAATAGGAAGTCGGGACCACCGTGTTTTCCCGCTATCTTGTTGGCCGCCCACTTTCTATATGGTGGACCCCACGTACCAAATGGGCCGGCCCATACAGGAATGTGGGACCACTGTGTTTTTGGCCCGCCACTATCTTGGTGGGCCAGCCCACTGGCTATATGGTGGGCCCCACACACTAAATGGGCGGCCCTTTAACAGAAAGTGGGACCCACCTATGTTTTTGGCCCGGCCCACTATTTTGTTGGGCCGGCCCACTTGCTATATGGTGGACCCCACAAACTAAATGGCCGCCCTTTAACGATAGCGGGACCCACTGTGTTTGGCCCGCCCACTAGCTTGTTGGGCCGCCCACTGCTATACGGTGGACCCCACACACTAAATGGGCCCCTTTAACAGAAAGTGGGACCCACGTGTTTTTGGCCCGCCCACTTGCTTCTTGGGCGGCCTGTAAGGGGGACTCCCACATGTTAAATGGGCCGCCCATTTAAGTTTTGACCAGTCAACCTAGAGGTTAGGCCCGGCCCACGTAACTAATGGACCAGCCCAGCAATATAGACCGGTCAAACTATGTCATCCGGCCCGCCCGCTTAAGACGTGGCATGCCTCGTGTGGGCCTACCATCTACCACGGTTTCACCTGTTAACCCGTTAATCGCGCTAACTGCGCGCACGTGTCGCTATGACGTCAATAACGGCTCCGAACACTTCCGCAACGGTCCGATTTTCCTGGCGGAAGGGGCAAGCGCGACGACCAAAAAATCATCGCTGACTTTGCTCGTAGCGACAACTAACCCATATCGTCGTTAGGCCCATAGGCGAAAAATGCCCCTTAGTTGACGATTTTGGGACGTTGTCTATCAGAACTTTTCTTGTAGTGGTAGCTTCACGAAGAAGATTCATATCTTGGTTCACTTGGCCGAAGTTGTGAGCCACTTCTTCATATTGCTCGTCGATGCGTGTCTCGAACAAGTTGAGTTGGTCCTTGAACTCTTGGCGTTGCACCCATAGGTTGTGTTGGTGGCCAACCTTCGGAGGGGTGTAGGACCTCATCCTCCTTTGCTTGGTCTCCGTGCTTATCCATGATAACAAGACAAGAACTATGTTGTGGATGTTAGGAAGGAGACTACCTCGCACTCTTACCTGGTAAGATAGTATTGAGGCAATCAACCAAGACCAAAGTAAGACCAAGTGTATCGGGACACACACAAAAGGCACACGCAAAAGCTAGCAAATATGGTGTTAGGTGTGGATGGTGGAAAGCCAAAAGACGAAATCCAAAATCGAGTATGTTGTTAAGAGTGGGTAAGGTCCAAAAATCAAGTGTCAAAGTGGCGATCACTATAAACACGGAAAAATGTGGAACTCACACACGAGATGAGCGGGGTTAGTGCAACCAAGGAACGAGCGGAAAATGAAAAACCCCTAAGCAAGGGTGCTCAATGTCACACTAACGCAAGAAGAGATCGAAGCTAGGTTGCATAGAGGAAACACCAAGATTCGCACAGGTCTCTCTTCTCTATCTCTCGTGCTTGCTTAAAAGCTTTTCACTCTTTTTGTATCGGTGCACTTTGCACTTTGCTTTTCCTTTTTTTTTTAGCACACTATGCTCTTACTCTTTTGCTTGCCACTCACGAGCTCCACTTATGAGCTTTACTCACACAACGCACACCCTCGGTCGGGAACTCGTGCGATGTTTCGCAACACTCGAAATGCTTCGCTCGTGGGATAGAACAAAGAAGAGGGCTACAAGGGGTCAAGTTATACCTACAATGGTGGTGTGGTGGTGGTGGTGGAGATCACGACGTCGAGGAGGTCGAGGAGGGCGCGAAGATGCGCTGTCTCTGGGGGCCGGTTGGACCGGATCCCAAGGCTCGTCCGGCTTGCCGCCCTGGCTCGGGTTCTCAGGTTGGCTCGTCTGGCTCGTGGCCGGTTGACGGTTCGAAACCAGGTTTCACGATTTGGAGCTTTCTCTCCCGTTCTTCCCCAAACCAAAACCAAATCGACCAAAACGAAGGAAACGATGGAATTGGAGGCTCAAAGTTGGGGAAATAGTAGATCAAGCAAAGACACCAAATCCACGATCAAAACCACTCAAAACTCAACCAAATCACAGATCGGTCCAAAGGCACTTTGAGGCTATTTTTTGAAAATTTTCTAGAAACGAAATCGAGGGTGGAGGGCCAAAATCGCGGTAACCAAAGGCTGCTGATACCATATGATGAGATCTGAGATCTAGGATGTGGCCCAATCTCGCGATTGACCCAAGAACCAAGGGGAAGAGGTGGGAAGAGGCGGAGGAACACGAGGAACACGAAGAACACGGACTCACGCACGCACACCAACCCGATACACCCGATACTTACCCCGTGACTCGGTAGATCACGCCAATAGAATCTCCAGGAAGAGGCAGCGGCAGAATTCCGGAGAGAGATTGGTGTTGGAGAGAAGGGAGTAAGGGAGAGAGTGCCTTGCACTAGAATCTCACTTAGCAATTCACAAATCAACAAGAGTGCCTTGATACAAGAATGATACCAAGGGAGACTAAGCTCAAGGGTAAGGTTTGAGTTTGAACAAGTCCGGGGCGTCTAGGGTGCTTATATAGCGGTACAAGGCGGCACGGGTACAAGGAAAACGTTTGGAAAAGGCATCTTTAGTCGTGCGAGCCGCTCGGGCGGCCGGCGGATCCGTCGTAGACCGGGTTCCGGACCGGCGACAACCGGCGGAGTTCCGGGGTCCCTGGATGGCGTCCGGATGGCACCGGTTGGGGGCCGGTTGGGAACCGGTGGCCCGGTCGAGGCTTGGCCGGCGGATCGTGGACCGGCGGCCGGCCAGAGGGGCCGGGCCGGATTCTCGGTCAGCCGCTCATCTTCTCTTCCTTGCGCTCGGACGACTTTGGGTCCAACTCCATGTACATCTTCTCGATCTCTGCTCCTCTCCTTGACCATGGCGTATCGTCCTCTCCGTGGTCTTGATGCTCCACGTACCTAAACACAAAGCGTTTCGGCATGAGGTAGCATTCCGTCCAATGGGGTATCGAGGTCGAGGGTAGGAACGAGTTCACCTTGTCATGTAGAGCTTTAGCTCGAGCCCTTGTCATTGGTCCGCTTGGGGGACTTGTTGGTCTTGGTGAGGAGGTGTCCAAAGGCCACCCCGCATCAGTCAGCTTCTCTTTTTCAAAGAAAATCTGCATGATATTTTTGAGATAATGTTGCGTTCATTTGAAAAAGTATTTATTGGGTCTGGAAGAGCGATGAAGTATACTTTTCACCTCGAGATGTATCTAGATGGAGTGATTACCTCCCCCCCTAAGCAGAATTAGGTCTAATTTATACACACATATGTGTGCAATACTAGGTAGATCATCCACCTTGGTTACTTCCAGCTGACGTGGCAAGAGGTTAGGTCATTTTGAACCAAAAAGATGTTGAGGTGGGATATGGGATTCACACGTCAACCTCTTGTGGTCTTCTTGCTATTTCTCTTCTTTTCTTCCTTGATCCTCAATCCGAGCTTCCCTAATTTCCCACACCGCTAGTTGTGGATGGTCTTTTCGAGCTCGGCATCAACTAGATGGAGTGACTAGTCGGGTGGCTCGAGTGTTGTTCTTGCCATTGCCTTCCCATTCACCGGGAATCTCCGACGACATCAGCACACGATCTCCTATCTTCTTCGCATTACATGGTTTCCTCGGCTTCTCCGACCGCCGCTATGGATTTGCTTGTGTGGATGCTCCGCCACCTAAAGCTACACTTGTCATCGCAAAGCCCGTGATGGACGGCTCCTGTTGTTGGACCTCCCCCGCCGTTGTTAGTGGCTTGCCATAGGCTAGAGTTCCCTTTGCACGTGTTGTGCCAAAGAGCCAGCATGTAATGGTTGGGTACTTGGGTTCAAATGAACCGAATGAAATTGTGCTAATATAGGCTAAACTGCTACTTAGCACCTTATATCACTTAGTTGCACCTCGTAGTTTCATATAGATGAACCCAATGCTTAATTTTTGTAGGTCGCTAGAGCAAAGGCAATATTGCCGCTGTGGATGGTCATGGATACGCACCTGACTACTGACTGGGAGAGATTGGAGAAGAGAGGGAGAGAGTAAGAAGATGACGATGAGGGTCTAGCATATGGACCCTACATCCCATCTCAGCTTGTAGTTAGCTCAAAATCCCATAACCATTTGCCATGACATGTCGATAACCACCTAGATCAGACCAAATTTCGGTTCGGGGTGTCGTTGGTTTGAGGATGAAAAGTTAAGATTTATCCTTAATATTTGTTCGGCTATGGATGGCATTTGGCCCATGGGCTTTTCTTGGCACGTTTGCTTGTTAGATGATGTCTCGGCCTCTCAAAATTTCACGATTTCCCAAAAAAAGATAAAAAAAACTCAGGAGTCGACTTCACTGTTCTGCTCTCAGCAAAGAATCCTACTTATCGGACCCCCACCAAACCTTGCTTCAATGATTTAAACTACACGACCACATCACAATCTCCTCATTCTTCACGGTGTCGCGTCGCGCTCGAGTCTCGTTTAATTAGTTAGCCAGTGAACCAATCTCTTTTCACTTGTCCCCTTTTGTATGCAAAATCGTCTTGCATTCGACTGTCTAGGTAGAAACAACAATTAGATTACATTAGTCCTCTAAATCGTTCCCCAAAGTGATTTAGGGTTTGCCGGATAAAAATATGTTTCCAGCCGCGTGCCTCAAATATTATTTTTGTCCGGCGCGGCTTAGTACGGTGTTCGGCGCCCTGAGCCCGTCCCCGCTACACAGAGGACGCTCCACGCATGCTGAACACAACGAAATGAGAGGCGAGAGGCGGGCCCGACGCGGGCCAGTCGCTGGCTCAACCGCCGCCAGAGCGACCGCGGCGCTGGGAGCGGAACCGCCGCATTGGCAATCAAGGCCAATGCGTAACCGCCGAATGGAGCGCACCTCGAAGAGCAACCGCCTCTTTTGACTTCTGCCGCCGTTCATCCGCGCTCAATAAGACCCGTAAGTAGTCGGATCTTCAACCGGCCTCCATTCATCAAAGCTTCCATCCGACACCTCCAGCGACGATGAGCTACATCTCTGAGCTTCCATCCGACACCTCCAGCGAGGGCAAGCCTCCTGGATGGCGCCATTGGTGGGATAGAGCCCGGATGCCCAGCAGCGGCGATGATTCCTCCCGCGCTTGACAGCGCGGAGGAATGGTAGGGCATGGAGGAGACGCAAGGAGAAAGGGTCGAGGAGGCGACACCGCGGCGTCTTCGTGCGGCGCGACGCGGCGGGCCAAGGCACGGCGGCGAGCACGGCGACATGGAGGACACAAGTTCCTTCGACGCGTCGGCCGACATCGCCTCTTTCGGAGGACAAGCGTGAAGCCACCGTGATGACGACGACGCGGCGGGCCATCATCAAAGAAGAAGAAGTATTTAAAATAATTTATATGTAATTTGATTATATTTTTCTAAGTTTTATATGTAATTTGTTTATGTTGCACCGATTTGAATATTAGTAAAGAGTTTTCTTCTATCTATTAAAATTAGTTTTAATATTTGGGGGCGGCGTTTGGGGGATGCGGCTGGGGAGCGACGTCCCCCAAACGCGGCACGAACAAAACACGTCCCCCAAACGCTCGATCCGACGCGGTTTGGGAGACGCTTGGGGGATGCGAATGCGATGCCCTTAGGGCATCTCCGCCGGCGCGACGTAACGGACGCCGAGCGACGTGGACTGAAATGCCCGGCACCACCTCCGCCGGCGACGAGGGGTGACGGCCGTCCGCGAGACGCAAACCTGGCCCAAATATGCGCCGGATAGCCTTGCGGACACTAAAGTGTCCGCGCGTCCCGCGGATGTTTTGTCCGGCCCGGTCATGGACTCCAAAATGCTGCGTCTTCTCCGGTATTGGCGCCGAGGCGGCGCCTGGCAAACATTACGTGCAACTGCAATGCCTCACGTGGCGCGCGCGACCGTCGCCTACCTCTGGCACATAGTAATGGCGATGCCACGCGTGGCGCGGCCGTCGCCCTGCGCCCGACCTACAGGGACGCGAGCATCTCATCTCCTCCCCACTAAACCCTAGCCGCCGCCGTAGCGCTCGCGCTCCGCTCCCTCCACCAGATCCACCATGAGCGGCCGCGGACGCGCCAGCCGCCGCGCTCCACCTCCACCTTCACCTCCCACCCACCACCCCCGACCTCGAGCTCCGAGGAGAGTTCACGACCACGACAGACCGACGCGCCTCCTCGACCCAGGGGGGGACGCCGAGGCCCCGCTCGCAGGAGGAAGTAGAGGAGGAGCGGGCGGCCCATGCGGCGGTCGACGCCGAGCCGGAACGACGCAGCCGCGCCGCCGCCGCCGCAGGACTCCTCCGAGATATCTTGGTCTTCCGATGACCCTGTTGCCCCTACGCCGGAGGATAGGGCAGCGGAGCAGAGGGCTATCGTCGAGTCTTTCGAGACGCTCAATGACGACGCCGCCAACACGAGGCTGGAGCAGTGCTTGCAAGAGGACGCGTCAGCTCACCGAGCCATAGAAGCCGCGCGGGAGGCGGCCGAGAAGCATGCGACGGAGCGACGCAACGACGGGGCCGGCCGTCAGGAAGCAAGTAGTCTAGGCTTATAGATCTACTTTATATAGTTTTTATGCATTTATATGTACTACTTTCTATGTTGTTAAATATGTTGCAATTCAAAACATGGGTCGCCCCTGTGAAAGCACACCCAGACGCAAACGAACACACGGACAAAATATATCTGCAGAGCGACGTAAACGGACGCTCGCGATCACTTTTGAGCGTCCGAAATGTGTCGCGCTGCTGGAGATGGCCTTAGGAGTGCGCATGACTTCAGCTAAACCGAAAAAAAGAAAGGGTGTCAAAAGTTGGTCACCATGCGCAGCAAATCGAGTGGACACGGAGCACCGAGAGACGAGAGAGATCGGGTACTGCAACTGCACCACCAACTCCTCCCACTGACTGCAGGACAGCGGCCAACTCGCCACCTCACACCTGTCGTCAAATACGCTGTACTAGCTCTGTAGCTCACTCCCTTCTTTCCCCATTATCCAGAGCTCAACACCTAGGGCTAGACAGATCTATCCACCATGGCCGGCGCCAAGGCAATGCTCCTCCTCCTCCTCTGCGCGGCAGCGACGACGCTGCTGGCCCCAGCCCCCGCGGCGGCGGCGGACGACGGCCTGACCAAGATCAAGCTGTACTGGCACGACGTGCTGGCGGGGACGAGCCCGACGGCGATCCGGATCGCGCAGGCGGCCTCCAGCAACAGCTCCTCCACCTTCTTCGGCGCGGTGGTGGCCATCGACGACCCGCTCACCACCACACCCGCCGTCACCGGCTCCGCCAAGTCCAAGGACGAGGTGGGCCGCGCGCAGGGCACCTACACCTTCGCCGACCAGGCCACCTTCGGCCTCCTCATGAACATGAACTTCGTCTTCACCTCCGGGGACTACAAGGGCAGCAGCCTCACCATCTACGGCAGGAACGAGGTGCTCTCCGCGGTCAGGGAGATGGGCATCGTTGGGGGAGCCGGCAAGTTCCGCATGGCGCGCGGCTACGTCGAGGCCCGCACCGTCGACTCTGGCAACAATTCCGGCGAGACCGTCGTCGAGTACACCGTCTACGTCAAGACGGCCGCTTCGGCGTAGCTAGCGGAGCTGGATTAGGTAGTAGTGTCCACTGATGAGTCCTGTCCATGTCCATGTATGCTGGGAAAAGGATTGTAGCTTTGCTTGGAATTATGGATTTTGTTGGATTGTTGCGTTTGTTATCGTGATGGGTGATGGTATTTACGGATTTGGATGTTACCTCTGGCTTTGATTTGAGGTTTTGATAAGAGCGTCAACTTTATTTTGGGGTGCTTGCATCAAATTAACTAGTAGTAATATCACTATGTCGTGAGGAAATAGTACTTTCTACCATACTCAAAGCGTTTGCAAGGACCACCAGTTCCACTTAGTAAGTTTTGTTTTTATGACAGAAGGCTCAAGACTCCAATTTTAACAAAAAGCCCTCAACCGGCTAGGATTACAACACAATTTAAACATACATGCACGGCGCTAGGGTCACAAGCTTACAATACAAGCACAATGTAGAGCAAAACGACACCAAAAACAAGAGAAGCATGACTACACAACAAATAAAGATAAAACTTGATGCCTTGAGGTAAATATAAAACGTAGGTTGCCGCTGACAGACATCACCGGAATCCCCACCAACTTACTATGCAAGTGCAGACATCAGCTAGATGTGACCACAGAATGAGAAGCAAGAGAACGCCGAAGTCTAAGAAGCAACGCCTACAGGAAGGGGAGCGACACCAAAATGATGTTGTTGCTCAATCCATCAAGGATCAAGGTTTTCACCTAGAGACATCCGATCGTGATGGGGGCCAAAGCCAAGGCTCAACGAAGACACGCCACCAAGATGTCGGACGTGCACCACATCCTCCATGGGGTAGCGTCCCTTGTCGCAGACCAGCCCAAGAGGAGACAAGCACTCGCCCGCCGCCGGTAGCTTGCAGGCTTTGCCCGGTCGAAGCCATAGTGGTGTGATACGTCTCCAACGTATCTATAATTTCTGATGTTCCATGCTAGTTTTATGACAATACCTATATGTTTTGCTCACACTTTATAATGATTTCATGCATTTTACGAACTAACCTATTAACAAGATGAAGTGCCATCCATTTTGCAGCTTTTTGTTCCGTAAAGGCGTCGGCAATATTCTTTAATTCGACGAAACGAAAGACAAACATCTTATTTCACAAGACGGACCGTACCGGGGAGACGGAGAGGAGGCCCAGGCCCCTGCATCATGGCCGCGCGGTGGTCCCCTGGCCGCGCCGGCCTAGACCCTGGGCCCCTCGTGTGCTCCTCCGACGCTCGCCTCTTCGCCTCTATAAAGTCCCTCGTGACCTAAGAACCCGAGACCACCGACTCTAAACTCCGTAAAAGACTCCAGTGGCGCCGCCGCCTATCGCGAAACTCCAATTGGGACAGAGTCTCTGTTTCCTAAGACGCCGCCCGGACGGGGAATTCTGCTCCTGAATCCATCTCCATCTGACACCACCGCCTCATCTTCATCGCCGTTGGTCGTTCCGGTGACGAGGAGGAGTAGTTCTCCCCAGGCCGAGGGCTCTACCTAGCTATGGTTAATCTCTCTCATGTACCTCAATACAATGGTCTCATGAGCTGCATTACATGATTGAGATCCATATAACAGGAGCTTTGTATCACTATTAATCTATGCTACTCTAGTGATGTTATTAAAGTAGTCTATTCCTCCTTCATGATGTAAAGGTGACTACAGGTGCATCATGTAGTACTAAGGTTATGATTGTAATCTCTTGCAGATTATGGAGTTAACTATTCCTATATGATAGTATTATGTGATCTGACCTCCTTTCATAGCTGGTGACGGCGTTTATGTTGAGTGGCCTGATCTAAATTGCAACGTCTATTATGCACTGAGGTTACTAACATGAATTCTAATGGCTGTGGAGCTGTTTACTTCTCAAGCTTGAGGAGCTCTTGTAGCCCTACAACGAATGATGGTGTTTGTTATTCAACAAGAGAGTGTAGCAAAGAGTGTAAGAGTTATTATTTATTATGTGATCAATGTTATGAGAGTGTCCACCAGTGAAAGTATGATCCCTAGGCCTTGCTTCCAAATACCGCAAACATCGCTTGTTTACTTTTTACTGCATGTTTACTTCCCGTAATATTACCACCATCTATACCATGTGTTTTACTATCTCTTCATCGAACTATGCACCTATACATCCGACAAGTGTATTAGTGTGCTGGGGATGGAAGGTAGACTTCTTGGTCTTTAATTAAGGTGGTTGCTTGAGAGATTAGGCTTGACCCTCTACCTCCTGAGTTCGATAAACCCTGGGTGATTCACTTGTGGAAACGCTGTCGTCTTACAAACTCCTCTGCTTTTGGAGTCTAACGCCTGTTTCATATGAATAGAAGCGTGAGTAGACATCAAGTTATTTTCCTATGCGTTGCTGGGAGGTATAAAAGGTATTCACATCTCGATCACTAAGCTATTTCAGCACCGTTGCCTATGTGTGAGTGCCTGGCTATCTTTAGACTTTAACAAATCTTTTGTTTCTGTTTTTATTTTCACTAGTTAGGCGATGGAAAACAACAACAAAATTAGAGATCTTTAGATTAATCTTAGGAAATGAGGTGTTTGAAGAGAAAACTAAAAAACCTATGGAACTTTATATGCATGCTGATGGCAATGTTATTAGTATGAATGCTTTGAACACTATTATTATGCTATGGAAAATTCTAAGCTTGGGGAAGCTGATTTGGAGGAGCATGATATTTTTAGTCCCCCAAGCATGGAGAGAAAAATTTACTTTGATGATATTTCATCTATATATGATGCTACAATGATGTGAATATGATATTTTCAGTCCACTTACTATTGAGGAGAAAATTAATTAGGATTACAATATGCCTCCTATAAGGATGATGTGATTATGGCATGAATAATGATAGCTATTTTATTGAATTTTGCTCCCACTACAATTAATATAATGATTGTTAGGGAGAGTAATAATTTTATGCATATAGCTCATGACAAGAATGTCGTATGTGATAGTTATATTTTATTCATGATGATACTTAAAGTTATTATGAGAGAGGGAAACATGGTTATATGCATTTCTTAATAATATTAAGTTTTCCTTCTTTTTGAGAATTTTGAAGTTACTCGTGTTTTGTCTTCCTATGCTTGTCACTTTGTTCTTCATGGATTTATTTGTGTACAAGATCTCTTTTCATAGGAAGTTTTTAGACTTAAATGTGTTTTGAATCTGCTTTTTGATGCTCTCTTGCTTCAACTCTTATTTCTTATGAGAGCTCATTAAAATGGCTGAGCCCATCTTAATGGCTAAAGAGGTGCTACTTTGTAGATAACCTAAGGTAATATTATTTTACTACCGTTTGTTGTGTTCAGCAGCACATTATAGTAACCTCCTTATATTTATTTTCATGTATTGTTGTGCCAGTAAAGTCTCTAATTAGTATGGTTGATACTAGATTTGGATTGCTGCCAGAACAGATTTGTCGTCCCATGTACTAATTGCCACTCTTCTCTCAGAGAAGAACTAAAAATCTTCCAATTTGATATATGATCTCGGGATATGTACACAACTTTCATTAGTTTTGAGTTTTTCCATCTGGAGCAAGTTAAGGCCCTTTTAAAATTTGTTTTACCAGGACTGTCTGCTTAGATGACTGCTCTTTTTATTTTGCATTGCCTCTTTACTGTGGTTGATTGATTTTGTTCATTAATTTCAATAGTCTTGGGCATAACTTGTTTAAGATTGATTGTGTCTCTGAACATGTGAATTTTTATTATGCAATAATAGCCCTCTAATGAGTTTGCTTAAAGTTTGTGTGAGAAGTTTTCAAGGGTCAAGAGAAGAGGATGATACAATATGATCAAGAAGAGTGAAAAGTTTAACTTGGGGTGCCTGCTCATCCATATTTCAAGAAGACTCAAGAATCTAAGATGCCCACTGCATCCCCTTCTTCATCGACAACTTATCGTGTCACTTCTAGTGAAACTATATATTTTTATTCACAAGACTATAATTTACTAATAGTCTGGTAGGTTTTTTATTTTTGCTTTGTTATTTTCATTCTCCTAATAAATCGGATCTACCATGCTACAGTTGGAGAGAGAGACACGTCTGCTTTTTCATTTGAACACTTGTGTTCTTAGTTTTGCTTTATATCGTTCATGATATGTCAAATCAGCTTTGTTGATCGCATTTGGTTGAAATGTATTATGCTTCATGTGGTAATTGGTATATTGTCTTGAATAATTAGATACTGTTTTGAGCCTTCATAGATCATGTTTAAGCTCTGCATCATGTATAAATTTATTAGTGGAGAACTACCAGAGAGTTTGTTGAAATTTGGTTTGTATGATTGGTCTCTAAGGTCTAGATATTTTCTCGTAAAAGTGTTTGAACAACAAGGAAGACGTTGTAGAGTCTTATAATGCTTGCAATATGGTTCTTGTGTAAGTTTTGCTGCATCTGTTCATACTTGTGTTTGCTTCAAACAACCTTTTGTTAGCCAAAGCCTTGTACCGAGAGGAAATTTCTCTCGTGCATCCAAACACCTTGAGCCAAACCCATGCCATTTGTGTCCACCATAACTACCTATATGTGGTATTTTTCTCGCCATTCCAAAGTAAATTTCTTGAGTGCTACCTTTTAAAATTTCATTCCTTTGTCTTTGCAATATATAGTCATGGGAAAAATAGTTTAAAAACTATGAATATGCAGTTGTGTATCTTAGTTCTTATAAGTTGCTTGTTGACCATGTTTCTCGGGACGCCATCAACTTTTTACACCTTTGTTGAATATCATGTGAGTTGCTATACATGTTCGTCTTGTCTGAGTAAGGGTAATTTATCATGATCAAATGGTTTGAGTATGCATATTGTTAGAGAAGAACATTGGGCCGCTAACTAAAGCCATGAATCATGGTGGAAGTTTCAGTTTTGACACTAATCCTCAATCTCTTATGAGAATATTATTTGTTGTTGAATGCTTATGCATTAAAGAGGAGTCCATTATCTGTTTTCTATGTTGTCCCTGTAATGGATGTCTTTAGTTGAGATCTATCAAATGATAAATCAAATGCAATTTATTCTGGGACCTTGTACAAAGGCATAGAGGTACTCCCCTTTGTGACACTGGTTGAAACATATGTTATGCAACATAATCCATGTAAATCCAAGCTAATTAGGACAAGGTGCAGCACTATTGGTATTCATGCATGAGGTTTAACTTGTAATTAAGTTTTATGCATAAAGACATATGAATTATTACTACCATACAAATTGTTCATGTTTTCAAAATAAAGCTCTAGCACAAAAATAGTAATCCATGCTTCCTCTGCGAAGGGCCTTTTATCAGATGTTGAGTCGTCCTTTATCACTTTCTATCCTAGAAGCAAGACACTTGTGTCAACTGTGGTGCATTGATTCTTACATATTTACTTATTGCACTTGTTATATTACTGCATGTTGACAATTATCCATGAGGTATACATGTTATAAGTTGAAGCAATTGTTAAAACTTAATCATCCTTTGTGTTGCTTTGAAACCTTCTACTTTGAATCTATTGCTTTATGAGTTAGCTCTTATGCAAGTTTTTTTGGTACTTGTCTTGAAAGTACTATTCATGAAAAGTTTTGCTATATGATTCACCTGTTTAGTCATTGTATTTTTGTTAGCAATATATTGCTTCGAATCACTCCATTCATTTCATATGCTTTACAATAATGTTGATCAAGATTATGATGGTAGCATATCCTTGTTATCGTTTACCTACTCGAGGGCGAGTAGGGAACTAAGCTTGGGGATGCTTGATACGTCTCCAATGTATCTATAATTTCCGATGTTCCAGTGCTAGTTTTATGACAATACCTACATGTTTTGCTCACACTTTAAAATGATCATGCATTTTCCGGAACTAACCTATTAACAAGATGCCTAAGTGCCGCTTCCTCGGTCTGTTTTACTTCGTAGTTATTGTTTCGGCAATATTCTAATTCACGAAATGAAAGCCAAACATCTTATTTCACCAAGACGGACCCGAACACCAGCGGGAGACGGAGAGTGAGGCCCAGGCCCCTGCATCAGGGCCGTTGCTGGTCTAAATTGCAACGGTCTATTATGCACTCTAGAGGTTACTATAATATGAACTCCGGATGGTGTGGAGCTTGTTTACTCTGGCTTGAGGTGTGCTTTTGTAGCCCTACACAATGTTTGTCATCCAACAAAAGAGTGTATGTAGCACGTATGAGAAAGAGTTATTTATTATGCGATTCAATGTTGAGAGTGTCCACTAGTGAAAGTATGATCCCTAGGTGACAAAGGGATTACCTGTCACTCAGATTGTAGACTAGGGTTCTGCTAGAAGTAGAGGGCAAGTAGATCTCAAGGTTCAGCCGAACATCGACGATTATGAAAACCAGGGTTATGTTGATGGTAGATTCGATTGTCCCTCGACTCTTCCTTATATAGGAGGCGGAGCCGAGGGTTTCGTAGTACACAAGTTACGTAGTTCGAGGGCTTCAGACCCAACCTCGTAAGATTACAAATCTATCTTTCCTAATACAAACCATCTTTCCTTAACACTAAATGGGCTTCCAAGTCTTCTTATTCTTCAAGTCCTGGGCTTTGATTAAACCCTGGGTACCATCTTCTTCGGCAGCCCATTGGGGATGCCTATGTCAAGAGGCCTAGATTTTTCTTGAATCGAAGAATCATGGAAAATTCCATCTACTTCCATTACATAATCTTTTCACATGCAAACACTATTTGTACAGGGATAATTCAATTGGGGCTAGTCTAATCGACTGATCAAGTACTAGTTAACTCTAGTAAGTAATCCTAAAACCTACTTCAAAATCAATGTGTCCCTGGGATATGATCTCGGATACTGTGTAAACTTCGACAGCTTTAAGGTCTTACCATTCGTCTTAGTCCCACTATATTTTATCTAGTACCTAACGCATTCGTTAGGGATTTTCTCGTATTCGTTGATACGGAAAATAGTGAAGTAATCCGCCGTCGTAGACGGAAGTACGCCGCTCGTAACGGATCTCGGGGTCTTTTACCTTCGCAAAGTTTTGCGGCATTCGGAGATTAATTCGCGACTTAGGCGCTCGAGAATACGGTCGAGTGCCGCTTCGGAATAGCATATTTTATCGAGTCATATTTGATGACTTATTTGTCCTCTCGATGGGAGTATATGTAGAGTATCTGTGTAACTCGAAATATACTCACTCCTACTTCTTTCTTTAATGAAAAATTCATCTAGCACGCTGTAACGCCGTTCCCGATGGGAGAGCTCCCCGAGGCTACACCTCAAGGACTTGTGTTGGTAGGCTCCACAGATTAGTATCCTTTGCCGCCATATTTATAATCCTTCTCGATTTTTTGTTTTCTATCGGGTGCGCACTCAGCGCTCCCGATGGGAGAGCCCCTGAGGCTATGAACAATGCTTGCATTTGGTCATAGGCTCGTCAATTCTATCTTGTCATACTCGAAATTTTCTCTTTTCCGCAGTAGCCCTGGGAGCGCCAAAGTGTGTCTGTATTTGATCACACTCAAATAATCTTGTTGTCGATAATCTCTCCAAGTCATGTCGAGTTTTCATAATTGATGACGCGCAGCCGATGAGATAACCACGATTTCGCTGGAAATATGCGATAACCCGTTTCCTCTCGCCGCCTTGTGGGTCCTAAGTAACCATTATCTTGACACGTCGTTCTAGTGGGGGACACACGTCCTCTTATGGCGCACGTACCATAACTTCTCAATGTTAAAATACCTCTTTTTACCCTCGTCTCCACGTGGTTATCATCTCACAGATCTTTCCTTTTCATCTAACGGCTCCGCCGCATTCACCGCACCTCTATATATAAGATCCCTTCTTCTACCTCGAGCACTTCCGCTCGCGCCATTCCCCTGCTTCTACCTGCAAAACTTCCTCCTGCGCCCCACAACTCTCAGAGCTCATCTCTTCCCAGCTGCATTCCTGCGCCATTGTTGATGCCACCGCGTCGATTGACCAGGCACACCACGCCGGAATCATCAATGGCTGCCGCGGATCTAGGAACCGTGGAGTGGGAAAGGTCCAAGATCACCAACCAGGACATGAATCTCTTGAAGAAGGGATCAGCAAGAAACCCAAAGCGGTGTGCTTCCCCCGTGAAGACAGGCTACCCAACCCCTCCAATGGGGTATCGGGTAAGTTTTGTTGATCATCTCATCCGTGGTCTTTCCGCCCCATTCATCCTTTCTTCGAGGATTGCTTTTTGTTTACGGTCTCCAATTCACCACCTCACGCCCAACTCAATCCTTCATATTTCCATCTTCATCACCCTCTCGCGAAGCCTTCCTTTGTGTCCAATCGGGCATTATGGAAGCGCATTTTCTTCTCGTCGCCGTAATGGCTCTTCCAATGTCGCCTATAATATAGGCGGCGTTGTTATTTCCTTTCGCTCCTCCGCAATTACTTCTACGTCAAACTCCCTGACTCAGCTCAAGGATGGCGCAAGAAGTGGTTGTATATTCGTGAAGAAAACCATGGATGCGCTGAAGAATATCGCTCCTTTTGACGGAGAAGCCAAAATCCTTCGCCGCCGTTCTGGGGACGCAGAGGCTACCGAAGAGGAAAAAGCTTCGACAGAGGGGCCTTGATGACTCGCATCCATGAGTTGCGTATCACTCGTGGCAAAGAACTCGCCCGGGTATCCAAATGGCACAGATTTAGAGCGTAGTGTGCCTCTTCAGCCCGCAAAACCCTCCTTCGGAATTATGTCATGAGAAGACAATGTATCGCTTGTCGACAACTGAAGTCAAGGATTTGGATAGGCTTGTCCGAAAATCTCATCTCTCAACAAAAAGATCCCATCCCTTCCTCTTGTCGTGTAAAACCATACAGCGTCACCAATGCGCTTCCTAAGGTAAACATTGTCGTGCAATTTTTTACTGCCTTGCTATTTTTATTGTTACTCCTTTTTTGACATCCTTCCTTATTTTTATACAAGACCATCCAAATCTTGTTTCGCTTCCTCCCCTTCCGAAGGTGGAGAAGTTGAAGAAAGGGCGGTTATCTCCGATGATAACCAAGATGCCCCTTCAGATCGAACCCGCAGACTTCTCGAAAAATCAAAGGGACTGCTGAAAAGGAGGGTGCCTCTCAAGCCACTCGCGTCGGCACAATCTCCTCTCGGCTAGCCCAAAGAACAAAAGGAAAAGAATGATGTCGAAGATTCCGGCACCCTCCAAGCCCGAAGAAGCCGTTCCTTCACGCGAAGGCAGCTTATGATCCATATCTCGAGACCCTCATCAGCTCGTACCCTCTCTCTTTTTTATTTTACTTGAAGATGTTTGTCTATATTGCTTTATATTGCCGACATTTAATCGTAGTGATGATGAGGAAGTAGTACCATCTTCCAATGTGGCGGCTCGAACGAGCACGTCACATACTCTAGTCGCCCTCGGAGACGCCAGTTGAAGGAGAGGAAACTTCGCCTCCTCAACAAAACATCGGCGCTGCTACTCCTCCTTCAAGCCCCCTTGTCCCTTCACCAAAAAGGGCAAGGATTGACACAATCCCGGAGCCTACTCTCCAAATAAGTAGCTCCTCTAGCCCTCTCTTGGATGATGTAAGTTCTTAATTTGCTTATCATTATCTATATTTCCTTCGTTTGCTTCTGTATGCCATCACTTTTTCCATACCGACATTTTCTTTCTTTGTCCTTCCTTGATAGCCTATGATCAAAGAGCTTCTTTGCCCAATTCGTTGGATACCGTGATTACGCCAGTAAAACTGAAGGTAGTGCTTGGCTACTTCTTTTTGCTTCTGCTTCCTTACTTCTTTGTTATCAACGTTTTTATCTAATCTTAACTTTCTTTGCAGAAAAACTGGCAGAAGCCAACGACTGCATAATATACTTGCCTGTACCAGAGCAATGTGAAGAGGCTCGTAAGAAGGCCGAGAGTCATGTCAGTTTCCAAGTAAGTGAGAAGTCGGCTGTGCCAAGTCCGATGTCAGTCGGGTGTTTCAAGATCTTCGGAAACGTCCGCATGATGCCGAGACTTTGTTAAGTGAGCACATAACCGCACAATCTGTCGTGAAGAAGCGATCACTAAACGCCTAAGGACGCAAAATCGTCGCTTTGTCAGAAGTATCTGAACTACTTCATATCCTTTGGATTTTTCTTTTCTGCACTCATTGTTGATCGGAATTTTTTTATTTTGTCAGATAAGACCTCTCAAGAATTTGAACTTGAAGATCCCGACAATGAGCCTCTTCGACGCTGTTTCGTTCCTTGAATTTCATGGGACAGAAGCGCGTGAGGGCATTGATGAAGCCAGAGCAGGGTTGTCGAGGCTTTTCCCCTACTTCTTCCCAAAGAAAGAGGAACCCGCAACTTTCCTTGCTCTTGCCAAGTGTTTTAATCCTCCCGAAGATCTTGGGCTGAAGATGCGCCATGAAAATATGAAGGTTGCCGTTGAAAGCACTGTTGCCTTGGTTGCTGATAGTCAACAGACCATGGGCGAAAGTGGGCAACATGGAGCAGATAGAGGCAAAATGGCGGTCATTGATCAAGGCGGCAAAGCTCAATACGAAGATACTGGCCTATCTCGGGATCAAACCATCTTCAACTCCTAGCTCATCAAGGCCGAGGTCTAATTGAATGCCTTTGTTTTTTCTATATTTTTCTTTCTTTATTTCTTTTGCTGTTGTCGCCATTTAGCCTTGGCGATAATTACCCTGTTAGTCCCTTTGGAGAACTTCTTTTGTAATGACCGTGTAAACTTTCTAGAAAGCAATGAAATTCCTCTTGGTACTATCATTGATCCCGGGATTTTCTTTTCCAGTTAATATTTGATAATTATTCAACCAACCCTTGCTCTCCCGATGCTGCTCCTTCCTTCTCGAAGAAAGTACAAGCCGATGATAATCTCCTTGAAGGTTCTTCAAGCAAACCTTTGTCGGAAGATTTACAAGAACTTCGACAACAACTTCAATCCATGAAAAAACAAACTCTGGCAATGATGGAACAATCTCGGAAGGCGTCTGAACAAGAGAAACTTTCTCTTCAACAAGCCAACGAGCCTATGGTTGCCAAGGATACTGCTGTATTGGAAGCAAAAGGAGCTACTACCCGAGAAAATAGCATGCTCGAGCTAATGTTGGAATCTAGCACGGATATGTTAGGTATGTTTTTCCAACCAACCTCTCAATGCCTCCTCTTTATTTTGTAGTGCCTTCTTCCAAGTTTCTTGCCTTGTTGCCTAATAGGTTCGGTTCTTTGCTGCCACCGAAGATCGAAGAGTGAACGAGAGAACGAATCTCTTGTCAATCTTTCCCTTAACCATGGTTGTTTATTTTGGGCCACCCCTGAACGAACCTGCAGATTGTCGTTCCAAGTATCGTGCTTGCCAAGTGCGCGAATTTCTCACTTTTGCACGACAACATTAACCCTTGTTTTCAAGACTTTTGTTTCCTCGAAAATGATGTTCCTGATAACTCTTCCCGAATTGTCAAGACCTTCAAAGGATGCCCTCGTATTCATACTTTGTGCGAGCTCAATTGACCGCCGGAGCAAGATTTGCCATGATTATGATACATATTTGCCATCCAAAGTTAGACCTGACGAAGATTGTCGTTGATTGCCTGGCGAAAAAATCGCGGCGGAAGAATAATATTGACACAATCAATGAAATGGTGACTCCTGTGGTCGAGTCGATGATAGATGAGCTTCTTCGGATGGACTCAGAATTCTTCGTCAAGGGATCTTATGCTGAGCATAAAACAACTAGAGGCTTGTCAATAGATAGTATTTTAGGTTTTGACTGATTTGTTCCATATTGCAAAACCTTGTCAAAGAAATTTGTTGTATTTTGCAAAGTGCTCTATATTGTTGGAGCCCCCGAGCCTTTTGGCTAGAATTTGTACTATTTTTCCCTTTCAAAGATTTCTCCTTTTGTTGTAATAAGACATCTTGATGGACTGCAAGCCCTCGAGTATCTTAGTGTCGAAGTTCTATATTTCTATTCCAAGGTTCTTGGACCAAAGCAATGATATTTTTGATGTGTATACTATATTTAACATTACTAGCTTCCGATTTATGTATTTGGCGAGGTATTATTGTACCAAGGCGAAATATCTTTGCAAGTTGTCTGTTTTGTATGTATTTTGAGGCTTGAAGGTGTGAGGCCCCGAGTGTGTCGACGAATAAGAAGTATATCTTTACTATTTTTATTATATTGCAACATCGCGAGCCCGCCTCATTAAAAACCTTTCCCGGCCCCACTCGTGCCCCAAAAGGAAAAGAGTGCGGGGCTCGAAAACTCGCGTTTCAAGACATTATATGTTTACAGTAGGAGACTATATTTCGGCATCTAAGCGTAAAACCGCCTGAGCTGCGCCACATTCCACGGATTTGCCTGCAATCCCGTCTCTCTTGTCCTTGATCCCGTATGCTCCTCCTTCCATTACTTCTGGACGATGTAGGGTCCAAGCCATGGTGACTCTAGCTTTTCATGACTTTTTTGCGTTTGAGTCGCAAAACCAAATCGCCAACTTGGAAGGATCTTGGTCGCAATCGTCGACGGTAGTTTTTCAGGTCCCGTTGGTATTTGGCGACTGTGATAGGACTTCGTCTCGAGCTTCATCAAGTGCATCGATGATCATCGTCCAAAGCTTTTCTCGAAGTTTATTCATCATATTCTGTGGACTCTGAGAATCATGCTCATTTATTTCCATAGGATCGTCGGCTCCATGGACTCAGAAAAACGGCGTTTCCGTTGCCGTCGTATTCGGTGTTGTGCGAATACTCCACAACACACTTGCAACTCCTCCGGCCAAGTATGCCGAGCTTTTTCCAAGGGTCCCAACAAGCGCTTCTCTTGATACCGCTCGCAGATGATGCCATTAGCTTTCTCGACTTGACCATTGGTCCGTGGATGTGCGACAGACGCGAAACTCAGTTTGATGCCCACTTCTGCACAATATGCTTTGAACTCCTTGGACGTAAAGTTACTGTCTGTGACGATGCTATGAGGGACTCCAAATCTGAAGACGATGCTTTTCACAAATTTAATTGCCGACGCACCGTCCGGTGAATTTATCGGTTTTGCTTCTATCCACTTTGTAAATTTGTCGGCTGCTAAGCGACAAGCATATACTCATAGCCTCCTGGCGAAGCTGTGCAATTTCCCCACCATGTCGAGACCCCATTGAGCAAAGTGCCAAGACAATGGGATTCTGCTGCGGGAAAGTGAGGTTTGGCGGCAAACCTTTGGCACGCGTCGCAAGTTCTCACTATTTCCTTCCGTCCTCGATTGTCGTTAACCAATAAAATCCTGCTCTAAAAACTTTAGCCGCGATAGCTCCGCTCGGCTCGCGTGGTGCCCGCATATTCCTTCGTGCACGTCTTTAGATGATTCTTCCTTCTTCGGGTGTAACACATCTCCGTAGTACACCCGAAATACTTCGTTTGTATAACTCCCTTTACCACAAGAAAGCTTTGATCTCCCGATTATTCGCCTTGCTTCAACTGGGTCGTCGGGTATTGTTTTCCTTAGTATGTATGATATGTAGGCCTGCATCCATGGAGTTTGCACCATCATGACTAGCTCCTCGCTCCTCTTCTTCTTCTACCTCCTGGTGGTACTCGAGGATTTATCTTTTTTCTCCTTCTAGGTTTCATCGGCTTTGTTGATCTCTCGCTATCTCTTCCCAAAACACGCTTGGAGGAATCGCGACATTGTGACCCCATGTTTGCAAGAACATCGGCTTCATCGTTACTTACCTACTGATGTGGTTTACTCGCATCCATCAAACAATTTCTCCAGCCTCATTGTATACCTCAGACATGCTATCATACTTCGTTGACCCATCACATTGGTTCATAACTTGCTGTGCCACCAATTGTGAGTCACCGAAGATTTTCAACTGCTGAACACAAGCTTTCGCCATCTTCATCCCGTGTATGAGAGCTTCATATTTTGCTTCGTTGTTAGACGCATTTGGAAACGCTATCCTTATGACATTTCAACTTGTCACCTTCGTGTGATACTACACACGCCTGCTCCTAAGACCTTTCCAACCTTTGGACCCGTCGAAGTTCATGGTCCAGTTCTTGATAAATCGATGTCCTGTTTGTAGTTCATCCACTCGCAATGAAATCTGCAAAACCTCGCGATTTTATTGCCTTTCTTTTTTCATACGTGATGTCCCGAGGGAAAGTTCTATTCCCCAAGGGGAGACACGACCCGTAGCTTCCGGGTTGTTCAATATGTTTGACAAGGGAGCTTCATTGACCACGAACCTTCTTCTTCTCTTTCGACTACTAGGGCTGTGGCCGACCCACCCGAGGTGTGGATGCCATGGCAGAGTAGAGGTTCTTCTCTTAGGTGCCACTGTGGATTGTGTGCCTAAATTGTCCGCTTGAGGTTCTCGAAAGCCCTATCTGGTTTCCTCGTTCCATTGAAATTTTTCCCCGTTTGATCAATGCGTAGAACGGCAATGCCTTTTCCCCTAGCCTGGCGACGAATCTGCTTAAAGGCGGACGCCTCGTTAATCGTTGTATTTCTCTTTCAACTTTGTTGGCTTTCTAATAGTAACGTGGCCTGATTTTTCGGATTAGCTTCAATCCCCTTGCTGATACTAAGAACCTAGTTCTCCTGCAGGAACTCCGAAAGAGCATTTTGTCGGGTGATTAAGTTTGAGGCAAAATTTGTCGAGGTTATCGAAGGTTTCCTTCAATCTTCGATCAATGTTGACCCCTTTTTGATGTTATCACGACATCGTCGATGTAGACTTGCACATTTTTCCCAACTGTGTTGCTAGGCATTTCGCATCATCCGATATGTTGCTCCCTGCGTTTTTCAAACCAAAGGGCATTGTTTTTTAGCAAACGTAAGGTGTTATGAACGCTGCCTTGGCTTCATCTTCTTCTTTTAATCTGATCCGGTTATAACCAGAGTATGCGTCCAAAAAGGAAAGACGTTCACATCCCGCACTGTGGAGTCGATGATTTGATCGATCCTTGGGAGTGGGAAAGTGATCCTTAGGACAATATTTATTGAGACGTAAACTCGACACACATGCGAAGGACTTTTGTGTGTTTCTTCGGCACCATCACCGGGGTTAGATACCCACGTGGTCAGAGATATTTCTTTGATAAACGCATCTTGAGCTCGTCTATTTCTATAACATAGCTGCGCTGGGTTCCGAGAAACGCGCAAAGGTTGCTTGATTGGTCTTGCGAGAGGATCCAAATTGAGGTGGTGCTCGGCAAGTTCCCCGGGTACTCCTGGCATGTCAGTTGGACACCATGCGAAGATTTTCAGTGCTCACGGAGGAATCGAGGCTATCCATGCGACGCTCCATGTTTGCCGCAATGGATGTCGTTGGGTCCGCTTTGATCTGTACCTCCTTTGAATCCTTGGTTGTGTTGAAAGTTGGCCCCTTAGAAGATCTCCCTACCTGCAGCACATCGGCACCGTGAACTCTGCGCCGCATATTTCGTTGTATCCCGGAAAGTTTCGACGCCGATGAAAACTTTGTCGCATTTATCGATAACAAACTTGATTGTGATAGGTCCCTTGGGCCCAGGAAACCTCCACAATGTATATGTATATAATGCGGCATCGCCATGAACATGGTATTATCGTTTTGTCGTCCCAACGTAGCGTGATATTGGTGACGGGAAATCCACAACTTCAAACTCAAGCTTCTCTCTTCTGTAGTTCCAAACTGAACGTCGCGATTGATCTTGCCCAGCGGATAACTTGGCTTTGGCGTGATCCCGTGAAAACGTGTATCAGCGTTGGTTTCAAGTTTGCCAGGGATATGTTCATCTTCCTCAATGTATCCTCGCATACATATAGTTTGCCGCGCGCTGCCTATGGAAAACTCGACGCCAAAAACCAGCACTACCGGGTAAGATGAGTGCCGATTGTCCTGGTCTAGGAACTTGTCATGGACATCCGCGGGCTGTGAAGCTTTCTTCGATGTTCGCCCCCGCACTAATTCTAAGGGTTCAATCACAGGTGGAGGCATCTTTTTCTGCCATGAACACTTGTCGTGGGATTACCTTCTGCGCCCTGTTGGATGGTAGTCAATCATCAGACCCACCATTGGATAGGATCAACATATGGAGGTGGTGTGGTGCTGCAGCTATTCTGAGCTGGTGCCGATTGTCCGTAATTGCGGGAGGAGGTGGAAGGTGGATCTCGCTCCTGGCCCCCTGGGGCTTTGCTCATGGCTTGGGCATTTGCACCTCGCGCCGCAACACTGCTCAAAATTTCGGTGCCTTTCTCTGAGATGTCCCCACTACCTTTTCCCATTGTTGTCGAGATAAAATTGCATTGACAGGGACCGTTCATCATCTCTTCGGGTGACACGTAAGGTCTTTGAAACCTTGGTCCACTATTTTGCCCGTTGCCGCGAGAATCACCTATTGTCGCCTTGTTGCTCATTAGTCCTTTGATAGTCATCTCGATTGTCTCCAGATTTCTCAAATCCAATTCGATATATGGTCAGAGCGTCAAGAAGAAACCCAGAAAATCGCCTTCATTTTGATAATTTCGACCACGATCCTCTTCTCGCGACCATGTCGCTTGTTGTATATCGTGTCTTCCATCTGCCCACTTATTAGCTATCTCCATTAGTGCTGACTGATATTGTCTTAGGGTTAGTTCTCCCTAAGTCCTCGACGAAATCTCCCGTCGGATTCCCGCTACGAACGCATCTATTGCTCTCTCATCAGATATATCCTCTGCCGAGTTTGATAATGTTCCACCGCCGTATATATTTCCTCATCGACGCGTCGTGTTTCGTCGACACGCCCTCAACTCTTCCAATGACGCAGGTTTCTTGCTGATCGAAATTTTTTCACGAAGATATCCTCAAAGTTGTCCCTGTCGATGGAATTTATTGGGAGTTTCTTTATCCAAGATTTCGCGGCACCGCTCAAGTGAACTTGGATACTTTGCATGGTCGTTGCTCTGGTTCCTCCTACCAGTTTTACCATCTCTAGATAATCAACGAGCCAATCCTCGGGGTCCTGCAAACCGTCGAATTTCTGAAATTTTCGGGTAACTTGAATCCTTTCGACTCGAGTTTTCGAACCCTTCGTAAAGCACGGAGCCCACACATATTCGCGCAACTTCGGTGAGGCCGACGCTCCCTTCTTTTCTTGTCGCGCTCTCGTCCACCCTTACTTGACCGCTGTGTCTCCTTGCTCCACTTGTTCTTGGTGGGTCTTGAACTGGTGCGGTGGGTCGTGGACTATTTTGCCTAGGATTTTCTTTCGAGGCGCTTGTCACGAACGCCGTTCCCATAACTCCAACTCCCGCCATTGCCATATTAAACAATGCTTTCCTGTCCTCTGGGGTGGTCTGACGCGAGGATGTGTTTGCGTTGCCATGTATCCCGTTTCCAAGGCGTTTCGGGATGATATTTCCCCTTGTATCAATCGACATAAAGGATGATGGTCAAGATTTTAATTATGTTTCTCTCTCGCTTCTGTGCATGTTTTGTACCGAGATATTGCTCTCCTCCGAGCTCGTGGACTGCTTCCCTAAGTTCCCCGATTGTCGACTTAACTCGCTACGTCTCGCTTGATGCGGAAGCTGCTCTTTTCTCCTATTCAGGGATGATGTCTGTTTTTACTCTCCGCTTACCCGAGCAAGTCTATACTGATATGCTTGTAGTTCTTGTAAGAGAAAGGCAGGTCATTGATTCCAACCATCCATAGCTCTTGCAGCCCTATCCCACGCTGCTTGCGGGAGTTGTACTCTTTCGCGAGGTGAGGTCCCGACATATTTGGTGCCTAAGCCTCTTCTGAGATCAGCGGGATCGACGTATGGATTTCCCAAATCATCGAAAGCCTCTGACATTTCTGGTTCTGATCTGCCTCTTCTATCGCATAGATATGATGATATTTTGCGTATTGATTTTTGTCAAGATTGGTGACACCATCATATAGAGGGGTGAAGACCTTTCCGATGGCAACAGATTTGTCGATGAAGTTGAGGCTGTCGACGCTGTCGGAGTCGCCGCTTATAAAGGAGTCCGCAGACGATCAAGGATGTGTTGCCTGAAGATCTTGGCGAAGCTCGCTTGCCTTGTTTGATTTAAGCGTGATGTGATTTAAAAATTCCTCATCACTTGATGAAAAGTTAGAATCGACCATCAAAATTCTACTAGACTGAATCCTAGAGCCGTAGATTCTCTTCTTGTTGACGCCGAATCGAATTCCCGAACGTCATGACGATAGGCTCCTCTAGAGATAGGCACATGCATCTATACGGGGAGGGCGGGTGAGGAATAAAATTTAACTAGATCAGTTTTTTCCCGGTTACCTCGATCCATCGCATTGCTTGTCACCGACGAAGTCGACGATCTTGAACGTGCCATCGAGATCATCTCCTTGCAACCTCTAATTCCCACAGTCGGCAATGCACCAATTGACAAAGGATTAATTTGTCAATGCCTGCGTATTGTAGACTAGGGTTTTGTTAGAAGTAGAGGGCAAGTAGATCTCATAGGTTCAGCAAGTACTTGACGATTATGAAAACTAGGGCTATGTTGACAGTAGATCCTTTTTGTCCCTCTACCCCTTATATAGGAGGCTGAGCCGAGGGTTTCGTAGTACAAGTTACGAGTTCGGGAGGGTTTCGCATCTAACCCGTAAGATTACAAATCTCCATCTTTCCTAATACAAACTATCTTTCCTTAACACTAAATGGGCTTCCAAGTCTTCTTATTCTCCGAGTCCTGGGCCTTTAGCCCGGGTACCATCTTCGGTGGGCCCATTGGGGATGCCTATGTCACTAGGCCTTGTTTCCAAATACCGCAAACATCGCTTGTTTACCGTTTTAATGATCTTTACTTCCCGCATATTACCACCATCTATACCACCCGTGTTTTACTATCTCTTCGCCGAACTAGTGCAACTATACATCTAACAAGTGTATTAGTGTGTTGGGGACACAAGAGACTTCTTGTATCTTAATTGCAGGGTTGCTTGAGAGGACTATCTTTGACCTCTACCTCCCGAGTTCGATAAACCTGGGTGATTCAATTAAGGGAAACTTGCTGCTCTACAAACCTCGCTCTTGGAGGCCCAACCCTGTCTACAGGAATAGAAGCGTGAGTAGACATCATGGTGGCGGAGGAGGGGTGGCGAGGTGGTGGAGTACTTAGGTGGTTGTTGCTACGCTTTGCCCCTCCCTTCGCCTCGAGGGGACGAGAGGAGAGGACGATAGTTTGGTCAACTAAAAGTCTGGATTGTGTGTAAAGCAAGTAGTGCTCGTGGTTAAGTAATAAGAGTAATCCTATTCGAAAAAAAAGTAATAAGAGTAATTGACGGGAATTGAAACAACATTATCACATAAGAGTCATATAGGAGCATGCACACTTTATCGTGTATACCATTGTGCATGTGTGTCCGGAGTTTGGCTAGATTAGGTTAGGGAATCTCCAGCAGAGCGATCTAAATGGTCCTGGTCCGTGCGGACTAGCGAACCGGTTGCGCACGCTCCATCGACACGACCCAAACCGACTGACTTGTCCAGCGTGACCCATCATTCCACCAAAGTTGGGGAACATATGTGTATGTGCGGACAACGCGTGTGTCCTCCTATGTTTGCCCGTGTTGACCTAGGGCAAACATGGGAGTGGCCAAACGGCCTTCTTCCTATAGCCATGAATGGAGGTAGGATGACTCCAAAGCCGCCCGCCGCCTGCACTCCTGCGTTGGCGCCGCCCAACGCCTAGGCTAGCCGCATGCCTTGATCAATGCCGGCATTTCGGTCTCGGCGCCAACATCCAATGCCTTGGCCTCCAGCCGCAACCATTTTCGTCCACACAATCATCTTCTTCTTTCAACCCACCCACCTCTGCCATCCAACTATCATATCTCACAAAAGAAATATGTAGCGATTACTGATACGTCTCCAACGTATCGATAATTTCTATGTTCCATGCTACTTTATTGATGATACCTACATGTTTTATGCACATTATATGTCATATTTCTTGCATTTTCTGAACTAACCTATTAACAAGATGTCAAAGTGCTAGTGTTTTCTGACGTTTTTGGTTTCAGAAATCCTAGTGAAATATTTCGGAATTGGACGAAACTTTCGCCCAGGGTCCTATTTTTGCACGAAGCTCCAGAAGACCGAAGACCTAACGAGGTGGGGCCACAGGCCAGGAGGGAGGCCGGCGCGGCCCAGCCCCCGGCCGCGCCTCGACCCTACCCCCCGGGCCCCTCGTGTGGCCCCCCCGCGCGCCTATCTCCTCCGCCTACTTAAAGCTCCGTCGCGAACCCCCGCACGGGAGCCAACACACGGGAAACCTTACCGAGACGCGCCGCCGCGAATCCTGATCCCCGGGGATTCTGGGAGGATCGCTCCCGCGCACCCGCCTGGAGAGGATTCATCTCCCGTGAGGACTCTACACCGCCATGGTCGCCCCTGGGTGCTGAGTGAGTAGTTCACCCCTCGACCATGGGTCCATAGCAAGAGCTAGGATGGTCGTCTTCACCTTGTTGTGCTTCATTGCTGGATCTTTGTGAGCTGCCCAACATGATCAAGATCATCTATCTCTAATACTATATGTTGTGTTTGTCGCGATCCGATGGATAGAGAGTACTATGATTATGGTGATAATCAACCTATTGTTTATGTGTTGTTTATGATCTTGCATGCTCTCCAGTCTAGTAGAGGCTCTGCCAAGTTTTTGCCTTTAACCCGAGGGAGTATTATTGCTCGATAGTGGGTTCATGCCTTCTCATTGAACTGGATCGTGGATGTAAAGAGGTTCTAAGGTTGTGATGCCGTTACTAGGGATAAAACATTGATGCTAGTGTCTAAGGATGTAGTTGTTGATTACATTACGCACCATACTTAATGCAATTGTCTCTGTTGCTTTGCAACTTAATATCGAGGGGGTTCGGATGATAACCTCGAAGGTGGACTTTTTAGGCATAGATGCAGTTGGATGGCGGTCTATGTACTTTGTCGTAATGCCCGCATTAAATCTCACTATATTTATCATATCATGTATATGCATTGTTATGCCTTTCTCTATTTGTCAACTGCCCGACTGTAATTTGTTCACCCAACATGCTTTATCTTATGGGGAGACACCTCTAGTGAACCTGTGGACCCCGGTCCTATTCTTTACATAGCATACAATCTACTCGTTTTACTGTTTTACCATTTTCTTTGCAAACATCTTCCACTGGACACGCTTAATCCTTTTGTTACGTTGTGTTTGTGAGATTGACAAACCTCAATTAAGCTTCGTTGGGGCAAAGTACTTTGGTTGTGTTGTGCAAATTCCACGTTGGCGCAGCCCTGGTGTTGCGCCGAATCACATTTCGCGACCATCAACCTTCTACGTGCTTTGGCTCCTCCCGGTTCGATTAAACCTTGGTTTCTTTCTCCGGGGGAAAACTTGCTACCGTGCGCATCATACCTTCCTCTGGGGTTCCCAACGGACGTGTGAGTTGCACGCCATCAAGCTCTTTTTCCGGCGCCGCGTCGGGAACCGAAGAAAAGCTACACCACAAAGATTTTAACTCCCACGTCAACTACACGCCACAGCTCTTTCTGGCGTCGTTGTCGGGGAGATCAAGACACGCCGCAAGGGAGTCTCCACTTTCAATCTCTTTACTTTGTTTTTGTCTTGCTTTATTTTATTTACTACTTTGTTTGCTGCACTAAATCAAAATACAAAAATTAGTTGCTAGTTTTACTTTATTCATTGTCTTGCTCTATATCAAAAACATAAAAATTAGTTACTTGCATTTACTTTATCTAGTTTGTTTTATTTACTCTTGTTAAAATGGCCAACCATGAAAATACTAAATTGTGTGACTTCACAAATGTAAATAATAACATTTCCTATGCACAATTTGCTGCTCCACCTGCTACTACAAGAGACTCCCTTAGAAATTAAACCCGCTTTACTAAATCTTGTCATGAGAGAACAATTTTCTGTGGTGCTAGTTCTGATGATGTCGCTGCCCATCTCAATAATTTTGTTGAACTTTGTGAAATGCAAAAGTATAAAGATGTAGATGGTGATATTATTAAATTGAAAGTGTTTCCTTTTTTCATTAAGAGGAAGAGCTAAAGATTGGTTGCTATCTTGGCTAAGAATAGTATTGATTCATGGACTAAATGCAAGGATGCTTTTATTGGCAGATATTATCCTCCCGCTAAAATTATATCTTTGAGAAGTAGCATAATGAATTTTAAACAATTAGATACCTAACATGTTGCTCAAGCATGGGAGTGAGATAATGAAAACTTTGGTAAAGAATTGCCCAACCCATGGACTCACTTACTTGGATGATCATCCAAAACCTTCTATGCAGACTAAATTTTTCTTCGCGTGGAATTTATTGATTCAAATTTACTGGAGGTACCTTTATGTCCATCACATTGGGGGCGGCTACAAAACTTTGATGATATATTGATAATTACTTCAATGGCACACTAAAGGTGCCCACAAGGTAAAGAAGGTAAATTTCCGCTGAGGAAACCTCTTCCTTGAGTGATAAGAGTTGAAGTGATTATGTCTATGCTTGTGAATGGTAGATCTAATGTTGATCCAAATAATGTTCCTTTAGCTTCATTAATTGGTTGCTCAAGAAGAAAATGTTGATGTGAATTTCATTAAAAATAATAATTTCAACAACAATGCTTATAGAACAACTCGTAATAACTATAGGCCATATTCTTGGTACTTGTAATGGTTATGCTTATAGGTTAGTTCTTACAATAATAATAGGAGTGTACCCTCTCGTCTTGAAGCCATGCTTAAAGAATTTATTAGTACACAAACTGCTTTTAACAAATCTGTTGAGGAGAAGCTTGATAAAATTGATACTATCGCTTCTAGAGTTGATAGGCTTGCCTCTGATGTTAATCTTTTAAAATTGAAAGTTATGCCTAATAATGATATTGATATAAAGATTACTACCACAAAGAATGCCATCCAAGTTAGAATTGAATGAGAATATAAGATTAATGGCCGAACTACGTGCTAGGTGGGATAGAGAAGAAAATGAAAACTAGCTAAAGAGAATAATGTAGCTAAAGTTTGACTATTACCACCACTAGTAATGCTAATTCTCCACATGTTGCCGCACCTCCTACTATCAATGGTAAAATAACTGGTGCTGGCAATGTTTCTACTCCTAGTGCAAGCGCACAAAATTGCCTAAAACTGCTCATTAAACTGTGATAAAACTCATTAAATTTTTTCCAACCTTGGGAACAATGATCCCATTGCTGTAGTCATAATGATTTAGATTTTGGTGATTATCTCTCAAGTTATAAAGTTCTTACAAAAACTTACAAAAGTCCCAATGCTAGTGCTATAAATTTAGCCTTTACAAAACATATTATAAATGCTCTCATAATAAAAGCTAGAGAAGAGAACTAAAACTTGAAACTTCTATTCCTAGAAAGTTAGAAGATGGTTGGGAGCCCATCATTAAAATGAAATTCAATGACTTTGAATGTAATGCTCATGTGATCTTGGTGCAAGTATTTCTCGTTATGCCTAAAAAGATTTATGATAAGCTTGACACTTGCCATCATTGAAGAATTGTTATTTGGATGTTAATCTCACTGATAATGCTAAAAAGAAACCTTTTGGGAGGATTGATAATGTGTATATTACGGTTAACAATAACCTTGTCCCCGTTGATTTTGTTGTCTTGGATATCGAATGCAATGCATCTTGTCCAATTGTGTTGGGAAGACCTTTTCATCGAACTGTTGTTATTGATATGAGGAAGGTAATATTAAATATCAATTTCCTCTCAAGAAAGGTATGGAACACTTCCCTTGAAAGAGAATGAAGTTGCCTTTTGATTCTATTATTAGAACAAGCTATGATGCATCTCTCGATGTTACTTGATTTGCACTTTCTGCGCCTAGCTGAAAGGCGTAAAGAAAAGCGCTTATGGGAGACAACCCATGTTTTTACCTACAGCAATTTTTTGTTTTGTTGAGTTTTGGAAGTTGTTTACTACTGTAGCAACCTCTCCTTATCATGTTTTTGTGCCAAGTAAAGTTTCTATGTCAAAGTTGATGTTATATTTGGGATCGCTGCGCAGAACAGCATTGCTGTCTGTCACGAATCTGGGCACAGTTCTCTGTAGAAAATCTGAAAAATCTGCCAATTTACGAGCGTGATCCTCAGATATGTATTCTTAACTTTCATTAGTTTTGAGTTTTTCCATTTGAGTAAGTCTGGTGCCATTTCTAAATCCGTCTTTACGGACTGTTCTGTTTGGACAGATTCTGCCTTTTATTTTCGCATTGCCTCCTTTGCTATGCTGGATTTATTTCTTTGATCCATTAATATCCAGTAGCATTATGCAATGTCCAGAAGTGAAAATAATGATTGTGTCACCTCTGAATGAGTGAATTATTAATGATGCACTAACCCTATAATGAGTTTGCTTGAAGTTTGGTGTGAAGGAAGTTTTCAAGGGTCAAGAGAGGAGTATGATATACTATGATCAAGAGGAGTGAAAGCTTTAAGCTTGGGGATGCCCCCGTGGTTCACCCCTGCATATTTTAAGAAGACTCAAGCATCTAAGCTTGGGGATGCCCAAGGCATCCCCTTCTTCATCGACAAAATCATCAGTTTCCTCCCCCTAAAACTATATTTTTATTCAATCACATCTTGTGTTCTTTACTTGGAGCGCCGGCTTGTTTTTGTTTTTGTTTGTTTGAATAAAATGGATCCTAGCATTCACTTTGTGGAGAGAGACACGCTCCGCTGTTGCATATGGACAAATATGTCCTTAGGCTTTACTCATAATGTTCAAGATGAAGTTTCTTCTTCGTTAAATTGTTATATGGTTGGAATTGGAAAATGCTACATGTAGTAATTCTAAAATGTCTTGGATAATGTGATACTTGGCAATTGTTGTGCTCATGTTTAAGCTCTTGCATCATATGCTTGCACCCATTAATGAAGAAATACAGAGCTTGCTAAAATTTGATTTGCATATTTGGTTTTTCTAAGGTCTAGATAATATCTAGTATTGAGTTTTGAACAACAAGGAAGACAGTGTAGAGTCTTATAATGTTTACAATATGTCTTTTATGTGAGTTTTGCTGCACTTGTTCATCCTGGAGTTTGCTTCAAATAACCTTGCTAGCCTAAACCTTGTATCGAGAGGGAATACTTCTCATGCATCCAAAATCCTTGAGCCAACTACTATGCCATTTGTGTCCACCATACCTACCTACTACATTCGCCATTCCAAAGTAAATTGCTTGAGTGCTACCTTTAAAATTCCATCATTCACCTTTTGCAATATATAGCTCATGGACAAAATAGCCTTAAAATTATCGTAGTATTGAATATGTACTTGTGCACTTTATATTTTATTAAGTTGCCTGTTGTGCGATAACCATGCTTCCGGGGAACGCCATCAACTATTGTTGAATATCATGTGAGTTGCTATGCATGTCCGTCTTGTCTCAAGGTCTATCATTTAGTGGTTGGAGCATGCAAAATTGTTAGAGAAGAACATTGGGTCATTAACTAAAGCCATGAACCATGGTGGAAGTTTCAGCTTTGGACATACATCCTCAATCTCATAACAATAACTTTGTTACATGCTCGCATTTAAGAGGAGTCCATTATCTGTTGTCCATGTTGTCCCGGTATGGATGTCTAAGTTGAGAATAATCAAAAGCAGAAATCCGAAATGCGAGCATTCTCCTTAGACCTTTGTACAGGCGGCATGGAGGTACCCCTTTGTGACACTTGGCTGAAACATGGCATGCAAAGATCCGGTAGTCCAAGCTAAGTAGGACGAGGTGCGGGCACTATTAGTATACTATGCGTGAGGCTTGCAACTTGTAAGATATAATTTTCATAACTCATATGCTTTATTACTACCGTTGACAAAATTGTGTCTTGTTGTTTTCAAAAATAAAAGCTCTAGCACAAATATTAAAGAATCGATGGTTTTCTCTTTGAAGGACCATTCTTTTATTTTTATTGTTGAGTCGTTTATCTATCTCCCTCCACCTTAAGAAGCAAACACTTCTTGTGTGAACCGTGCATTGATTCCTACATACTTGCATATTGCACTTATTATACTACTTTATGTTGACAATATCCATGAGATATACATGTTATAAGCTGAAAGCAACCGCAAACTTAATTTTCCTATGTGTTGCTTCAACACTTATTTTGATTTATTGCTTTATGAGTTAAACTCTATGCAAGACTTATTGATGCTTGTCTTGAAGTACTATTCAAAAGTCTTTGATATGATCCAGTTGTTTACTCATGTCATTACTTTTATTTTGATCGCCGCATTCATTACATATGTTTACAAATAGTATGATCAAGATTATGATGGCATGTCACTTCAGAAATTATCTTTGTTATCGTTTTACCTGCTCAGGATGAGCAGAACTAAGCTTGGGGATGCCGATACGTCTCCAACGTATCGATAATTTCTTATGTTCCATGCTACTTTATTGATGATACCTACATGTTTTATGCACATTATATGTCATATGTATGCATTTTCCTGAACTAACCTATTAACAAGATGCCAAGAGCCAGTTGTTGTTTTCGCTGTTTTTGGTTTCGTAAACTGGCAAAGAAATATTCCCTTTTAATTGGACGAAATCCGCCCTGTGGTCCCATTTTTGCACTAAGCTTCCGTAAGACCGAAGACCTAACGAGTGCCGCCAGAGGGGAGGCCGGCGCGGCCCAGCCCCAAACGCGCGACTCACCCGGGCCCTCGTGTGGCCCCCCGCGCTGACCCTCCGCCCCACGGCAAAGCCTGGCCGCGAAACCCCAAGACGAGAGCCACGATACTGGAACTACAGAGACGCCGCCGCCGCGAATCCCATCTCTGGGATTCTCAGAGGATCGTCCAGACCTCGCCGGAGAGGATTCATCTCTCGGAGCACCCTTCACGCCATGATCGCTCCGGAGTGATGAGGAGAATCACCCTGGACCATGGGTCCACAGCGTAGCCATGGTCGCTTTCTCCTTGCTGGGGTCATTGTTGGATCTGTGGCTGCTCAACATGATCAAGATCATCTATCTCGTAATACTATATGTTGTGTTTGTCGGGATCCCATGGATAGAGAGTAATATGATTATGGTGATTATCAATCTATTGTTTATGTTTTTTTTATGATCTTGCATGCTCACATATAGAGGCCTCCCGCCAGTTTTTGCTCTTAACTCCAAGAGGGAGGGCCATGCTCGGTAGTGGGTTTATGCCTTCATTGAATCTGGGATCGTGGCAGTAGGTTCTAAGGTGGATGTGCTGTTGACACTAGGGATAAAACATTGATGCTATGTGTCTAAGGATGTAGTTGTTGATTACATTACGTAACCATACTTAATGCAATGTCTGGTTGCTTTGCAACTTAATACCGGAGGGGGGTTCGGATGAGGAAACTTAAGGTGACTTTTAGGCATAGGCTGCAAATGGATGATGTCTATGTACTTTGTCGTAATGCCCGGATTAACCACTATATTTATCATATCATGTATATGCATTGTTATGCCTTTCTCTATTTGTCAATTGCCTGACTGTAATTTGTTCACCCAACATGCTTTTATCTTATGGGAGAGACACCTCTAGTGAACTGTGGACCCTGGTCCTATTCTTTACATAGCATACAATCTACTGCAATTGTGTTTACTGTTTTCTTTGCAAACATCTTCCACTGGATACGTTTAATCCTTTGTTACAGCAAGCCGGTGAGATTGACAACCTCACTGTAAAGGAAGTACTTGGTTGTGTTGTGCAGGTGTCTGCTGCTAGCCGGAATCCCTCGTGTTGCGCCGCATCACACTTCGCGACCATCAACCTTCAACGTGCTTCTTGGCTCCTCCCGGTTCGATTAAACCTTGGTTTCTTTCTCAGGGAAAACTTGCTACCTGTGCGCATCTTCATACCTTCCTTGGGGTTCCCAACACTAACGTGTGAGTTACACGCCATCAAGAAGCACGTTGGAAGGTTGATGGTCGCAACATGATGGGCGGGCGCACTTAGGATTCCAGCCAACGCTGAACCACGCACAACACAATTCCAAGTACTTTGTCCCAACGGAACAGTGAGGTTGTCAATCTCACCCTGGCTTAAGCCAGAATAACAAAGGATTAAACGATCGAGTGGAAGATGTTTGTGCAAAGAAAACAGGAAAACAAGTAGATTGTATGCTATGTAAAGAATAGGACCGTGGTCGTTCCCTAGAGGTGTCTCTCCCCATAAGATAAAGCATGTTGGTGAACAAATTACAACAAGCAATTGACAAATAGAGAAGGCATAACAATGCATATACAGATGCATATAATATAGTGAGATTTAATCCGGCATTACGACAAAGACAGACCGCCATCCAACCGCATCTATGCTCTAAAAGTCCACCTTCAAAGACGTCCTAACCCTCCAAACATTAAGTTGCAAAGCAATGACAAATTGCATTAAGTATGGTGCGAATGTAATCAAATAACTACATCCTTAGACATAAGATCAATGTTTTATCCCTAGTGGCAATGGCAAGCATATCACAACCTTAGAACCTACCGTCACGATCCACGTGTCAACGAAGGCATGAACCCACTATCGA
Source organism: Lolium multiflorum (assembly GCA_030979885.1). Classification (NCBI taxonomy): domain Eukaryota; kingdom Viridiplantae; phylum Streptophyta; class Magnoliopsida; order Poales; family Poaceae; genus Lolium; species Lolium multiflorum. Next base: position 176,184,567 of record CM061750.1, on the reverse strand, counting down.
GCATAAATAATTCCTCTTGGAGTAAAAACTTGGCCAGACCCCCTACTAATAACGGAGAGCAAAAATAAATAACACATAAACAATAGATTGATAATCACCATAATCATAGTACTCTCTATCCATCGCATCCCGACAAACACAACATATAGAATTACCTATAGATGATCTTGATCATGTTAGGCAGCTCACAAGATCCAACAATGAAGCACAACAAGGAGAAGACGACTATCTAGCTACTTATGGACCCATGGTCCAGGGGGTGAACTACTCACTCATCACCTCCTAACGACCATGCATGTGTAGAGTCAATCAAGTGTCACTCTCCGGCAGCCGAGGCGATCTCCTAATCCCCCGAGATGGGACCACAGCGGCGTCTCCGTAAGGTTTTCCGTATCGTGGCTCCTGGTACTGGGGGTTTGGAAGCTTTAAGCAGGCGGAGGGTCAACGCGGGAAACAGCCACCGAGTTCACAGAGGGCAGCCCATGCCAGGGCTTAGGCCACTTTGCCTCCTCCCACGCCTCGTGGTCTCACTTCGTTAGCCTTCGTCTTCTCGAAGCTCAAAAATGACTCAAGTGGTAAGTTTCGTCTAATCTTGAGAATATTTTTACTAGGATTTCTGAAACCAAAAATGGCAGAAAACAAAGCAACTGGCGCTTTCGCATCTTGTTAATAGGTTAGTTCCGTGAAAATGGCTAAATAAGGACACAGAATGTGCATAAAACATGGTATCATATCATCAAAGTAGCATGGAACATAAGAAATTATCACACACCCAAAGATATGGAGGTACCTCTGCTTAGTTTCACTTCAGTCTCCATGAAACGATAACAAAGATAATTTCAAGTGACATGCCATCATAATCTTGACCATACTATTTGTAAAAAGTATGTAATGAATGCAGCGATCAAAAACAAAAGTAATGACATGAATAAACAACTGAATCATATGACAAAGACTTTTCATAAATAGTACTTCAAGACAAGCATCAAGCAGCCTTGCATAAGAGTTAACTCAAAAAGCAACAAATCAAAGTAAAGGTGTTGAAGCAACACATAGAAGATTGCCTCATGTTGTTTCAACTTTCTATAATACGGTTATCTGCGATATTGTTACCACTACAAAGTAGTGTTAACAAGTGCAATATGCAAGTATGTAGGAATCAATGCACAGCTCAATACAAGTGTTTGCTTCTTAAGGTGGAGGAGATAGGTAAACTGACTCAACACATAAAAGGTAAAAGAATGTCCTTCAAAGAGAAAGCATCGATTGCTGTATTATTATTATTTTTTATTTTGAAAACATGAAACAATTTTTTGCCAATCAGAGTAATAAAGTATATGAGTTATGAAAATTATATCTAACAAGTTGCAACTCCCACGACAGTATACTAATAGTGCCCACCGTCCTACTTAGCTTGAATTCATCGCATAACATATGCCTCAACCAAGTGTCACAAAGGGGTACCTCCATGCCGCCGTATAAAGGTCTAAGGAGAATGCTCTCATTTCGATTTCTCGCTTTTGATTATTCTCAACTTAGACATCCATAATGGGGATAACATGGACAACAGATAATACACCTCTTAAATGCATAAGCATGTAGCAATGATGATATTCTCATATGAGATTGAGAGCATATGTCTCAAAACTAAAACTTCAACCATGATTCATGGCTTTAAAGAAGACAAGCATCAATAAGTCTTGCATAAGAGTTAACTCATAAAGCAATAAATCAAAGCAAAGGTGTTGAAGCAACACATAGGAAGATTAAGTTTCAGCGGTTGCTTTCAACTTATAACATGTATATCTCATGGATATTGTCAACATAAAGTAGTATAATAAGTGCAATATGCAAGTATGTAGGAATCAATGCACAGCTCACACAAGTGTTTGCTTCTTGAGGTGGAGAAAGAATAGGTAAACCGACTCAACAATAAAGTAAAAGAATGGTCCTTCAAAGAGGAAAGCATCGATTGCCGTATTTGTGCTAGAGCTTTTATTTTGAAAACATGAAACAATTTTGTCAACTTTAGTAATAAAGCATATGAGTTATGTAAATTATATCTTACAAGTTGCAAGCCTCATGCATAGTATACTAATAGTGCCCGCACCTTGTCCTACTTAGCTTGACTACCGGATCTTTGCATGCCATGTTTCAACCAAGTGTCACAAAGGGGGTACCTCCATGCCGCCTGTACAAAGGTCTAAGGAGAATGCTCGCATTTCTGGATTTCTCGCTTTTTGATTATTCTCAACTTAGACATCCATACCGGGACAACATGGACAACAGATAATGGACTCTCTCTTAAATGCATAAGCATGTAGCAATGATTATTATTCTCATATGAGATTGAGGATATATGTCCAAAACTGAAACTTCAACCATGATTCATGGCTGTAGTTAGCGGCCCAATGTTCTTCTCTAACAATTTTGCCTGCTCCAACCACTAAAATGATAGACCTTCAGACAAGACGGACATGCATAGCAACTCACATGATATCTTCTCTTTCTTAATAGATGGCCCCATTTTCAGGGCACGAAAATAGAAATCCCTAATAAAATATAAAGTGCATAAGTACATATTCAATACTACGATAGTTTTTAAGGCTATTTTGTCCCATGAGCTATATATTGCAAAGGTGAATGATGGAATTTTAAAGGTAGCACTCACAATTTACTTTGGAATGGCGGAGAAATACCATGTAGTAGGTAGGTATGGTGGGATACAAATGGCATAGTAGTTGGCTCATGATTTGGATGCATGAGAAGTATTCCCTCTCGATACAAAGGTTTAGGCTAGCAAGGTTATTTGAAGCAAACTCATGGATGAACAAGTGCAGCAAAAACTCACATAAAAGACATATTGTAAACATTATAAGACTCTACACCGTCTTCCTTGTTGTTCAAAACTCAATACTTCAGATATTATCTAGACCTTAGAGAAACCAAATATGCAAATCAAATTTTAGCAAGCTCTATGTATTTCTTCATTAATGGGTGCAAAGCATATGATGCAAGAGCTAAAACATGAGCACAACAATTGCCAAGTATCACATTATCCAAGACATTTTAGAATTACTACATGTAGTATTTTCCAATTCCAACCATATAACAAATTAACGAAGAAGAAACTTCGCCTTGAACATTATGAGTAAAGCCTAAGGACACGTGTGTCCATATGCAACAGCGGAGCGTGTCTCTCTCCCACAAAGTGCTAGGATCCATCTTATTCAAACAAAAACAAAAACGAAACAAACCGACGCTCCAAGTAAAGAACACAAGATGTGATTGAATAAAAATATAGTTTCAGGGGAGGAACCCGATGATGTTGTCGATGAAGAAGGGGATGCCTTGGGCATCCCCAAGCTTAGACGCTTGAGTCTTCTTAAAATATGCAGGGGTGAACCACGGGGCATCCCCAAGCTTAGAGCTTTCACTCCTCTTGATCATAGTATATCATACCTCTCTCTTGACCCTTGAAAACTTCCTCACACCAAACTTCAAGTAAACTCATTAGAGGGTTAGTGCATCATTAATAATTCACTCATTCAGAGGTGACACAATCATTATTTTCACTTCTGACATTGCATAATGCTACTGGACATTAATGGATCAAAGAAATAAATCCAACATAGCAAAAGAGGCAATGCGAAATAAAAGGCAGAATCTGTCAAAAACAGAACAGTCCATAAAGACAAATTTAGAAATGGCACCAGACTTGCTCAAATGGACAAACTCAAAACTAATGAAAGTTGCGTACATATCTGAGGATCACGCTCGTAAATTGGCAGATTTTTTCGAATTTTCTACAGAGAATATGCCCAGATTCGTGACAGACAAGAATGCTGTTTCTGCGCAAGCTATCCCAAATATAACATCAACTTTGACAGAAACTTTACTTGGCACAAAAACTTGATAAGGAGAGGTTGCTACAGTAGTAAAAAACTTCCAAGACTCAACAAAACAAAAATTGTTGTAGGTAAAAACATGGGTTGTCTCCCATAAGCGCCTTTCAGCTAGGCGCATAAAGTGCAAATCAAGTAACATCGAGAGTAGAAGCATCAACATTATTATTTTTCATGCAAAAACAACTTGTTGCAGAGGGTACCTTAGGTGCTCCATTATCTAAATTTTCTATGGTGGTGCTAGGGGTTTTAGTAATTTTAGGCCTATAGTAATTTTTTTGTTTAGGCACTTTAGAGGCATACATGAATTTTTGCTCTTTACCCACATAGGCTTTCTCATTATACCTGAGAGAAGAAAAGGTTGAACCCAAGGTTCCCATAGCTTTTTCAAGTTCATCAATCCTATTGGCTTGATTATCATGGATAACACAGTTCCTAGGACACTAATTCTTTCATCAATTCTTCCTAGGATTTATCAAGTTCATCATTTTTATCCAATTCTAATTTAGTTTCAATACTTGAAAATTTTCCTATGGTTTCCAATTTTTTCATAACATCTTCAAGAGATTTCAATTTTAACTTCATTAACAGGTGGTATTCCAACTAGACTCTCAATGATGCAACTAGCTTCTAAAGCGGGATTACCTAGGAAATTTCCTCCCGAAAGAGTATCAAGAACATATCTATTCCAACTAGATAACCAACATAAAAGTTCCTAAGAAGGATAGTGGTGGAGTGTTTCTTAATGCACCTATGATGAGCATTAATAATTCTATACCACTTTAAAACTTTTTCCACCTTGTTGCTTAAAAAAACGAACGAACCAACTTCAACTTCAGGATTACTCATTTTAGTAGCAGTAAATAAAACAAACTAGATAGGGTAATGCAAAATTAATTTTTTTGTGTTTTTGATATAGAGACAAAGACAATGAATAAAGTAAAACTAGCAACTAATTTTTTTGTATTTTGATTTAGTGCAAGCAAATGAAGTAGTAAATAAAATAAAGCAAGACAAAAACAAAGTAAAGAGATCGATAAGTGAGACTCCCCTTTTGCAACAGAAATCTTGATCTCCTCAAGAACTGCTGCTTTAAAAGAGCTTGATGGCGCAACCACACGCCGCTGGGAACCCCAAGAGGAAGGTATGATGCGCATTGCATATGTTTTTCCCTCAAAATCAGAAGCACCTAATTCAGAGCCAAGAAGCATAAAGGCCAAGGATGCTGGCGCAACTGTATTCTGCGCCAACGCGGAACTCGCATTAACACGGGCCCAAGTATTTTGTCCAATGGAGGTTGTCAACTCAATGCTTACTGCAACAGATTAAACGACGGCGGGAGATGCTCTGCAAAGAAAACAAGAAACAAGTAGATCAGGGCGTTATAAAGAATAGGACCGGGGTCCACAAATCACTAGAGGTGTTTCTCCATAAGATAAAAGCATTGGGTGAACAAGAGGCCGGGCACTGACAAATAGAGAAAGGCATCACAATGCATATACATGATATGATATAGTGAGATTTAACTGCACACACAAAGCACATAGACGCTATTTAATCAGATCTATGTTTAGTTCACTCAGCATCACCTCAACTTCTCCAAGATTATTAGCTGTATACAGAAGTAGTATGGTATGCATGTGTAATCAATAACTATATCCTTAGACATAGCATCAATGTTTTATTTTAGTAACAATATTATCATTTAAATTTTAGAACTCCAACTCTGCATTCCAATGAAGGAGATGGACCCCACTCAACGCATAAACATCTCCTGGGGTTAAGAGCAAAATCTCTGGCTGTAGCCTCCTACTAATTAACGGAGAGTATGCAAGATCATAAACACACATAAACAACAGATTGATAATCACCATAATCATATTCTCTGTCCATCGGATCCCGACAAACACAACATAGTAAGTATTACAGATAGATGATCTTGATCATATTAGGTATGCCACAAGATCCACATGAGCACAACAAGGGAGAAGACGACATTTAGCACAGCATGGGACCCATGTCTGTAGAACTATCACCATCACTTCGGACATATGCAGACGTGAGAGAATCTCTCTCTCTGCAGGTGAGGCATCCCACCCCGATGGGGATTCCGCGCGCCCGTATTTCTCGAGATCAGTTCATGGACGTGGCGAGTTTGTCACCGCCTGGGCTAATGAGGCCTAGACAACTGTGGCTTTGGCCGCGCTGCCTCTCTCATGGCCGCCTCGCGGCCCTTCCCATCTCTCGGCCTCTCGAAGCTCGGGAGCTGGGTTCAATTCCTAAAAGTTTCTTATTAGATTCTTTACTGATTCCAAAACAAACAAGAATCGGCCTGCATTTTTGTTAGTTCCAGGTCGAGACAACATGACATGTAGGTATCATCAATAAAGTAGCATGGAACATAAGAAATTATCGATACGTTGGAGACGTATCGCATCCCCAAGCTTATGATCAAGTTGCGATGGCGTCACTTCGAAATTATCTTTGTTATCGCTTTACCTGCTCGGGACGAGGCTATCCAAGCAGGGATGCTGATACGTCTCCAACGTATCGATAATTCTTATGTTCCATGCTACTTTATTGATGATACCTACATGTTTTATGCACATTATATGTCATATTTATGCATTTTCTGGAACTAACCTATTAACAAGATGCCGAAGAGCCAGCTGCTGTTTTTCTGTTGTTTTTGGTTTCAGAATCCTAGTAAGAAATATTCTCGAATTGGACGAAACTTTCGCCGGGTCCTATTTTTTGCACGAAGCCGTAAGACCAGACCTAACTATGGGGCCAAGGCGGCCAGAGGAGGCCGGCGCGGCCTGTGCCCCGGCCGCGCCGGCCTACCCCCCGGGCCCTCGTGGCCCCCCGCGTTGACCCTCCGCCTGCTTAAAGCTTCCGTCGCAACCCCGCACCGGAGCCACGAGCACGGAAATCCCGAGACGCGCCGCCGCGAATCCCATCTCTGGGGATTGAGACGCTCCGCACCCTGCCTGAGAGGGGATTCATCTCCCGAGGACTCTACACCGCCATGGTCGCCTCGGAGTGATGAGTGAGTAGTTCACCCCTGGACCATGGGTCCATAGCAGTAGCTAGATGGTTGTCTTCTCCTTGTTGTGCTTCATTGTTGGATCTTGTGAGCTGCCTAACATGATCAAGATCATCTATCTCGTAATACTATATGTTGTGTTTGTCGGGATCCGATGGATAGAGAGTACTATGATTATGGTGATTATCAATCTATTGTTTATGTGTTGTTTATGATCTTGCATGCTCTCCGTTATTAGTAGAGGCTCGGCCAAGTTTTTGCTCTTAACTCCAAGAGGGGGTATTTATGCTCGATAGTGGGTTCATGCCTTCATTGAATCTGGGATCGTGACGAAGGTTCTAAGGTTGTGATGTGTCGTTGCCACTAGGGATAAAACATTGATGCTATGTCTAAGGATGTAGTTGTTGATTACATTACGCACCATACTTAATGCAATTGTCTGTTGCTTTGCAACTTAATGAGGTTCGGATGATAACTCGAAGGTGGACTTTTAGGCATAGATGCGCTTGGATGGAGGTCTATGTACTTTGTCGTAATGCCGGATTAAATCTCACTATATTTATCATATCATGTATATGCATTGTTATGTCTTTCTCTATTTGTCAATTGCCCGACTGTAATCTGTTCACCCAACATGCTTTATCTTATGGAGACACCTCTGAACGTGGACCCCGGTCCTATTCTTTACATAGCATACAATCTACCGCAATTTGTTTACTGTTTTCTTTGCAAACATCTTCCACTCGACACGTTTAATCCTTTGTTACAACAAGCCGTGAGATTGACAACCTCACTGCTTCGGGCAAAGTACTGGTTGTGTTGTGCGTGTTCGCGTTGGCGCAGATCCCTGGTGTTGCGCCGCATCACATTTCGCGACCATCAACCTTCAACGTGCTTCTTGGCTCCTCTGGTTCGATTAAACCTTGGTTTTCTAGGAAAACTTGCTACCTGCGCATCATACCTTCCTCTTGGGTTCCCAACGAACGTGTGAGTTACACGCTATCAAGCTCTTTTTCTGGCGTCGTTGCGGAACTGAAGAAAAGCTACACCACAAAGATTTTAACTCCCACGTCAACTACACGCCAGCAATGGCCACTGGGCCTGGCGTGGCCAAGGCCGAGGTCGCTGAGAAAGGCGTGGAGGGAGAGGCCAGAGTCAACCACCATCGTCCTCGTCACCACCACTGTCCCCATCGCCACCATCGCCGCTTGATTCCGTTGCCATTGACCTCTCCGGTTCGGAGTTTCACCATATCCGATGTCTACTCTCACGCTATTCTGTAGATGTTGTTGGGCCTCCAAGAGCGAGGTATGTAGAACAGCAGTTTCCCTTAACTGAATCACCCAAGGTTTATCGAACTCCGGGAGGTAGAGGTCAGAGATATTCCTCTCAAGCCCCTGCAATTAAGATACAAGAAGTCTCTTGTGTCCCCAACACACCTAATACACTTGTCAGATGTATAGGCGCACTAGTTCGGCGAAGAGATAGTAAAACACAGATGGTATAGATGGTTGTAAGTAACAATTTTAATCTGAAATAAAGATGGCAACAAGCAAACATCTAGTAGAACTTGTTGGAAACGGTGTTTCAATGCTTAGAAACAAGGCCTAGGGATCATACTTTCACTAGTGGACACTCTCAACAATGCAATCATAATTGAATATAAATATAAGCACTTCACTATGCTATTCTCTACCGGCTGGATAACGAACACTAATTCACCATGTAGATGCAAAAGCAAACCTTAAAGATGTATTCCTAAGTACTAATAAACACCCCACGCTGTCACTTTGAGCATTCATAAGAGGTACTAACACACCACATTTTTCATAGAGACATCCAACTCAAATCATAACCTGAACAAGTATTCGTGAAATATAGCCTAAGAGACCCACACGGCACACACTGTCACCTTTACACACGTGGGACAAGAGTCTCCGGAGATCACATAAGAAATCACTTGAATAGCATAACTACATCTAGATTACAAAGCTCATCATATGGATCTCAATCATGTAAGGCAGCTCATGAGATCATTGTATTGAAGTACATGAGAGAGATTAACCACATAGCTACCGGTAGAGCCCGATACGTCTCCAACGTATCGATAATTTCTTATGTTCCATGCTACTTTATTGATGATACCTACATGTTTTATGCACATTATATGTCGTATTTACGCATTTTCTCGAACTAACCTATTAACAAGATGCCGAAGAGCTTTGTTTTCTGCTGTTTTGGTTTCCGAAATCCTAGTAACAAAATATTCTCGGAATTGGACGAAATCAACGCCCAGGGTCCTATTTTGCACGAAGCTTCCGGAAGACCGAAGGGAGTGGGGCCACGAGGTGGCGACACCACAGGCCGGCGCGCCTGGCCCCCGGCCGCGCCGACCTATGGTGGGGTCCCTCGTACGCCTCTTGACCTGCCCTTCCGCCTACAAATAGCCTCCGTCGCGAAACCCCTGTACCGAAACCACGATACAAAACCTTCCAGAGACGCCGCGCCGCGAATCCCATCTCGGGGATTGGAGATCGCCTCTCGGCACCCTGCGGGAGAGGGGATTCATCTCCCCGAGGACTCTACGCCGCCATGGTCGCTCCGAGTGATGAGTGAGTAGTTCACCTCGGACTATGGGTCCATAGCAGTAGCTAGATGGTCGTCTTCTCCTAATTGTGCTTCATTGTTGATCTTGTGAGCTGCCTAACATGATCAAGATCATCTATCGTAATACTATATGTTGTGTTTGGTGGATCCGATGGATAGAGAATACTATGTTATGGTGATTATCAATCTATTGTTTATGTGTTGTTTATGATCTTGCATGCTCTCCGTTATTAGTAGAGGCTCTGGCCAAGTTTTTGCTCTTAACTCCAAGAGGAGTATTTATGCTCGATAGTGGGTTCATGCCTCCATTAAATCTGGGACAGTGACAGAAAGTTCTAAGGTTGTGATGTGTGTTGCCACTAGGGATAAAACATTGATTCTATGTCTAAGGATGTAGTTGTCGATTACATTACGCACCATACTTAATGCAATTGTCTGTTGCTTTGCAACTTAATACTGAATGGGGTTCGGATGATAACCTGAAGGTGGACTTTTTAGGCATAGATGCAATGGATGGCGGTCTATGTACTTTGTCGTAATGCCCAATTAAATCTCACTATATTTATCATATCATGTATATGCATTGTTATGCCCTTCTCTATTTGTCAATTGCCCGACTGTAATTTGTTCACCCAACATGCTTTTATCTTATGGGAGAACACCTCTAGTGAACTGTGGACCCCGGTCCTATTCTTTACATACAATCTACTGCAATACTTGTTTTACTGTTTGCAAACAATCATCTTCCACACAATACGGTTAATCCTTTGTTACAACAAGCCGGTGAGATTGACAACCTCACTGTTGCGTTGGGGCAAAGTACTTTGGTTGTGTTGTGCAGGTTCCACGTTGGCGCCGGAATCCCTGGTGTTGCGCCGCATCACATTTTTCACCACCATCAACCTTCAACGTGCTTCTTGGCTCCTCCCGGTTCGGTTAAACCTGGTTTCTTTTCGAGGGAAAACTGTGGCGATCATACCTTCCTCTTGGGGTTCCCAACGGACGTGTACATTTACGCGCATCAGAGCCCTTAGCCTCGAGGGAGAACTACTCCCTCCACATCACGGGAGACAGCAACGGCGATGAAGATGGCGGTGGTTTCGATGGAGATGGATTCCGGGGGCAATTCCGTTCCGGCGGCGCGCCGGAACAGAGACTTATGTCCCCCGAACTTGACTTCACGATGGCGGCGGCTGCGTAACTTTTTCGTCCCGTGGCTTATGTTTTAGGGTTTTCGAGGCGAGACTTTATAGAAGGGCAGCCTCGAGGAGCCAGGGCCCCCCATAGGCCCCCCCCTTGGCCGCGCCGCCATGGGGGTGGGGCCCCTGTGGCTCCCCTCCTGTCCCTCTCTCGGCCTTCCGAAGCTTCGTGGAAAAATAAGATCTCGGCGTTGATTCGTCCAATTCCGAGAATAATTCTGTGTAAGATTTTGGAACCAAAAATAGCAAAAAATGAAATGGCACTTCGGTATCTTGTTAATAGGTTAGTTCGGAAAATGCATCAAAACATCATAAAGTGTGAACAAAACATGTAGGTATTGTCATAAAACTAGTATGGAACATAAGAAATTATAGATACGTTGGAGACGTATCAAGCATCCCCAACTTAGTTCCTACTCGCCCTCGAGTAGGTAAACGGTAAAACAAATAATTTCTGAAGTGACATGCTACCAACATAATCTTGATCAACATTATTGTAAAGCATATGAGATGAATTGAGTGATTCGAAGCAATAGATTGCTAACAAAGAGATAATGACTAAACAACTGAATCATATAGCAAAACTTTTCATGAATAGTACTTTCAAGACAAGTATCAAAAAGACTTGCATAAGAGCTAACTCATAAAGCAATAGATTCAAAGTAAGAGGTTTCGAAGCAACACAAAGGATGATTAAGTTTCAGCAATTGCTTTCAACTTGTAACATGTATATCTCATGGATAATTGTCAACATAAAGTAATATAACAAGTGCAATAAGTAAACATGTAAGAATCAATGCACACAGTTGACACAAGTGTTTGCTTCTAAGATAGAAAGAAGTAGGTAAACTGACTCAACATAAAGTAAAAGAATGGCCCTTCGCGAAGGAAGCATGGATTACTATTTTTGTGCTAGAGCTTTTTATTTTGAAAACATAGAAACAATTTTGTCAACGGTAGTAATAATTCATATGTGTTATGCATAATACTTCCTACAAGTTGCAAGCCTCATGCATAGAATACCAATAGTGCCCGCACCTTGTCCTAATTAGCTTGGATTTACATGGATTATCATTGCATAACATATGTTTCAACCAAGTGTCACAAAGGGGTACCTCCATGCCGCCTGTACAAAGGTCCAAGGAGATAAATCGCATTTGATTTCTCGTTTTTAATAGATCTCAACTTAGGACATCCATACCGGGACAACATACAAAAGAGATAATGGACTCCTCTTTAATGCATAAGCATTCAACAACAGATAATATTCTCATAAGAGATTGAGGATGAATGTCCAAACCGAAAACTTCCACCATGATACATGGCTTTGGTTAGCGGCTCAATGTTCTTCTCTAACATATGCATACTCAAAACCATTTGATCATGATAAATCACCCTTACTTCAGACAAGACGAACATGCATAGCAAATCACATGATATTCAACAAAGGTGTAAAGTTGATGGCGTCCCCAGAAACATGGTTACCGCTCAACAAGCAACTTATAAGAACTAAAACACATAGCTACATATTCATCACCACAATAGTTTTTAAGCTATTTTCCCATGAGCTATTGTTATGGTCGGTTTGACCTATACACGCAGGAAGCCCACTAGTGGCTAGTTATGGGCTTAGCCCAAGTAAATTAGGGGCTTAGCCCAAGTAAATTAGGGTTTAGAGGAGGCCGTCCTCCTATATAAACACTTGTATCCCTTCGAGATTAATCAGACAATATTCAGTATCATTACTGTCTCGTCTCCTGAAGGGAGACGGGAGACCCCTGTGCCCCCGCCGCACCAACCCTAGCCGCCGCCTCTTTCCTCCGCGACGGCGCCCAGCCGCCGGCGCCGAGCTCTCCAGCCTCTCCGCCCTCACTTCCACCCTTACAATCTCCGCCCTAGACCCGGTAGAACCCTAGTCTCTACCACTTTGGTATCAGATTGCCTAGGTCTCATGGGCTCCAACAGCCCCCCCGTCGACCCATCGCCGCCACGCCACCGCCGCCACCAACACGACCACCGCCACCGCCGCCGCCATGACAGCGCCACGCCGCGGAGCCGCCGTCGCCGCGCCCCACGGGCCTCGACCTCCAACCCGCTACTTTGGCGGACTCGCCGACGCCTCCGTGCCATACGTTTCGAGCTCGCGGAGATCAAGGCCGGCCAGCACCCGCCGCCCCCACCGGCCGCCGTTCCGCCGCCGCCCCACCGCCCGCGGTCTCCGCCGCCAGCAACGGTCGCCCCGCGTGGTGGCCGCCATCGCCCTCGCCACTTCCCACATGGATCGACGCGTCGCCCGTCTACACTCAGACCGCGGCGCGGACGACGGTTCAGCAGCCCGCCCACCCCTTTGGCGGTCCTGGCGGTTTGCGGCCCTTCGCCGCGAGCACGCCCTTCAACCCGGGCCGCCAGAGGGCGCCCCCGAGGTTCCGCTCTGGCACAGCAGCCGCCCGCTTCACCAAGCCGGAGTTCGCCACCTACGACGGCGCCACCGATCCTCTGAACCGTGAACCATGTGAGGCGGGGGCAGCGGACGCTCGGCGCCGGACCGCACGTGGATCGCCTCCTATCACCTACGGGCGCCACGGACTTGGTACTACGCCTCGATCGGGACGAGGGCGGGATGCCGTCCGGAACGCTTCCGCGACCCGTGCCTCCAGCGGTTTGGGCCGACCTACGCGGAAGCCGTCTCGCCGAGCTGGGACGTCGCCTTCACCACCACGGTCCAGGACTTCGCCGACCGCTTTCAGGCGCTCGCGTGCCATGCCCCGGCGTCTCGGCGCGGCAGCGCGCCGATCTCTTCATCGGTGGCCTCCCCGACTACATCCGCGTCGACGTCGAGATGCGCGAGCCTGCGGACCTGCAGACGGCCATGTACTACGCACGAGCGTACGAGCAGCGCGCCATCGCCATGCAGCAGGTCTACGCGCAACGTGGCAGCGCCGTCCCGCGCTCCGACCCGCCCCGACGCCCACCGCCCCGCCGCGCCCCGCGCCGGCCGCTGCGCCCGCGGGCCCTCCTGCGCCGACTCGCCCCTTCAAGCGGCTGACGGCTGCGGAGCAGCTCGAGCGGCGCCGCCAGGGGCTGTGCTTCAACTGCGACGAGAAGTACGCGCCGGGCCACACGTGCGCCCGCCTCTTCTACCTGGAGACCGTCGACGACGCCGACGTGGAGGCCCTCACCGCCGAGCTCGCGGCCGCCACCGTCACTGAGGCCGGTGTCACGACCTACGCGCCGGTCGACGCGTCCGCCTTCGTCGTCTCTCTTCATGCTATGGCGGGCATCAAGACGGCCAAGACGATGCTGCTCCCGGTGACGATCAATGGGGAGCGTCTCACTGCGCTGGTGGACACGGGCTCGACGCACAACTTCCTGTCCAACACCGCCATGCGCCGCCTCGCTCTCCAGCCGGCGGGATCGGAGAAGTACAACGTCACCGTCGCCAACGGGGACCGTCTTACGTGCCAGGGCGTGGCGCGACAGGTTCCCGTGCTCGTAGGCGACGAGCCGTTCTCCATCGACTGCGTCGGCATCGACTTGGGCTGCTACGACTTCATCCTCGGCCTCGACTTCCTGAGCACCTTAGGCCCCATCCTGTGGGACCTCGACGTGCTGTCCCTCATCTTCTGGCGCGAGGGTGGCCGCCGTGTTCACTGGACGGGCTTGGGCAGCACCGGCGCATCCCCGCAGCTACACCTGATGGCCGCCGCGCTTGACGAGGCGCATCCGCTCCTGGCCGACTTACTTCAGCAGCACGGCGACCTCTTCGATGAGCCGCAGGGCCTCCCTCCCTCGCGGCCCTGTGACCACCGCATACACCTGCTGCCGAACACGGCGCCCGTCGCTGTGCGGCCGTACCGGTACCCCCAGCTGCAGAAGGACGAGCTCGAGCACCAGGTGGCAGTCATGCTCGCACAGGGCATCATTCGGATTTCGATGTCGCCGTTCTGCGCTCCCGTGCTCCTGGTGCGCAAGGCCGACGACACGTGGCGCTTCTGCATCGACTTCCGCGCCCTCAACACCGTCACGTCCAAGGACAAGTTCCCCATCCCCGTCGTGGATGAGCTCCTGGACGAGCTGCATGGCGCGCGCTTCTTCACCAAGCTCGACTTGCGCTCGGGCTATCATCAGGTGCGCATGCACCCGGACGACATCGCCAAGACGGTGTTCCGCACTCACCATGGCCACTACGAGTTTTTGGTGATGCCGTTCGGCCTCTCCAACGCGCCGGCGACCTTCCAGGCCCTGATGAACGACATGCTCAGCCCCTACTTACGCCGCTTTGTGCTTGTTTTCTTTGATGATATTTTGATCTACAGCGCATCCTGGGCGGAGCACCTGCAGCACGTGGCCATCATCTTCAACGAGCTTCGAGCGCATCGTCTTCATCTCAAGCGCTCGAAGTGCTCGTTTGGCACGACCTCCGTCGCGTACTTGGGCCACGTCATCTCCGCCGACGGTGTCGCGATGGACGCGGACAAGGTCGCGCCGGCCGCCGCCTCGGCCGACGCCCCGCCGCCGCGAGCTCTTCGCGGATTTTTGGGCCTCGCGGGATACTACCGGCGGTACATATCCCGCACTTCGGCCTCATCGCCGCGCCTCTAGCGCCTGCTTCGCCGCGACGCCTTCTTTCGGGACAGGAGGCGGCCACGGCCTTCGCCGCCCTGCAGCGGGCACTCAACGGGCCCCGTTCTTCAAATGCCACTTCGACGAGCCGTTTGTGGTGGACTGCGACGCCTCCGGCATCGGCTTCGGCGCCGTCCTTCACCAGGGCGAGGGGCCACTCGCTTTCTTCAGCCGCCCCTTCGCCGCGCGCCACCACAAGCTCGCCGCATATGAGCGCGAGCTGATCGGGCTGGTCCAGGCGGTGCGCCACTGGCGGGCGTATCTTTGGGGCCGGACGTTCCGTGTGCGCACGGACCACTACAGCCTGAAGTTCTTGCTGGATCAGCGCCTCTCCACAGTCATCAGTGGATCAGCAAGCTCTTCGGCTTCGACTTCACCGTCGAGTAGCCGCCTCAACACAGTCGCCGACGCCCTGTCCCGCCGCGACATCGACGATGCCGGGACGCACCCACGGTCGGTGCGGCCCTCTGCATCCACTCCGGGCCATCTTTCGCCTTCATCGACGAGGTTCGCCGCGCTACTGCCGAGGCCGTGGATGCGCAGCAGCTGCGCCAGCGCCTGGCCGACGGCGAGCTGGCCGCGCCATGGCGCCTGGACGAGGGACTACTCCTCCATGGGCGCCGCATCTTCGTGCCGGATCATGGAGACCTGCGCCACCAGGCCTTGTCCTTGGCGCATTCTGCAGGTCACGAGGGCGTCCAGAAGACCCTGCACCGTCTCCGCGCTGATTTTTACATTCCAGGGGATGGCGTCCTGGTGCGAGACTGGGTGCGAGCGTGTGTCACATGCCAGCGGAACAAGACGGAGATGCTCCGTCCGGCGGGCTTACTGCAACCGCTGGACGTGCCGTCCCAGGTGTGGGCGGACATCTCCATGGACTTCATCGAGGGGCTGCCGAAGGTTGGCGGCAAGTCCGTTATCCTCACGTGGTCGACCATTTCTCCAAGTACGCGCACTTCATCGCCCTCGGCCATCCCTATACGGCGGCGTCCGTGGCACGCGCCTTCTTCGACGGCATCGTTCGCCTCCACGGGTTTCCGTCCTCCATCGTCAGTGATCGTGATCCTGTGTTCACGGGTCACGTCTGGAGGGACCTCTTTGGGTTGGCGGGCGTGAAGCTCCGCATGAGCACGGCGTTTCATCCTCAGACGGACGGCCAGTCCGAGGTCGTCAACAAGATCATCGCCATGTACCTGCGCTGCATCACCGGGGATCGTCCACGAGCTTGGGTGGACTGGCTGGCGTGGGCCGAGTACTGCTACAACACGTCCTACCACTCCGCGCTGCACACTACTCCTTGAGGTGGTCTCGGGAGGCCACCACCGACGATGCTTCCCTATGCGTCTGGCACGACCCGTACTGAGACGACGGATGACCTGCTGCGTACCCGCGACGAGATACTGGCTGAGGCGCGCCGGCGACTTCTTCAGGCTCAGCAGCTGGCTAGGAGGTACTATGATGCACATCATCGCGAGGCGGAGTTTGCGGTGGGCGACTGGGTCTGGCTCCGCCTTCTTCACCGGACGACCCAGTCCTTGGACCCGCGCTCCCGGCGCAAGTTGGGCCCTCGTTACGCCGGTCCTTTCCGTGTGCTGGAGCGCATTGGCAAGCTCGCCTACCGCCTTGAGTTTCCTGCGGGCTCGCGCCTCCACGTCGTCTTCAACGTCGGTCTCCTGAAGGCTTACCGGGGCGACCCTCCTTCTGCACCACCAGCTCTTCCACCTACTTCGGATGGGCGTCTCGAGCCTGCCCGGTGAGTGTGGCTCGCGTGTTGAAGGCCTAGCAGCGCCGTGGTGTTTGGCCCGTCTTGGTGCATTGGACAGGACTGCCAGAGGACGAGGCGACTTGGGAGAAGCTTGAAGATCTCCGCCAGCAGTTTCCAGAAGTTCAGCTCGAGGACGAGCTGTTTAAGAAGGCGGGGAGAGATGTTATGGTCGGTTTGACCTATACACGCAGGAAGCCCACTAGTGGCTAGTTATGGGCTTAGCCCAAGTAAATTAGGGGCTTAGTCCAAGTAAATTAGGGTTTAGAGGAGGCCGTCCTCCTATATAAACACTTGTATCCCTTCGAGATTAATCGACAATATTCAATATCATTACTGTCTCGTCTCCTGAAGGGAGACGGGAGACCCGTGTGCCCCCGCCGCACCAACCCTAGCCGCCGCCTCCTTCCTACACGACGGCGCCCAGCCGCCGGCGCCGAGCTCTCCAGCCTCTCCGCCCTCACTTCCACCCTTACAATCGCCGCCCTAGACCCGGTAGAACCCTAGTCTCTACCAGCTATAAATTGCAAAGACAAAGGAATGAAATTAAAGGTAGCACTCAAGTAATTTACTTTGGAATGGCAGAAAAATACCACATAGTAGGTAGATATGGTGGACACAAATGGCATAGGTTTTGGCTCAAGGTGTTTGGATGCACGAGAAGCATTTCCTCTCAGTACAAGGCTTTGGGATAGCAAGGTTGTTTGAAGCAAACACAAGTATGAACAGGACAACAAAACTTACACAAGAACATATTGCAAGCATTATAAGACTCTACACTGCCTTCTTGTTGTTCAAACACTTTTACCAGAAAATATCTAGACCTTAGAGAGACCAATCATGCAAACCAAATTTCAACAAGCTCTACGGTAGTTCTCCACTAATAGATTAAACTACTTGATGCAAGAGATTAAACATGATCTATGAGAGCTCAAAACAATTGCCAAGTATCAAGTTATTCAAAACCATATGAAGCATTTTCTGATTCCAACCAAAAGCAATAACGAAGCAATTTTCAGCCTTCGCCATGAACATTAAAGCATAACTAAGAACACAAGTGTTCAAATGAAAAAGCGAGCATAATATCTCCAATACAAGGATGGTGGGATCCAACTTTATTCAAACCAAACAAAAATAAAAGCAAAAGACGCTCCAAGTAAAGAACTTAAGATGTGATGGAATAAAATATAGTTTCACTAGAAGTGACCGATAAGTTGTCGATGAAGAAGGGATGCCTTGGGCATCCCCAAGCTTAGATGCTTGAGTCTTCTAAAATATGCAGGGATGAACCACCGGGGCATCCCCAAGCTTAGACTTTTCACTCTTCTTGATCATATTGTATCATCCTCTTCTCTTGACCCTTGAAAACTTCCTCCACACCAAACTTAAAGCAAACTCATTAGAGGGTTAGTGCAATCAAAATTTGATATATTCAGAGGTGACATAATCATTCTTAACACTTCTGGACGTTGCACCAAAGCTACTGAAAGTTAATAGAACAAAGAATTCCATTCAACATAACAAAAGAGACAATGCGAAATAAAAGGCCGAATCTGTCAAAACAGACCAGTCCGTAAAGACGAATTTTTCAGAGGCACTTAACTTGCTCAGATGGAAAAACTCAAAACTAATGAAAGTTGCGTACATATCTGAGGATCACACACGTAAATTGGCAGATTTTTTTGATTCTTCTACAGAGAGAAGGATGCGAATTTGTGACAGACAGCAAATCTGTTTCTGCGCAGAAATCCAAATCTAGTATCAACCTTCTATTAGAGACTTTACTTGGCACAAAAACATGATAATGAGAGGTTGCTACAGTAGTAACAACTTCCAAGACACAAAAAAACATTAGCAAAATAAACACATGGGTTATCTCCCAAGAAGTGCTTTCTTTATAGCCATTAAGATGGGCTCAGTAATTTTAATGATGCTCTCATGAAAATAGAAAATAAAGCAAAAGGAGCATCAAGAAGAAAATTTAAAACATATTTAAGCCTAACCCACTTCCTATGAAAAAGAATCTTGTACACAAATAAATTCATGAAGAACAAAGTGACAAGCATAGGAAGATAAAACACGAGTAACTTCAATTTTCAGCATAAAGAGGGGAAACTTAATATTATTAAGATGCATATAACCATGTTTCCTCTCTCATAATAACTTTCAGTAGCATCATGAACAAACTCAACAATATAACTATCACATGAAACATTCTTATCATGAGCCACATGCATAAAATTATTACTCTCCACATAAGCATAATCATTACTATTAATTGTAGTGGGAGCAAATTCAATAAAATAGCTATCATTATTATTCTCATCACCATAGTCATCATATATAGGAGGCATATTGTAATTAATTTTCTCCTCAATAGTAGGTGGACTGAAAATATCATATTCATCATTGTAAACATCATATATAGGAGGTAAAGTATCATCAAAGTAAATTTTCTCCTCCATGCTTGGGGGACTAAAAATATCATGCTCCTCAAAAACAGCTTCCCCAAGCTTAAATTCTTCCATAGCATTAGCAATAATAGTGTTCAAAGATTTCATGCTAATAACATTGCTACAACTATTTTGCAAACAAAGTTCCATGGGTTTTTTAATTTTCTCTTCAAACACATCATGTCCTAATTCAAGATAAAGTTCATAAAGATCTCTAATTTTTTTGTTGTTTCCATTAAGCCTAACTAGTGAAAATAAAAACAAGAAACAAAAAGATTTAATTGCGTAATCTAAAGGAGATAGCTTCGAGCACTCACACACCGGCAACAGTGCTAGGAAATAGCTTAGTAGTCGGAGGATGTGAATACCTTTTACCTTACCTCCCCGGCAACGGTGCAGAAAAATAGCTTGATGTCTACTCACGCTTCTATTCTTGTAGACAGTGTTGGGCCTCCAAGAGCAGAGGTTTGTAGAACAGCAGCAAGTTTCCCTTAAGTGAATCACCAAGATTTATTGAACTCAGGGAGGTAGAGGTCAGAGATATTCCTCTCAAGCAACCCTGCAATTAAGATACAAGAAGTCTGTGTCCCCAACACACCTAATACACTTGTCGATGTATAGGCGCACTAGTTCGGAGAAGAGATAGTAAAACACAGGTGGTATAGATGGTTGTAAGTAACAATTGCAATCTGAAATAAAGATGGCAGCAAGCAAACATGTAGTAGAACTTGTTGGAAATGGTGTTTCAATGCTTAGAAACAAGGCCTAGGGATCATACTTTCACTAGTGGACACTCTCAACAATGCAATCATAATTGAATATAAATATAAGCACTTCACTATGCTATTCTGAATTACTCTCTGGCTGGATAACTAACACTAATTCACCATGTAGGGATGCAAAAGCAAACCTTAAAGATGTATTCCCAAGTACTAATAAACACCCCACGATGTCACTTTGAGCATTCATAGATGTACTAACACACCACAATTTCATAGAGACATCCAACTCAAATCATAACCCTGAACAAGTATTCGTGAAATATAGCCTAAGAGACCCACATGGTGCACACTGTCACCTTTACACACGTGGGACAAGGAGTCTCCCAGAGATCACATAAGTAAAATCCACTTGAATAGCATAACTACATCTAGATTACAAAGCTCATCATATGGATCTCAATCATGTAAGGCACTCATGAGATCATTGTATTGAAGTACATGAGAGAGAGATTAACCACATAGCTACTGGTAGAGCCCTTAGCCTCGAGGGAGAACTACTCCCTCCTCATCATGGGAGACAAGAATGGCGATGAAGATGGCGGTGGTGTCGATGGAGATGGATTCGGGGGCATTCCCGTCCTGGGCGGCGTGCCTAACAGAGACTTCTGTCCCGAACTTGACTTCGCGATGCGGCGGCTGCGTAACTTTTCTCTCGTCCCGTGGCTTATGTTTTTAGGGTTTTCGGAGAGACTTTATAGGCGGAAGGGGCAGCCTCGAGGAGCCAGGGGGTGGCCCCCATAGGGGCGCCCCCTTGGCCGCGCCGCCATGTGGGGTGGGGCCCTGTGGCTCCCCTCGGTCCCTCTCGTTCTCTGAAACTTCGTGGAAAAATAAGATTCTGGGCATTGATTTCGTCGAATTCCAGAATATTTCGTAAGATTTCTGAACCAAAAACAGCAGAAAACAGGAACTGACACTTCGGCATCTTGTTAATAGGTTAGTTCCGGAAAATGCATCAAAACATCTTAAAGTGTGAACAAAACATGCAGGTATTGTCATAAAACTAGCATGGAACATAAAATATTATAGATACGTTGGAGACGTATCACCATCCTCTTGGGCATGGACTAGGACATGATGTGCCTCCCCCAGAAGTTCACATTGATCGCCTATAGGCAAGATCCCCACCAGATAATACTGCGGGTGGCTGGCAGCGTGACCGCCATGTGGTCCGTGGAGGTGTTGTTCGACCGCGTCAGGCAGATATACCTCCACAACGGCTAGAGGTGGTTCGCCCACGCGAACGCTATTGAAGTTGGGCACTTCGCCGTCTTCAAGTATGAATGTACGATAGCCATGGCATGCTGACCGTCAAGCTCTTTGATGAGACCATGCACCGCCGCCACTACCACTCTGACGAGGATGATTAGCGAGGGCAAGAGGAAAACACTAGGGTCTTTTACTATGTATCTATTGATTTCTAGTTTATTGTATGTATTTGCTTCAAGCAAATTGTCCCAAAATATATATGAAATCCATCCAAGTATTTTTTTTCGATAAAGGATGCTTTATTACTTTTGGAAAGCAATTACATCCAGCCTCTGCATAACCAGGATGCACACAGCTGTTCAAAGAGTCTGTAACCAACAATTTAAAGAAAAAAACTAGGCGAAATACATATCGGAACGATGAATCATAAATCGCCTATGGTGTGGGTGGTGCTGCAATCCGTAGACTATGCTGCCACCCATGTAGGGAAAAAGTATCCCTCGCCGTATCCTCCAACCGTGTACTCTCCGTAAATAGGTCTCGTTCTCCATCCGCTGAAGAGGTAACCACAAACGGAGAATACCTGTACATCTGTAGATGACCTGCAACAAAGAACAATTTTTATCATTAAAAATCTTGTCATTTCTACTTAGCCAGAGCGCCAGATAACTGCTAGCGCCCCCACCCTAAGAAGCAACTTAAACCTTGAATCGATACCGTGGAGCCAATTGCCAAAGACATTGGCTACACTAGTCGGGGGATACAGGGTAGAAGCAACTTGGATGACTGACCAAATAGATCTCGCAAAATGGCATTGGAAAAAAAGGTGTTTAATAGTTTCATCTTGTTGACAAAAAACACACCTAGTACTTCCATGCCAATTCCGCTTGACAAGATTATCTTTGGTAAGAATAACTCCGCGACGAAGATACCATCCGAAATTTTTTATTTTTAGTGGTATTTTCATCTTCCAGATTTTCTTGTTATTATCAACTGGTATATCAGAATGGAGAATCGCATTGTACAAGGATTTGACTGAGAAAGTACCATCTGCATGAAGATTCCATCTAAATTCATCCGGTTCAGTTGATAATTGAATATCTCCCAACCGTTGAATTAAATCGTTCCATGCAACAAGCCTTTGTCCAAGCAAAACCCTTCTAAACGTCACGTTAGGTGGTGAGGTAGCCATTACTGTGGCAATGGTATCACCCTTGCGACGGACAATACTATACAAGGCAGGATACTGCTCACTCAAGGAAGCATTGTCTAACCAAACATCTTCCCAGAAGCGTATCTGTTCTCCATTCTTAATAGAGAAAGTACCATGACGAAAGAAAACATTCTTAGTCGCCATTAGACCAGCCCAGAAGTGAGAATCCCCGGGTTTCCAAACCACTTGGGATAACGCCTTCGAGCCAATGTACTTTCTACGAAGAATAGTTTGCCAAATCCCATCCTCAGTAAGAAGCTTAAAAAGCCATTTACCTAGCAGAGCTGAGTTCTTAACCTCTAGGTCATGAACTCCAAGTCCACCTTGATCTTTGGGACTACTACTACACTCCATTTAACCAGTGATATTTCTTTTCTCATCGTCCCCTTGCCAAAAGAATCTGGATCGATAATAATCGAACATGAATTCCTTTGCAAAGGAAGAATGATAACATATACAATACCATATTTGTCAGTATGAATTAATGAGAACCAATCTCCCTCCGAGGGACAGCAATTTACCCTTCCAACTACTAAGGCGTTTTTGTAATCTTTCTTCCACAATTTTCCATTCAGCAATTGTTAGTCTCCGATAATGAATCGGAATACCCAAATAGCGAATAGGAAATTGGCCTTGCCCACAACCAAACAACTCTGTATATAGAGTCATATCGTTTTGGGCCTCACCGAAACAGAACAACTCACTTTTATGGAAATTGATTTTTAATCCCGACAACTGCTCAAACGCCGCCAAAATTAATTTGAGATTGCGAGCTTTTTCGAGATCATGATCCATAAAAAGAATTGTATCGTCGGCATATTGAAGGATAGATAAACCCCCATCAACCAAATGTGGGATCACACCTTCAATCTGGCCATCAGACTTAGCTCGCTCTATGAGTATTGCCAACATATCCGCTACAATGTTAAACAACATCGGTGATAACGGATCCCCTTGGCGTAACCCCTTTCGTGTTTGAAAATAGTGGCCGGTGTCATCATTAACCCGGATAGCCACACTACCTCCATACACAAAATCGTAAATTAGAGCGCGCCACTCAGGAGAAAAGCCTTTCATCCTAAGTGTCTGCTGCAGAAAGACCACTTAACCTTGTCATACGCCTTTTCGAAATCTAATTTTAAAATTACCCCGTTTAATTTCTTAGAATGCAACTCATGTACCGTCTCGTGCAACACTGCCACTCCATCAAGGATATTCCTTCCTTGCATAAAAGCGGTCTGTGAAGGTTGAACGACATGATCCGCAACCGTATTAAGTCTAATGGTGGCCACTTTCGTGAAAATCTTGAAACTGACGTTTAAAAGGCAAATAGGTCTATATTGTTGAATCCTTTCTGCCTCATTAACCTTCGGTAACAAAATTACTTCACCAAAATTTAGACGAAATAATTCTAGTTGTCCTGTGTGGAGATCACCGAACAAATCTAGAAGATCCGATTTAATAGTATCCCAAAAGGTTTGATAAAACTCTGCTGGAAAACCATCTGGACCCGGTGCTTTGTTACATTCCATTTGGAAAATCGCCTTCTTAACCTCATCCTCAGAATAAGGTGCGGTTAGTAGGCCATTTTCTTCCATAGAAACTTGGGGTATATCTTCCGTTAAGTCCTCGTTAAGAGAGAAAGAGCTTTCCTCCGGAGGACCAACAGGTCTTTATAATAATTAGTAATGTACGATTTAAGTTGCTCGTGGCCTTCAATCACCCCTTCATCTTGTACAAGAGAATGAATACGCTTTTTCCGATGTCTGCCATTGGCTAAACCATGAAAATATCGCGTATTCGAATCTCCTTCCAAAATGAATTGGGCTTTGGATCTTTGATACCATTTGAGTTCCTCTTCACGAAGAAGACTCGCCATTTGTGCATTGGATTGATTCTTAATATCAATCTCCTGCGTAGATAGCGGTCTCACTTCCGCGATGGCCTCAAGATCATCAATCTCTTTAGACAAGCGAGCCTTCTCTTTTTTCAAAATACCCGCCATATGAGCAGCCCAACCAGAGAGATGCTTGCGCATAGCGCGCATCTTATTATTCCATCTCAATATTGGCGAGCCACCCCGGACTGGTCTTTCCCAAACCGTCTTAACCATCTCATGAAAACCCTCACGATGTAACCAACCAAGTTCAAATTTGAACGGTCGCTTACAAACAGGTCGAGGATTCCCGGTGGTTAACAGGATAGGAGCATGGTCGGACAGTTTTTCGATACGTTCTAGTGCACGGACAGACACCATAGGATATTTTTGTTCCCATTCGGTATCCATCAACACGCGATCTAGTTTTTCGTATGTGGGTTCAGGTAAACTGTTGGCCCAAGTAAACTGTCGACCAAACATGAAAACCTCTCTTAAATCTAAGCTATCAATGACAGCATTAAACAAGAAAGGCCAATGTCCATCAAAAAGGCCTTTGCTTTTCTCATGAGGGAATCTCAGCAAATTAAAATCCCCTCCGATTAAAATCGGGTGCGGATTATCTTTTGCAAGATTTACCAACTCACGTAAAAAGTCGGCCTTAAAGGCATCTTGGGCAGCACCATACACAGCGACCAGACTCCAAATGAAACCATCTGCTTTGTTCTGAATATCGAGTTTAATATGATACTCGCCATCAGAACTAGCTAAGACTGTCATGGTGTCTATACGGACGCCCAGTAAAATACCCCCAGATCTACCACGAGGCGGGCGAGAAAACCACAGAAAGTTAATCCCGCCAGATATCCGGTCGAGGAAACTGTGTGAGAATTTTCGCCTACCCGTCTCACATATAGCAATAAAATCTAAATCATAATCTCTACAACCATCAGCAATGTGAGAATGTTTAGCCAAGTCACCAAGACCTCTGCTATTCCGAAACATGCCATTCATCGAGAGACTATTTTAGATTTAGTATTTTTTCCATATCTACGAGACTTCTTACCAGCGGACGATCTAGAACCACGAGCAGAAGCATCAAGATCATAAACCGAACTGAGCTCTGAGTGTTGTAAATCGACCTCCGTTACACTCCCAACTATAGCCGAGAGAAGATGACCATCTAGGATGTCCTCATCTTCATCTTCGTCTATGATTGAGGTGGCAGGCTCAGTGGATCCATTTGAAGCAACCGTTAAACGGTCAAGCTCCATTTGTCTCAACACATTAGCCAAAGCTACAATCTCATCAGACCGACTACCCAACGAGACCCCTACTCTACATAAATTAGATGCAATCCGAGAATCCAAAAAGAAGTAAACGACTTGGCTGTATGTTTAGTACCTGCCGTGTCGAGGTTCAGTTCCGCCTTGCGCCGCATAGCTCTCTGCATCACATCTTCATCCGTGACACCCGCTCCATCCTCCGCCACCGCATACCTCCCACTCCTCCTCACCGTCGGCTGCATAGCCGGTGGAGGACCCGTGGGCTGAGGCTGCGGTGCGGCTGGTGGGGGAGACGGACTCGATCGAGGTGAGGCAGGAACCATAGACGACGTCGAAAGAGGAACAGGCAGTGCAGGGGTGGATGTCGAGGAAGCCCCCTGCACCGAGCCCGAACGCGACGCCGCTGCCCCTCTAGGCGAAGGAGGTGCGCAAGGTGGGCTGGGGCTCCTCTCCAGCCCGACCTGCACTCCCGTCGGAGAGAGGCTCGACGCCACCGCCCCATCAGGCGAAGGAGACGCGACGGGTGGGCTGGGGCTCCTCCCCAACCCGACCGGCACCGCCGCCGAAGGAAGGATTTGGGGCGACACTGCCCCCATCCTCTCATCGCCAGCGCCAGGGGGCGGCTGCTGCACAGCCCGGCCCTGTGCTGGTCCCTGCTGCCCCCCGCCAATGGCCGCCGGCTGCAGCAGAGTCGCCGGCCTGGTGGCCAGCTCCTCCGATGGCTCGGAGCCTCCGGCCGGCTGCAGCTGCTCCTCCATGGCGTCACACACCTGCGCCCTCGCCGACACAGCCTCGGTGGGCTGATGCCCCGGGGTGGCCGTGTGCTCCGCCGACGCAGGAGGAAGAGTCGTCTGTACCCTCTCCGTCTGAGGTGATGTAGAAGACGGAGCGGGCACTAACGAGGAAGCACCCATCGGTGAAGCCGACGAAACGGGACGAGTCCTCCCCTGCATAAAAGTCCGAACGCGAGACGGAGAAGACGCCCTGGTCGTGGGTGACGGAGTGGCCACCAAATGTGGAGACACCGTCAAAGCTCGCGCCACAATCTCCCGGCCCCTGTCCGTCCTCGGCGAGTGGTTAAACGGGGTCAAAGCCACCTGAGTAACCGGTACCGAAGCTGTGCCAGTAGAGTGTCCAGACGCGTGACCATCGACCTCCATATGTGATGACCCTGGTGCCAAATCTGCTGCGGGATCATCAAGCCCCTCATCCTCAAAGCCATGAGACGCATCATCATCATCATCCCCCTTCCAGAAGAAAGGTCTAAACCGCGGATCAGGCTTATACCCCGTGGCCTCACGACGAAAACGAAATCTATAACCATTAAGCTGAAGCCGAGCCAGGACCTCTAAGCATGGAGATCTGTCGCGAGACTTATCCTTCTCCAAAACAGAAATATTCCTCATGGCCACCTGGATCCGAACTATCCCCTGACTCCGGAGTGTATACAAATCCACATCAAGCATAGAACCAATAAAAGTCCCAATGGCCCATAGACCCAGGAAATGACGGAGCGAATCTGGTACACCTTCGACATGCACCCACACAGGCTCCATGACAAACTCGGGAATAACATCCTGATGAACCCAAGAAGATACAACAACCTGCGCATTAATCTTAGGTACACTCATCTGCATACCGTCGATCCTCAACAAGTCCTCAGCTGTAGGGATCGCAATCAAGAAAGCATTGTTATCATGAGGCACCGCCTCCCACTTCCAAGTAGGATTCCCCGGACACATGCGAGCCATGAGGTTCTGGACATCTACCGCAGCGACAGTCCCCTCCCCTGACACTTGTACCAAGGCTGTAGGTGCTCCGGAGTAGGACAACTGCGGCTGATACAGCGAATCAGGGATCTGAAGATCAAGCGTAGCGTCATTACCACATCCAACCAAAGAACTCATGGGCCTGGGAGTCTTCAGAACAGGGCACCGAATGGTCGGGTGTGCTCCGGAGTCGCAGACCAAGCAATAGTGAATCACCTTGCAGTTCTTAGTCGCATGAGAATTGTCCGCGCATTTCCAGCAGCGACCCACTTTCTTCGGCTTCAAAGGCGGAGCTGCGGCGACAGGAACAGGTATGGGCAACTGCTGCGGTACAGGGGGCGCCTCCACCAAAGGAGTAGCAGCCGGCATACCCCCTGGAGGTGGTGGCTGCTGCACCATACTCTGCACTGCGGGTGGCGGCACGGCAGCTACCCCTCCCGCCGCAGTAGCCACGCCCACGGGCTTCTTCTTTCTTCTCTTCTTGGCCTGCCCCGGTTGTACCGGCTGCTGCTGATTAGCCGGCTGCGGAGGTGCGACCGGCTGCTGCATCGGAGGGCAGTGAAAATAGCCCCGGGATGGCTGGGCTGTGGCGGCTGCTGGCTGCTGAATTGCGCAGCCGGGATCCGTGGTGGAGGCGGGCGGAACCCCACCTGAGGTCGAGGCGGAGCCGAAGGCGCGGGCGGCATGAGAGCCCCTGCCGGCCACCCTTGGAAACCCGGCGGCCCTTGGTACGAAGCATTGGCCGCCACACCAGCTGGCTGCACAGAAGACGGCGCAATCTATTTGCTTGAAGCAAATTAACTTCCATATTTAGTCAACAACGGACTGAATGGGTCACACCATTGAGTGCACTAGCATGGCTGGCCAGATCGTGACTAAAATTTTATGGGCGAGTCGACCCAAGCGGATAAAATCAAACCATTCGGGTCGTTTGTTTGGATCGCCCTACCGGAGATATCCATAGGTTGAAGAACAAATGCAAGGGCCACATCAACAGTTATGTTTGGTTCCTTACTTCACTTGTAAGTTTTGCTTAATCATCATGTCTCCCTAAACTGAATGAGACACCTAAATAATCTGACCACTACATGAGTGAGACTGTATCCCAACCTCCTCATTCTTGGCGGTGTCGAGTCTCGTTTAGTTCGTTAGCCAGTCCATCCATCTCTTTCAATTGTACCCTTTTGTACACAAATCTAACTTGCAAGCCGAGTATTTTCATCATTGTGCACGCATCGCACTCAACTGAGTCACAATTTTAAATCTAAAAACAAGCTCCCAAAGCAAGAGAGAGCGAGTGAAAAGTTGGTGGTCTTCACATCGGGACTGGATCCTCTGACTTGAAGAAGCCAAGTCAGGTAAGCTACATTTCCCTAACTTTCCTTCTTTCAAACTATATAGTTTAAGCCAAAATAACTAGAATACAATTACATAATATAAATTTATGTTATGTATTTAGAATAATTACATAGAAGCAAACTTATGGTGTAATAAAACTTAATTTAATTTTTTATATCTACAGTAACTATCTACAGTAATTAATTGCAGTAATTAATAGGGTAATTAAACCACGATTCCCTGACTTTGCTTCTTTCTTTTCCCTGACTTGCCTCCTCAACGTTAGAGGATCCATTCCCCTTCACATCGTGCCTGCCTGTCCGACAATACAGGCAACCTGCTGCCCTACATGCGCACCGAATCGAGTGGACACCCAGCAAAGCACTACACCAGCCACACCAGCTCACTCCCCTGTTTCCGCACTACCCAGAGCTCACACACCTAGCTTAGCTAACCAGATCCACACCATGGCCGCCAAGGCATCCCTCCTCCTCCTCCTCCTGTGCGCCGCGGCGGCGCTGCTGCCGGTCCCGGCTTCCGCGGCGGACGACGGCGTGATCAAGTTCAAGGTGTACTTCCACGACGTGCTGGCGGGGAAGAGCCCCACGGCGATCCGGATCGCGGAGGCGGCGGCCACCAAGGGCTCCTCCACCTTCTTCGGCGCGATGGTGGCCATCGACGACCCGCTCACCACCACCCCCGCCGCCACCGGCTCCGCCAAGTCCAAGGACGAGGTGGGCCGCGCGCAGGGCACCTACACCTTCGCCGACCAGGCCACCTTCGGCCTCCTCATGAACATGAACTTCGTCTTCACCGCCGGGGACTACAAGGGCAGCAGCCTCACCATCTACGGCCGCAACGAGGTGCTCTCCGCCGTCAGGGAGATGAGCATCGTCGGCGGGACGGGCAAGTTCCGGATGGCGCGCGGGTACGTCCAGGCCAGCACCGTCGACAACGGCGCCGGCGAGACCGTCGTCGAGTACACCGTCTACGTCAACCCGGCCGCGACGGCGTAGCTTAGCACTAGCAGAGTCGGCTGCCAGTGCTGAATTAGGTAGTAGTGTCTGCCCAGTGATGAGCCCGGTCGTGCCTCATGCTGAAAACGATGGTAGTTTTGCTTGTAATAAATGGATTTTTGTTGCGTTTGTTTTCGGGATGAACGATTGTATTTACGGATTTGGGTGCTAAGATTTGTGATTTTGATAAGAGCCTCAACTCGATTTTGGGGTATAATTGCGTCAATTTTAGGGAGTACTCCTACTGTATCGCTGTGCAGCCCGTACAAAAAATTTCTACTGTACTCCACTGCTTCAGCTTGTTTGCGAAAGTATTAGGCCGCGCTTTCTACTTACGAGTATTTTTGCTCTTGCGTTTGGAAGCTGAACCTGAAATTCGTTTGCTCCGTTATATCATCATACTCTACCATGCCGAGTTATCCTTGCAAATCGACATGTTAACAACTTAAAATCCGCGGCCAATGCCAAATATGCAATAGTGGTGCTGAAGATGACAAACATCTATTTCATCCGCCCATAAAAAATGTCTTCGATTTCAGAAATGCACATTTAAACATGGGAGGATATACTCCTGCTACACAGGACAAACATTTTAAAATGTTACAAAAAATCTAAACAAAAGTTTAACGCGTATATGTCCACATTATATGGGTGCACACTAAATTTCACAATAAGCATACATTTTTTGTGTCCTGTGTAAAAAATACAAATAAATGTCTCGTGAAAAGCTTTGTTTTAAGCATAAAATTTTGTCTTTTTCGCGCACGACACGCAAAATGTCGATTTTCTGTGAAACGACTTTCTAAGCACATATGATGTCAAGATATACACGTCAATTTTTTATGCGGAATTTTTAACATTTTCGACGGTCCTTATAAAATATTAAAAAAACCGGGAGCATATGCTCCCGGGAGCCAAAACGCCTCGTTCGATCCTTCGATTTGTATTAATTTGGATGCATGTAGCTGCTGTTGGGGCGAGGAGAGGAGATACATGATGTCACAACCCACCTGTGTGAAATAAATTTTCGACTATAGCTTCAACATGTAGATATGTAGCGAAAAAATAAACACAGACACACGCATGTGTGGCATAAGGATTTATGTGGAAAAACTAATCCGACATAAGGAAAAACTATGAGAAATCTGGGTACATAGTCTTCTCTTAAACATCAAAAGAGTATAATACACTTCACCTCCTTGAACAACCTCAAGAGGCAAAATACAACAAATACAGAGATACCAAAGCTTCCGCCCCTTTCGGTAATAAGCAAACTGCTCTTAAACCACATATCCAATTAACACCAAATTTGGTTGACAAGCAACCATATGAGTTGCCAACATGCTGACCAAAAATCAACTCAACGGGAGACTATTTAAATGTTCAAACAGTTCGTTTCACAAAACTACTCTGTGCTGAAACTTCACCAGCCTGAACCAACAAACCGCTCTCAAATCTTTAGCAACACAAATTCAATGAAAGATGCAAGGCCCTGAATATAAGCAACACAAATAACAACATAATCAAAATTAAACTCTTTCCATATTCACTTGCTGGAAAAGCATTGGATTGGACATTAAAATGGCCAACTGGAAACTTTAGCTTTTGATTTAATGTTAAAGCGTACTTTGTAGAGAGATTTGGATCCCCTGAAATAATAAGTCACAATATGAAAATCATTATCTCTTTTAAACAAAATGAAGCTGAACTAATAGTAAAATCCTGTGAAAGATTCAGAGGACTTGTTTATGAAACATAACATGCCCTTAGGGATTGGGTGCTAATGCATATATTTTAGGGTTCTAACTAACACCTCTACTTTCATGAACATAACTGCCTCAAATTCCTATGAG
Organism: Lolium multiflorum; assembly: GCA_030979885.1. Lineage (NCBI taxonomy): Eukaryota > Viridiplantae > Streptophyta > Magnoliopsida > Poales > Poaceae > Lolium > Lolium multiflorum. The sequence goes on along the minus strand of CM061750.1, from coordinate 176,152,633 downwards.
TTATTAGATGGTTTGCTTCTAGAAGTCAAAATTATGGAAAGTTTGGAGAAAGGTAACGTGCGTGAAGAACTATTTGATGATAGATATGAAATCTTTAACCTACATAGTAGAGAAAACAAAATAGAAGAAGTTAAAATGCTAAGTGAAACAAAAGATCCTCTAATTGACCTTGATAAATGCAGCTTCAACGAACTTGTCAATATCCTCCAAAAGTTTTCCAATGACCCATCCATCAATGTTCATCAAGCACGTTTTGGCCCCTACATGGCAAACTATGTAATCAAAGAAAAGATAAAAAGATATAATAATGAAGCCATGATACCACCAAATATTGGGGATGCTTGTCTCCCCAAAGTATGAATCACTATTGGTAAAGGGACCCATCATGCTATCTTAGAACTTGGATCTAGTGTCTTTGTGCTATCAAAAGAATTATATGATCTACTAGAACTCAAAACTATGGAAAAATGTTCAATAGATCTTTTGCTTGCTAATGAATCAACCACACATGATTTAGGAAAAGAAAATGATATAATGGTTGGGTTACATAAGTTGTGGAGGGAACAGATTTAAGGTCACAACAAGTGATGCTGATCTATCTTGTGGACAATCGAACCTACCCCGAGCGCTACATTCTTCGGTGTTTTAGGATGAGCATCAAGTTGTTCAAGCACATTTCGGAGGAGGTGACGAAGAAGGATGAGGTTTTTGAGCAAAGGAGGAATGTTGCGGGAGAACTTGGGCATAACCCTTACCAAAAGGTAACTGTCGCCTTGAGTATGATGGCATGTTTTATTCTGGTGGATCTTGTCGATGACCACTCGACAATGGATGAGAGCCAATCCATCATGTGTGTGAAGCATTTTTCAATGGCAATTGTAGAAGTGTTTGGCTAAATATACCTGAGATCCCCCAATGCTGAAGATACAACTAGGATTTTGGAGATCAACAAAGCTCTAGGATTTTTAGGTATGATTGGCTCAACTGATTGCATGCATTGGTGTTGGACGAATTGTCATGTGGAATACTATGGGCAATTCAAAAGACACAACAAGGATTCCACTATAATCATTGAAGCCTTGTCTGATCATGAGACTTGGTACACAATGAGAGAAGAGAGGATTGCCCGATTTATTGCCTTTTATCATTAGATTCGACAAACCGAGGTACACGATGAGTTTCAACTTGATTTCATCCAGTAGTAGTGGAGATGGAATGGGAAACAATGAATTATTTGTTGTATTGTTGGTGGACAAGTTGTTGTATTTATTGTATTGTTGATAGACAATTTGTTGTATTGTTGATGGACTATGTGCTTGTGTTGTAATAATAATTATATAATTTATTGTAGATTTGTTCTGTGTGTTTGCTCATGTCAATTTTATATTTGTGTTTGTATGTTGTTTTTGCTGCACGCCACGTGCTGTATTTTGCAACGCCGGGCAAAGCGTTGCGCATCGCACACTGCAAAATAACGCTTCCGGTGAAGCTGCGTCAGCGTCACACGCTGTATCAACAAAACATTAGGTTCCGCATTATGGAGAGAGTATCTCCACTCTGTCAACCGATAGGTCCAAAAAAAGTTCAAGTGGGGGCGCCGGCGCGAAATAACGCCCCTAGCGGCCGCGCCCAATTTTGTTTTGGAGCTGGCGTGACCCACCAACTTATCCGGCACCCCTAGGACGAACCCAATCTATGAGACTCCCACAAACCCTTCCAATCGCGCCACCCGAGAGCTAGATCGGCACCGCAACCACCCCTTGCCGTTGTTGGCCGGTAGTATCCGATAGACACTCCTTCACCGCCGAATAAAATTTTACATTTCCCCGCTCTATCGCGCCGCCCAACTGCAAGATGACCTTGTGGAGCATTTGTGGATCCGCAAAGCTGTCGCCTAGTTTATTTATCTATTTTCCATTGTGATTCAAACTTCTTAAATTATTTGTGTGCTTTTGTTGAACTTAACTATTTATTTACTATGCTGAACTTATTTACTTTGTTAAAGTTAATAAATTCTTGTAATTAATTTGTTGTTTTAAATTATAGCAAAAGTAAAAAAGCTCCCGGTGGACGCAGTATAGGAGGCGAGTGGAGATGCTCTAAGAGCATCGGGATGATCGAATGGGGGACGCCGCAACCTCGTGCCGCATTTGGGACGCGTCCGTTCCTAGCCGCGTCCCCTAAAACCACCGCCAAACATAAATTTAAATAGTTGACATTCAAAAGCAATTGTTCCCCCGAAGTCGTCGCTATCAATGTACTGGACACGATCATATTACAGACCGAGGTACAAATTGAACATAACTGCAAGAAGCAGTTCGTCGTGCTCTTCCCGGTCTGGCTGCTCCGTCGGTGATACCGATGTCGATTCCGTTGCCGACGCAAGTGTACAGGCCGACGCTGTCGTGGGCGCACCTTTTGTTGCCGATGCAGCTGTACAGGCCGACGCTACCGTGGACGCGTCTGCTGGTGCCGCCGCTGCCTCCGGAGGTGGGGTTGCTGCCGCTGCTTCGGCCACCGCAATTTTGGCGTCGATCTCGTCGAGGATCATGACTTTGTCGTAGTTGTGCACCGCTAGTGTCCGGGGATCCATTCCAACCGTCGACGGCGGTCAACATGGAGAAGTCCTCTTTGCGTTTCTCCATCTTCTCTTCTTGCCTCTTGAGCAGCGTCGCCCATCGTTCGTCAGCCTTTTTGTCGCGGATGAGCATGGTAGAGGAGACCTCGGCGAGGCACTTGTTGAACGACGACTGCGTCTAGCAAGGTGGCCTTGGCAGCCTTGTTGCCGATAGGGCGCCCTGCCGATGATGTGAGTGGCGTATCCAGATCAATGCCGCCATCTTTCCCCTTCGACAAGGCAAGACGCTTCAACCGCCACTTCTCGCCAAGTTTTAGCTTGCTATAGCAATGCAGCAACATGAAATGCCTAAACCCTTCTGAATTCTTCTGATACAACCGCATGGGGTGGTGCAACTAATCAAAGGAAATGCAAAAGACTATCAAATCATGATTGAAAGAGATGAGATAAAGTGGTGGTAGAAAGAGGCGTACCAAGTCGACGGCGTTTGTGCCGCTATCCCCTCTTCTCTCGAGCTCGAAATGGAATACATGGAACAGGTTCACCGACGCTTGGATGATGGCCCAACACGTCGACATTGCCTTTTGGCTCGTCTTCATTGGCATCATGCGATAATCCTTGTCAGGCACCCGGGCGTCGCCGCTCTGGCCTCGCCGAAGAAACCGGGGGTCGACGGGGACGCCGCTCCCGGTATGTTCGCGCTCGTCGAACAACTCCATGGGCTCGCGACGGTCGCAGTGGCACATGCGGCCAACGCGGCCTTCTGCTGCACAAGAGACACCGTTGTCTTCCCGCTTGCTCCACCACCCGCCGGTTTCCGGTCCGCCGTCGACAACCTCCGCCGCAGGCAATCTTCCTGCCAATGTTCTTGGGTCCACGACTCTGGCTTCACCTTCTGCGTTGGCGCCTTCGGCCCCTTCTTTGCTGCCGCCTTGCCCGGTGGCTCCGTGGCCGAGTTCTTGGCCAGCTTCTTGCAGATTGCCGGTGCCATGACTATGATTGGCGACGGCTGTCTGGCTAGGAGAGAGTAGCAACAACGGGAGGGAGAAATGAATCGGCGGGAGAGGGGCAAATGAAATCTTTGGGTCGGGGAGAGAAATGTGTGGCTCGTGGTGGGAAGTGGCGGGAGACTAATTAAATTTCCTTCATGTGTTAATGACTCTTTAGGCCCGCTACTTGCGACTCGTTTCAACGCTCTGTTCGGCGCGTCCGTAGTGTCTCCAGTGGAGTGGGATGGCCACGGGACACCGAACACCGTATCGAGGATCACATCGAGTAGAAAAACTTTTTAGAGGGCGCGACTGCTGAGACCAGTTATATGTCGAGCGTGGAACACAACTAGAGATGCTCTAACCTGCAAAGAAACATCCTGCGTACGAGCTACGAGTCTGCGCAGCCGCGGCATTGCAACCACAGCCACAGCCCACACACACGAGCGCGCACTGTGCAAGCCATGAACGAGATGGCCGCCACCGACGAGCCGTGCCGCTGCCACATTGTGGCGGTGCCGTACCCTGGCCGGGGCCACGTCAACGCCATGATGAGCCTGTCCCGCCTCCTCGCCGCGCGCGGCGCCGAGGTCACCTTCGTCGTCACCGAGGAGTGGCTCGGCCTTATCCTATCCTCCTCCGCCGCCGCGCCTTTGCCGGCCGGCGTCCGCCTGCGCGCCATCCCGAACGTGATCCCCTCCGAGCACGGCCGCGGCGCCGACCACGCCGGCTTCGTCGACGCCGTCGCCACCGAGATGGAGGCGCCCTTCGAGCGCCTGCTCGACCGACTCCAGGCGGAGGAAGGCCCGCCGGTCGCTGCGCTCGTGGCCGACACCTACTTGGCGTGGGTCGTCGACGTCGGCAACCGGAGGGGCATCCCGGTCTGCTCGTTCTTCCCCATGGCCGCCTCCTTCTTCTACGCCTGCTACCACTTCTACTGCCTTGCCGACGACCACGCGCCGGCCGCCGGTGCCACAACAGGTCAGCTTTCTCTTCGACTACGTGCTGCTTCCAAACATTTCTGACAGGTTCTCCTGATTGATGTAGTGCCAACAACATTTCGTTCAATTTGGATTGGTAGTTGTTGGATCTAGATCTTTTACTACAGTACCTGATTCATTATTACATATTCAGATAGACTATGGATAACATGATAACTCTGCCATGCTATAATATTTTTTGTCCGATTTTTGTGCGACAAATCATTGAAGCCATCCATGACGCCTACTGGATGGAGTAGCTTCGTTGGACCAATAGTCGTACACAAATCGAATGGGCATTCATCGTAGGCATAGTAGTTTCGAAATCCTAGTGCTAAGCAGCAAGACTAGTCACAATGGGAAGTATCATACACTAGTATCATGCATATAATATTAGTGTATTATACTACCTCCACAATGCATAGTATTATAAGATAGTAACATAGTATCATCATATTTAATGTTTTGTAGAATCTCAATGCAAATTTGTGTACATGATGTATTTGCCATTAAATTTCTAGTTTTACGTGCTATGATACGGTAATATGATAGCCTTCCACCCCGTCTATCCATAAACCGTCGGCCATCGACACCGCCGCCACTCCCTCGACCGGCCACATCTCTTTCGGACGGATTAGAGGTCGCCGCCACCGTCGCCAAAACGCCCAACCGCCCCGCCCGCAAGGTGTTTGTCGGATCGCCACAATGAACAACGATGATATGATGTTGGTGCAGCTGTTCATGGAGGAGGAGAGCACTGCCACTGTTCGGCGGCAACAGCTGATTTTTTATGAGCCGCCTCCGCGTTCGCCAGCCCTTCCTGGTCGTGCTCGACGCGGCGGTTCAAGGCCAGGAGGAGGAACGTCGACCAGCTTCGTCAAGCCGGCGCCATGCTGCTTGAGCGTGACTACTTCGCCAACGATGCTACTCATTCGCCGAAGGAATTTCGGCGCCGATTTAGGATGAACAAGGATCTATTCATGAAGATTGTCTTTGGTGTCAGGGAGTACGAGGACTACTTCATGAGCAAGCAAGATTGCGTAGGTTTGTGGGGCTTCTCCTTAATCAGAGCTTCTCCAGATACATCTAATGACTACCTGCGCATGGCGGAGTCGACATGTTCACAGACTGTCTACATGTTTTTCCGAGCCGTCATTGCGGTGTTTGGTGGGGATTATTTGAGAGCACCAAGGGCAGATGATACAGCTCGAATCCTGGAACGAAATGCAGCCCGAGGGTTTCCTGGGATGCTAGGAAGCATCGACTGTATGCATTGTGTTTGGAAGAATTGCCCTTTTACTTGGCAAGGGATCTACAAGGGGCATACCGGTGAGTGCAGTGTTATTCTTGAGGCGGTGGCAGACTATGACCTCTGAATTTGGCATGCTTTCTTTGGCATGGCTGGAACAAACAATGATATCAATGTGCTCAAGCGCCCTCTGGTGTTTTCCAGGCTGGCTAGGGAGAAGCTCCTGCCGTGAACTTTGAGGTAAACGGCCACGCATACAACAAAGGATACTATCTAGCTGATGGTATCTATCCAAGTATGCTACATTTGTGAAGACAATCCTGGCTCCAACTTCGGAGATGGACGCTTATTTTGTAACATGCCAGGAAGGAGCTCGCAAGGATGTTGAACGTGCTTTTGGGGTGCTTCAGCAGCGTTTCGCCGTTATCAAGTATCCTTCTCTGGTCGGAGTCTCAGATGTGGGAGGTGATGAACGCCTGTGTGATCATGCACACCATAATTATTGAGAGCGAGCGCGACGAACCTGTGCATGATGACCAACCATTTGATTATCAGGAGCCTCTTGCTGAAGTAGAGCATATACCCCAACAGTTTGCCGTTTTCCTTCACATGCATTAAGAAATCTGAGATGCAGGTGTTCATGCTCAACTTCAGGCAGATCTGGCTACTCATTTGTGGGCGAGGAGAAGAGCCGCCAACAATGCATGATTTAATTTGAATTATTATACGAATATTTTCCTTTGTATTTGTGTTAAACTATGTTAAAATATTGTATGAATAATTTTATGTGATTGAAATATTGTTTCAAAATATTGTAAAAAAAAACAAAAGATTTTTGGGGCACCGGTTTGGGGGACCCCGGTGTGGAAACCCGTTTCCCCAAATGGAGGATGCGGTGTCGACGCCCCCCATACGGCAGTGCCGGCGCACCTGCCTGCGTCTATTTGGGGGACGCCGGTAGAGATGCTCTAACTGTACCATCACACTACCACATGGTTTCCATTCCTGGCGTGTTTCTTTCTATAATTATTGAAGTAGATTGTTAGCAATCATAATCCCGATCGACGCCGGCGCGGCGTCATGTGCGTATACGCTTCCGAGTACGAGTAGTATAGCAGCATGTATCCTAGTAGGACCTGGACACCGAGTCGTAGGTAGAGTCGGCAATAGGCTGCTAGTATATATGTGTGTCAATCCTAGCTTGTAATCAACACATCGAGAATCAATACAAAGAAAACAACAGGCTCGATACGGGCCTGTGGCGATCAATTGCTTTTCGTGTGCGTGAGTTGGAGCTAGCTGATTGTACGTAGACTGCTGCTTGTTGCAAAATAGCTTTGGCTGGTTTGCTACGTGTGTGCAGGTATCGTCGTCTCGCCGGGAAGTCTTCGTCGTCGATCGTCGTCGGACCGTACTCGACGGCGTAGTGGGGCTGGGCCAACAATTGGTATCAGAGCCTCGTGGAGGATCTCCTAGTAACGGGAGGTCATGACGAAGGAAGTGGGCGAGTATTCCGGTGTTGCGGCGCCGGTGTCGACGCAGTACCCGCAGTACATCCGCGACAACTACACGGTGTGGGCGACCACGATGATGTGGGCGCTCGAGTCCAACGAAATCTGGGAGGCTGTTGATCCCGGCGGCGACGAGTTCAAGAAGGGCGCGTCGATGTACCGCAAGGACCGACAGGCACTCACGGCCATCTGCTCGGTGATGCCGATGGACGTGAGGCAGCACCTAATCTCGAAGACATCTGCAAAGGAGGCGTGGGAGACGATCAAGACGCTGAATCTTGGTCATGCGCGCGTCCGCGAGGCGACCCTACAAACCTTGCAGAAGAAGTACGAGAATCTGGAGATGGGAGAAGATGAGACGGTGGACGCCTTCGCTTCGAGGGTCGCTACATTGGTCAATGGGATTCGCGCGCTCGACGAGAAGCTCGAGGAGATCTCGATCGTAAGGCGTTTCCTTCGCGCGGCGTCGCCGCGTTACTTGTCCGTTGTTTCGGCGATTGAGCAGTGCGTTGATCTCAAGACTCTCACGATGGATGATCTAGTTGGACGGTTCAAGGCGCATGATGAGAGGATGAAGATCACCTATGGCGGCGAAGCAAAAGTGGAGGAGCACGTGATGCTTACGCGCGCCCAGTGGCAGGCAATGGCCGCAAGAGAGAAGAAGAGCAATGGAGCATCAAGCAGCGGTGGTTATCAAGAAGCCTCCCGCCCGGCGAAGAAGTCGGATGAGAAGCCGAAGAAGCCAAAGAAGAAGTTCGATAAAAAGAATCTTCGCTGCCATAAGTGCAACCAGCTCGGTCACTTCAAATCGGAGTGTCGCAACTCTCCGGAGAAGAAGGCTCTCTTGGCGAAGGAAGGAGATGACGCGCCAATGATGTTGATGCTCGAAGTATGCGAGCTGATGGACAACGTTGGATCAACTCCGCAGGTGCCGGCTAGGGAGATCGTCACGCTCGAGGAAGACAAGGTTTTCCTTCATGACAAGGCGAGGATGAGGACAGCGAGGCATGTCTGGTACCTCGACACAGGCGCAAGCAACCACATGACCGGCGACAAGGCTCAGTTTTCTGAGCTAGACCTCTCGGTGGGAGGAACGGTTCGGTTCGGCGATGGATCGACCGTTGGGATAGCAGGGCGAGGTACTGTCCTGTTTGAGTTGAAGAACGGCGGTCACAAGGTACTCACGGATGTGTACTATATCCCCAAGTTGAAGAGCAACATCATCAGTCTTGGTCAGCTCGCGGAGCGTGGATGCAAGATCGTGATCGAGGACGAGTTCTTATGGGGGTATGATCGTCAAAGGCAACTCATCATGAAGGTGGAGAGGGCGAGGAATCGACTCTACATCCTCAACCTGGATCGGGTGGATCCGGTATGCTTGATGTCAAGCATGGAAGACTCGGCGTGGAGGTGGCACGCGCGCTACGGGCATCTTAATTTCCAGGCTCTACGACAACTTGGACAGAAGGAGATGGTACGTGGCTTACCGTGTGTCGATCATGTTGAGCAGGTGTGCGACGGTTGTCTCATTGGGAAGCAAAGGCGAGCCCCGTTTCCAAGGGAGGGACAATATCGAGCAAGCAAGGTTCTTGAGTTGGTGCATGGAGACTTATGCGGACCAATCACGCCGGCGACCCCCGCCGGGAACAAGTACTTTTTGCTCATCGTCGACGACTTCAGTAGATACATGTGGGTTGTGTTACTGAAGAGTAAGGATCAAGCTTTGCAAGCATTCAGGATTGTGAAGATGGCAGCCGAGGTGGAGTCCGAGGCAAAGTTGAAGGCCCTCCGTACCGATCGGGGTGGGGAGTTCAAATCCAATGAATTCAAGGCGTTTTGTGAAGCTCATGGGATCCAGCGGTACCTTACCGCGCCATATTCACCGCAGCAAAACGGTGTTGTGGAGAGATGGAACCTCAACCAACAAATGGAGGACCCTCAAGTGATGAGACAAGTGCGACATCGGACGCAGAAGAGTACGTCGTGCTATCTCCAACTGCACTGGAGATGAGCTGGCTACGACCGACACGAGCACGCATGCGACGCGTGTTGGACTATCCGAAGAAGGAAATTCGGACGGTGAATAATCCGGTGAAGATGAAACGTAAAAAGCAATGTGTGTTCATCGAGGAACCGGTGAAGACTGAAGAAGCTGACAAAAAGAACTGTCGGCGTGAAGCTCTGGAGAAGCCGGCGAAGGTAAAGTCGGTGCCATGGGTTCCACGAGGAGTGGCGAAAGCAATGCCGAGGAAGACGCCTGCGAGAAGCAGCTGGCGCATTTGGGACCCAGGTCGAAGTAAAGTGCATGTCGTGCTTAGGGGGTGATTGTTAGAAATAAGCACTCCGGCCGCACTACACTGTACACTCGTGTATACGTACAAGTCTAAACCGGTTTGCAACCAGATTAGTTGGGTGTTACCGAGTAGGTTTAGAACTTGTAATCTAGTAGGATTGGTGGTGTTGTCTGCGCGTGTATATAAGTACACGGCCAGACCTGTAAAGCTGTACCACCGTGAGATTGAGTAATAATATTGCAAGGCTCGATACGAGCCTCTGGCCAAAGATTGTTTTCGTGCGTGCGTGTGTTGTTGCTAGAAGCTAGCTTCTGATACGTACGTGACTCTAATCGATTGGCTAGCTAGCTTGTTTGCCTTGGTGTGCAGGTCAGCGGATTAGGCGGATACGTGCGCGTCTCGCCGGAATCGCTTCGTCGTCTACGTCGGAAAGTACTCGACGTACAGGGGCTGTGTTTGGTATCAGATCGGCGAGAGTACTGCCGGGTCTGGGCCAACATAGATACAATCATCTACATGGTAGCTTGCAACATTGCTCACTCAGCTCTTTTGTTTTCCTGCAGAAAAACCTGAGCAGAGACTTGAGCAGTGTATATCGGGTCTGGCTTCAAGTTCAATTACCTTATCCGACCTCAAGCCCTTAATTCACAACGAGAGAACATTACAGCATGTCCTCACAGCTGTCTCTAGAATCAAGAATGCGCAATGCCTCCTATTCACCACTATGTACGAGCTTGAGACCAGTGTAATTAGCTCCCTAAGATCAGCACTCCCCTGTCCTGTTTTCCCAATTGGTCCCTGCGTTCCCTATACGACCCTTGAAGACCAGCATTCCAAATCCAACCGAGAGCTTACCAGTCCAGGAGACTGCTTCACCTGGCTGGACTCTCAGCCTGTGAACTCGGTGCTATACGTCTCCCTTGGCAGCTTTCTCTCTGTGTCAGCCTCTCAGCTTGACGAGATCGCGGTGGGACTCGCAGCAAGCGAGGTCAGATTCTTATGGATTCTTCGTGAACAAACTCCTCGGGTGCGAGAACTTGTTGGTGGGATTGATAGGGGCATGATACTGGCGTGGTGTGACCAGTTGAAGGTCTTGTGCCATCCTTCAGTTGGGGGTTTCCTGACACATTGTGGGATGAACTCAACGCTCGAATCTGTCTTCGCTGGTGTACCTATGCTCGCCCTACCACTGTTCTTTGATCAACCAGTTGATAGCCGTCTAATTGTTGAAGAATGGAATATTGGGCTGGCGCTACGGGATTGGACTGATAAGGATCGCTTGATCCCGAGCGAGGAGATTGCAAGGGCTATTAAGAAGTTGATGGACAGTGATGAAGCTGATATGGAGGCAATAAGGAGACGTGCCCTTGAATGGAAAGAGTATTGTGTTAGAGCAGTTAAAGAGGGCGGATCTTCATATAACAACCTCAGTTCATTGATGGAGATAGTATGCTCATCGCAATGTACTCAACTCGATCAGCAACGCCTCAAAGCTAGTGCTTGAAATGTATCATGTATTTAACTAGTATTTGATTGTCATTGGTCTTGTACTGGCAATTCAAGTGTATCAACTTCATGAAAAGAGATTGTGATAGTTAATTGACAGCCTCGGCTATTTGTGCGAGTAGTGCGATGAGCAGTGCTGTCCTCGGGTGCTCTTGGTGATATTGCACCGTTGCAAAGTATTGCTGGATAAGCTGGTTTATTGGACAGACTTTACTGGCATTGTAAAGCTAAGCTGATTGATAATTATGAAGGAAGTTCCAAAACATCATACTGAGAGGAAAAACTTAATCTACAGACTTCCAATTCATCATTCAAGCTAAGTCTGATTTTTTAAATGTGCAAAGCTTGCTTCATCAGACTATTAGTGCAATGTTCTGATTGTAAGGCTAGCCTGTTGCAAAATTTATCAACAAGCTAAGACTGAAAATTCCAATATGCAAATTCAGCTAATAAGCTAGTTTGTTCTACAAAGTGCTAATTTAAATTATGAAGAACAGTGTACAAAGGTTCAAATTATGAATACCGGTTGTACTGATAAATAATAATCAAAATTCTAATCTGCAAACTTCATTCGGAACACAATTGTAATAACTTTACTTAGCTTATTCTCATGAGAATAGTCAGACGAACAGATGCAACCTTGGCAGCAGATAGACCTCAAGGAGCATCAGTTGATTCTTGTATGATTCTTTTGTCGAGGCAAGCGATGTAGCTCCTTGAGTTCTTCATGTAGTGCTGCATCAACGGTTAAAGCATCTCCACCGGTCCTCTCCATAGCCATTCCAATAGCACTTTGGGAGTTCAAGAGAGAGAAAGTGTTCACACCGACGGTCCCAAAAAAGCGCCGGCCACTTTGAGACCTCAACAAAAGCGTCGGCATGCCCGTAGCAATCTCTTCGCGAAGGGAGCCGATTGGGAGTGCCGAAGTCCAATTTCTGCTAAAAAGTTGCATGTGCCACACTTGCATGTGATACAACCCTCTAAAGATTCTCCTCTCTCCTACTTTTTCTGTCTCCACTTGCATGTGCATGCATGGTGCCAGCGTCTCTATTGGGCTAATTGGTATGAAACGCGGTCTCCAAAGGCTAATTGCATGCATGCTGCCGTTTTTTTGGGGAGTACCGGTGGAGATGCTCTTAGCTTTGCAAGGGGTTCTTCAATCACGTGTGATGTTGAATTAGATTGACATATAGATGGTTCAGTCCTTTGTATTGGGTGCTGTTGAATGGTACATCAACCATGCTAGGACTGTGCGCTTGGAAACAATAGATACAAAAATTAGTTGCAAAATAGGTGTTGTCGTCCCTCACGCAAAATCCATTGGAGGGCAAAGATGTTCTTTTTGGTGTTATCCTCGTTAGTTGACATGTGGTTTGACGACAGAAGGAATGCAGAGGGTTGTGGGTCCTAAATTCCAAATTCGTGAACATTTTCTTTTCGTGACTAACACATTTAAAAATTGTCTCAAGTTGATGCATTTTTTGAAAATGCTACCAATTAATCACCTTTTCAAGCTAACATCTAAACACATCGCCAGTAATCGCGCTATCATGCATGGTGTGCTCATGCTCTTCTAGATGGTGGTGGCACCATTCAACCCTCCCCCTGAAAGATCGTTCCCCTCTCCTCTTCGGCAATTAATTACAACGATGTTGATTTAGAAAGATTGACGTAAATTTGATATAGCGATATTGTATTCCTCTCACGAGGATAGTTCATATAATGGGCTTATCTATATAATATACTTGTTGTGATAGCTTTACATGCTATCAAATAATGAGATTATGGAAGTATTTTCCTAGCATAGTTTAAATGCATTAAAACCATTAGATTTAGATCTTTTTTGGTAGGATCATCGGTCCGGGTGGGATTTTAAACCATATGTTTCCTATTAAAGTAATTTTTAAAACGACCTTACCACGGGTTCAGAATCTGCGGGTGTCGAGAGTAGTTCTTCACTTTGAACGACCACCTAAAACGCATATATGTTATAATTGTTAATTAATTATATTTGTCTAGTGAGATAGGGCCTCATTTAAAGTTTTCACACAGGGCCCTGGATTTTGCCGGCCTGCCCTGGCTTCAGGGTTTCAACTTTAGCCCCAACTGTGTGCGGGCGCGTGCCCTAGTCACCGAGCGTGTGGTGTTGATGTCGTTACCGGAAGGAATGCTTCCGGCAACTAACTTACGTAGCTCGCCTGCAAGGAGGTTGGATATCTGACCAATGCCTTCTCCTCGGCCCAAGATCTCACGAGGCTCTGATTGTTATAAACGCACTGGTAGAAAAAAAAGGGCTTTAGTCCCGGTTCGCAACTGCCATTAGTCGCGGTTGCGCAACCGCGACTAAGGAAGCGCGACTAAAGGCCCCCCCCCTTTAGTCGCGGTTGCTTACGAACCGGAGGGCCCACGTGGGCGGCTGGCATGCGTCGGGGCGAAGGACCTTTAGTCCCGGTTTGTAACACGAACCGGGACTAAAGGCTATTTTGAGTTATTTTTTAATTCATTTGGGTATCAAATTATTTTTCACTCCCTCTTTTTTTTCTTTTTTTTAGAATTTCTACTATTTATGTTATTTGCATAGTTTAGTCTCTATCTCTAACTACACTTATCTCTAGTCAAATTACATACTCGTGGTCAAACTTCCCGCTCGGTCACCCATCCTCCCACTACTCTAGCACTAGCACGCTTAACTTCCGAGTTCCATCCCGTTCCGCATCCAAATGCTTCGCGCGCATGTATGTGATAGTAGTATCATATCAATTCTATTAACATGTTGGTCGATGTCACATTTCTTTATTGTTTGAATTTTAAATAATTCTTTTAATAAACAAAAGTAATGATGTAATAATAATCTTGAACAAATAAATAAACATTAACTTTTTAATTTGTATTATTTTTAATTTTATTAATTAATTAAATATTTTTTTGCCAAACCTAAAACCTAAAAATTTGAAAATCTAAAAATTGGGTAAAAATGATAGTAATCTTTATGCAGGATGCAATTATTAATTTTAGGTTTTAAAAAATAAAAAATATATAAAATCCGTAATTTATAGCAAAAACTAAAATCTTCCTGCTTTTGTATTTCCATTTGGAATTTTGAGAATCTAAAAATTGGCTAACCGGGTAAACCCTGGTGAATTCGGATGTAACTTTTTCCCAGGATTTTTTTGATATATTATACGTTTTTTTTCGACGTCGTATGCAAAAGTTATTGCGATTTTACCATTTTTTAAACTTTTTTTGCAAAAAAAGTGAAAATTCGAATATCTTAATTTCTCCGAATAGTAGGTTGCATAACATACAAGAATCTGATAACAATTTTTTTTTTGAATTTTCTATCATTTTCTTTTGTATTTTACAAAGCAAAAAAAGGTGATCCGGGGGGGGGGGGGGGTGCAGGGTGCGTGGGGAGTGAAAATTCCGGAAAACCTTTAGTCGCGGTTGGTGTCCCCAACCGCGACTAAAGGTTTTTCCGCCGCCGCATCCCTCCATAGCCCTTTAGTCCCGGTTGGTGTTACCAACCGCGACTAAAGGGGTACCCTTTCGTGGATGGAACATTAGTCGCGGGTTGCCTCCCGAACCGCGACTAAAGCCCCCTTTAGTCGCGGTTCGAACATATCCGGGACTAATGGGGCTGGACGGAAGCCCTTTTTTCTACCAGTGACGCGTCAAGCAAATAACGAAGAACGAAAAATAAATTACTGCGAAGACACAAGATTAACGTGGAAAACCACTCCAACATAGAGGAAAAACCATGGGTGCCAACCAACAAATACTTCACTATATCAGGAAGTGTTTGTAAACGCTGTTGATTATTTATAATCTCATAAACCTAGCCGGCGGCTTACAAGAGGTATATATATAGGCTGTGGCATCGATCCGTACCTGGCCCAAGCCTACCCGGCTACGAGTCTCCTTCCACTCTTCATAAATTAGCCTCTCTTTAATATGAATTTGAATCACAATATAACACTCATGACCACCCAGAGAGGCCATCACACTGGACAAGCTGGCTATGAACACCTCGTGCGGGCGCCTGACACACCCGGCTTTCAAGGCATTGCACACACCGCCGGGAGTCGAGCGCAACGAAGATCATGGATACACATACTAAGCATGTGTGTGCAGTGCCGTGAAGGCCGGCGGCGCACCACTACGCTGCCATGCCAAGTTCATCGGAATTTAGAAACGGATGCGTATATCTACTAGCCTTGTTCTTGACCTGATGTTGTGGTGTCCCCGGCAGCGAGCCATGTCGACTTTATATAGGGCCTTGATCAGCAGGGAGCCTTCTCTCTCCAATTGTTCGTGGACGCACCAGTCCCCAGAAGCGGAATCAGTTCGTCCAGACCTCCTTATGCTGTGATCCTGCTAGCTCTCCCCTTCAATAGTTGTACTCTGGTAGGGTAGGAGTACATACAAGGAGATTTTCTGAGAAAAAACCATAACCCGCCCCCTCCCGGGCGGCGGCGGAGGCTCCTCCTCCCCCCACGCCCCACAGCCGCCCGCCGCCAGTCGCTACCTCTGCCGGCCGTGGCCCTGGCTCCCGTGCCTCGGCCCCGGCGGCCATGTCCCCGGCCCCGGCCTGGCTCTGGCGGTGGTGGCGGCACCCCCTCCATCGAATCGACGAGGGGGAGAAGAGAGTTTCCAGGGTGGCATTCCATGGGAGGCGATGAAGCGCCGGTGGAGGAAGCCGGGCGGCACGGCTACTTGGCCGGGGCCTGAGGCTCTCCGTCGGTAGCCATGGAGGATTTGGTGGAGCGGCGCCTCCGCCCCGGTAACGGCTCGGCGGTGGTACGCATGATCCGCGCCGCTGTCCTCTTCCCTGGTGATCCGGCAGGAGGGATTGGCGGCGTGGGGGCTGCTGATCTTGCTTTGTTTTTTGTGGCGGTCCTCGGGTTTCTCGCATGCGAGGATGAAGATCTTCCGAGGTCGGCTCCTTTGATCTAGCTGGAGAGACGAGTTCCGAAATGCTCCGCTGGCGAATGGAACAGTGCATCTTTTGCCTGGAGTTTGCTGGATCGGGCGTTATCCGGTCGCGCGCACCCATGTTTTTATTCCGACCGTTTGGTTCCGGAGGGCGGCGCAAAGCTCTTTCTGTGTTGACATCAGTGACTTTTTGGTCCATGGTGAAGTCAAGAAGGAATATCATAAAGGCTGGATTGGTGGACTGGCTAAAGGAGGTTCGAGTCTCCGTGATGCTGAGGGATCTGCTTGGCGTTCCGGGCTCCGCAACAGTGGTATGCATGTGGGGGCAGCAGCACAGGGAAAGTTTATAGTCTTACCTCTGAGGGTGAAAACCCAAGGTCTGGCCTTAAATGGTTGTGTCTGGCAATGATGTTGTTGGAGGCATTGTTTTGAGAGTGGGGACTATCTTCAGGGTGAAAACCTAAGATCTTTGGTGGGGCGACGACGGCGATAGTGCACTGCTCCCTTCTTGGAGGCGTCCTTTTGGAGATGTTTGTGTTGTCACTGGTGATTGCTAGGTCTAGAAGGCTGTAGCAGGACTTTTATTTCTTAGTTTTCTTTACTCTTTTTTGGCTGTGTTCATCCATACTGCCATTATGGTGGGGCGTTGTTGCAGAGGCTAGATGTAATTGATATTTTTTGATATTAATATATTCTCTTTATTAAAAAAATACAAGGAGATATCATCTTCCACACTGCTGGACTACAGTAAGGAAAAGGTTGGGTCGAATCATCCGGAGGAGAACGAATTTTCCTCAAGGAAAATTGACTACTACTTTGGTTTAGGTGTGGAACAGCCTGAATTGATCATCCGCTGCCTAGCAAGCCCGTGCGAGTGTGTCCAACAACATTACAGAACTACATGCATGCTACTCTCCATGGCCACCCAATATTCCTGAGAATCTGTTCGAAAGCGTGTTAGCCCGAATGCCCTCATGGGGAAAACTCATTCGCCCGAGTTTCGACACGAAATCATAACTCTACCATGTTTGCATGTCAAAATTGGGCAACCACGGCTCCCTCTCCACCTGTTGATGGAGGGCCAACACGGGACAGAGGAGTAGAGGACCCATGGGGTCGGGAGAGGTTGGGCTATGATTAGAGGAGACGAGAGCAACAAATTTTGTGTTCTCCCTCTCATGTTTGAGTCAGGACAGATTAAGAGGGAGGAAGATGATGGCAAACTACTCATTGACACTCATACAAGAAACACTTTGTATGATCCAGAATTTTCTATATATTAAATCTAGTAGGAATTCTTTGGACTTGTGCATAATAGAAACCTCTATCAAGATATTTTTAAAAACTAAAAAAGAAAAACATATATACATATTTTATTGTATCAATGAACACAAATTATTCTGAGGATGGAAGTGATTCTTTTATATTTCATGATTGGATTTTTTATATTTAAATATTCTCTATTCACCAAAATGGCAAATTAGAATTTTTTAAATAGATATCTCACTAATTTTTGAGATGTAAAAGGGTGAACTAAGAGATTTAGTATTCCCAATATGGTTATGTATTCAATGATATGTATAGTTTAGATGGTAAAATTATAGTTGTAACTATAAGTTAATTATAGTTTATTGACACCAAGATGTAAAAAGTAAAATAGTTTAGTACAAATAGATACACCTTCGTGGAACAAATAAACGAGTGAACTAGGAATAGGGATAGGTGGCCAGCTTACGTGTGATGTACCAAACTTTTGGTGCGCAATTCTTATTACCCATGACCCACAAAAAAGAAGGTGGGTCACTATTGTAGCCTTACTAGTGGAACACCACCACTGCAGCATGTGTACGTTTAGAGCGGGTGGTCGGGATGCTGCCATGTTACTAGTGGCGCGCCAAAATATGGTGCGCTATCCGTGGAGCAACATTATTTGCTGCGCCATGGGTAACATGATACTAGTGGTGCACCACATTTGGTGCGCCCCTACTGGCCTTTGTATCTAAGTTTGATCTTCTGTTTTCCTATTTTTGAAACTATGTTTTGTAGTTTCTCTGCTAAAAAGTTGAGGCTGAAAATCCAAACCCAAGAATATTCTTGATGGCCTAGGTGTTATCTAATGTTTTTTATTTGTGTTGACCACTTATGTCACACTTCTATTGTCTCTTGTATGTCTATGTATACGAATCGCCAATTGAATTTGTGAAGAGTGAGTGCAGTATAAATATTATGTGTTGTTTCCATGGAGACGAAGATATGGACAAGACAGGGGAGTTTCTTTTTTGCGGAGAACACAAGACATGTGAGTTTATTTTTTGTGGATAACACAAGACACGTGAGTTTGTAAACCAGGTTTTTTCAAGTAATGTTTATATATGGGGGCAGGCAGCAAAGTAGAGGTGGGATCAGTGGATAATGCATGAGATGGAGCAACTGAGCTTTTATTGAAATATTTTTTAACTTATGGTTGTAAAACTAACTTTTCTAAGTCTTAATTCAAAACTCAAATAATCTTAATTCAAAACCCAAATAAAGCAAAGGATCTTCTTGGTAGTGTGCCATCTTAGTGCTGCTTGATAAATATTGTTTTTTCATTGAATTTATATTATTCGAGACACACATTGGAGGGGATATACATACTTATTTTTTTATTCTCATGTTGTCTTGTTTTGCACCTTCAGACTGTGAGAAGTATAATATGATATATCTGATCCCCACGTGCTTCCAGCACTTATTTTGTTGCTTTTTTTTTCTTTTGCCTCTAATTTCTTCCCAAATTTTCTTGAAGTGCAAATATTGCATTGTGAATTTAGTCAAACATTTTAGATCATCTTACAATGAGACAAACAGGGAAGGACGTCTGGTTTATTTTCTATAGAAGGAGCCAGAAACATGATTGAATTATCTGTTCCCTAGGGATCAAACCGGCCTGGCTTGGAACATACACGGTGTCTCTTTTAGACCATCTATCTCTTTAAACTTACTCATATTCTTGTTAGGAGCGGGGGTGAGGTATTGCAAAAATTAAATGGTGAATCAGATACTCCCATCCGTTTGATGACTTTGAATTGCAAAATTGTAATATTGTGTTGCTCATGTCCTGCCTCAAGTAATGGCAATTAACTTCAGGAAAGATAGGTGTTATGTAGCCTTTATTTCTGTAATTGCATATTGACATGATGTCTTCCATTTATGTCTGCATTTTCTCATGGTTTATTGTCCAAGCTCATGTGAGTGTTACTGCATGGTGTTGGGCCATACCAGAACAAGTGAGGTACACCCCGTTTGTTACTTCTGAAACACTACTTCATGTTCTTAGATTCTGCTGCTTCGGGTATTTGTGAGAAAGATGGTGTTTTGCTAAATAAGATTCTATTAAGTAGAATGGTAGTCATAGTTTGTTATCCGGTGTTGCATTTTAAAGGTTTTAAAATTTCTGGATTTCATTTTGGCTGCAACAGATCTCACAATGGTTCAACTGAATAGTAGTTTAAGCAAGTGTTTTACATATTTGATATTTTAATATCACTTATAAGATTTTGTTTTGTGTTCACTTTTCCTGATACGAAAACCATCATCTTGTGATGTAGGCCTGATTTATGCAGTAGTTCAGCTCGGTCTAGCAGCGCATAATTTTTAGTTCCTGCAGACATATTAGCCTAGGCTATACATCTGTATATTACACTTGGGAACATTTCAGCTACGTGGCTAGAAAGGGTTAACATTTTTAAGATGGGTTTATGTCCAGATCAGTGGCACATCTAATGTCAAGACTAAAGACATAGTAGCTTTTATCAGTTGCTACTGTATTCGTTTATGATGAAGCGTGAGAGGTAAGTAGGTCCCGTATACATCATATTTTGTGTTCATTTCTGTTCAAAGTGTTATGTATGTTTGGCTCTTGCTTTCTTCAGTGACAATTTAAAATTTACTCTTTCTGACTATTTGAAAAGAATTACGTTTCCAATGACTTGCTAAATATAATGTCCTAATTTTAAATCAATTGAACTTGGGATAGCTCTCCATCTCCCCCTTTCACAATCTTTCTTCAGTTGATGATTTATCATATTGATTTCGAGCAGATAATATATATACGAACTGATTTATTGGTGGCTTGCAGGGTACCAACATCATCAGCATTGTAGCCGTTTATGACATCAACTACTCATCAGTGTATATATTTCGTCATCCATATTTTGCCATAGATTATGTCTAAATTTAGCATGATTTCAATTATGTACCAGGGTTGCACCGAGGAGAATAGTTGGTGATGGGAAAATTGGGTATGAAGAGACCAGCTGGCCTTCATATTCATACCGGAAATTTGTTGTAATAGAAGATTTTATTACCGGGCAGACCACCCGTTCTATGTGACACAAAGTACACATTTTTTTCATTTCTTTCGAGAGTACACCAAAGGCGTAGGCATAAGGAATACCATCCTCCAATTACCAGGCATCATATATACCGGTCAATAGGGTATGTGATGTTTCAGCCACTCCATTCATGTATTTACAACTTTGATGGCTGAAATTGGATTAAATATTGTTGATGAATACTAGCACTTGTATAATATTCGAGCACAACAGTTGTTTGAGTTGTTGTTATTGTCAACATTTTATTGTGTCATATCTATATCCCTTATAAAGCAAAACCCCACTAGATGGTCATTTAAGTTATCTATCTCAACATGCAAGCTATCCACATCATCCATTTTATTAACCATCTAATTGTTCATGTCAACCCCACTAACATTCATTAATACTCTACATGCAAGCCACATCATCTATTTTTTAAGCCATCAAATTATCCACATCATCAACTTTTAGCCGTCAACTATATAACCATTTCAAGTTATTTTTTTAAGTTAGCCTCTTGACTATTTACGCTAATTAAATCCCTGCATGTTCCTACAAATAACATCATATTCCAATCAATTTATATCCTTTTATTTTTTATAAAATAGAGTTATCGGAGAAATTTCCGCTGCAACGCGCGGGGTATCCTTCTAGTATAGAATTATGGGTTGATATTATAACGCCCATAAATTCCATCTGAACTACGTACGCCTTATGAAAGATAAAAAAGCTGTAGGTGAATGTTCCTCTCAATTATCATCACTCTCGAGGCTCGAGTGAAAAAATTTCATGCTAAAAAGTTTGTCCTTGTAATACTGTACTATGATTCATTTGTAGTTTTTGAGTTGAAATTTGGAAATTTGTATTATCATTGATTTGTGGTTTTTAAGTAGCAATTTGTAATATTTGAGACGTGCATTGCACGTGCAAACTTACTAGTGTACATAAGATGCCAGTATTCAGGAAAGGTGGTCAGAAAGGGAAACTTAAAACGGAGGCTCAGCTACATGCAATCATTTATTTGCAAACATTTAAAATTTATATTTAAATTTTTTATATCCAAACAAGATTCTAGAAAATCGTTTAAAAACATTCTTTCAAAAAAATTATATTCTAGGCTACACAAAAATAGAAAAAAATTATAATGAATATTGCATATTTCAAGACTATAAATTTGTTTGAGTTTTTTTAGTTTTGTGTAGCCTAGAATACAAATTAGATTGCATTCAGATTTTGCACCCTTGTAGCATACATCATTGGCTACCTCAAAAATTTTGTGTCAGTAATTTAAATTTTAAAACACGAATTTTGAGTGTTTGAAAATTAAGAGTTAAATGAAACTTTGCCTCCAAAACGCCACACTCAACAACGACTGCTTTACCCCTAAGAAAAGAAAACACTTGTGATTGTAATTTATGTCACTTAGTGTCAAGTTTTTCACTTTATCCAATATTCTTTGTTACCAACGCACGTGATGGATTATTCGCTGAAATTTTCTAAAACCTCTATGAGATGACTTCTGAAATAGGAATAATAATGCAAAAATATAAGCGAAGGCCGCTCATGTGCATTCCAACACCAAAATAGGGTTGTGGTGGGGGCATTTCCTGTTTATCACTCAACTGGTGCACTCAGAGTGCACGCACGCAGCCCTTCCCCTGGTTTGGGTTAGCCTTTTAGGGTCCAAATTAGGGATTTTTTTTGTATTTCCAAGTGGTTTCTATGGTTTGGTTCTTTTTTTATTTTTTTTTCATGTTTTTATATTTTTTTGTTTTCAGTATTCTTACTTTTCCTTATTTTGTCTATTCGGTATTCTCGCCTTGTATTTTCCAAGTAAGATTTTTTTGAAAAATCGTTCGAATAACATCAATGTTTATATTAGAAGATCATTTAAAAAATATTATTTTCAAAAATTTCATATTACTAAACCATTCAATTAATGTATATCTTATTTTTAATTTTTTTTCATAAACATAAATGATCATGTTAAAAAATAAAAGAAAACCGGACAGAAAATGAAAAAGGGGAAATGGAACATTACGTGCTATTGGGCCACATTGGGAGTGGCCCGTGAATGGAATCATGTGTGCGCTAGCTATTATGTCTCGCACCGAGCGAGATAAGGAGCTCCCACTAGCGGGCAGCAAAGGAAAAAATATTTTAGGGCTCGATCATTGATTTCCCTAGTGAAGTTGGAGCATTATTGTGGCATTGTGAAGACCAATTAAGACGATACCATGTGTGTTGTGCTTGTGCATCGGTACATGAAGGTGAATGCAATGCTGCTATACTTGGTAGCCGTGGCCCATCGTGCCTTGGAAGCAGAAAATAAAGACCATCCTGTCCGAAAAAATTATTTTGCTCTAAACTCCTAGCTAAAGCAGGCACCATGTGTACTACCTTACTACTTATGCAGGACCCTTTACTGTAGAAAATGTGCTGCCACAAATTCAGAACTCAATGACATAGGTCGGTCAAAATCTGCTTTTGGGGACACTGCCAAGATGAAGAATGTTTGCGAGATATAACTCACGGTGCAAGCGGGTGTGGGCTGTCCACAGCGCTGCAAAACTGAGCCCATTTAACTACTTATGCTAAAGCCCACATAATGTTAAGAAAAATAAACGAAATAGGTGGACCGGCCTGCAGTTGCCGCATAGTAGTGCGTACAACAACTAGAGAAAATAGGAGGGACCAAGACATAGGTCAGGTGCCTCCACGGAGCACCGCCGTCCCTTCGACCCTCCATCTCCTGGGTATCCTTAAAGAGCTCTAAGCTCCTAGAGTTCCGAGGTCCTCTCCTTGCTCTTGACATGGCGCTTGGTTGACCCTACCTGCCTGTGTGTTGTGCATGACGGTGGAACTGCCGCTCAAGGCGGTTCCCTCCCCTGTCCCCTACTCCCTCCCCTCAACCTTTCTCAGTCTCCCGAAAGACTCGCCTCCGGCCGCCGGGTCTCCTACCGCCTGCCTATCCTCCCCCTCCCCTCCCCTCCACACCCAATGCCCCGTACGTTATGCCTGACCTGCTGGTCGTCGGCGAGCTTGGCAGCGCCGCCGCGGAGCTCACGGACGCGACGGCCCGTCCTCTTTGAAGCTTCGAGCCGCCTTGGACTACTCTCTTGGATGACATCTGGATCTGCAGGCCGATTTTCTCTATGAGCTGCTGCTGGTCGCTTCCTCCCAGATCTTCTGTTGCCGGCGTCCGCCCCGACCACAGGTCGCACCGGTCGGAGGTATGGTCTCCTCTTCCTTCTCTCCTTCCCCATTTTTATTTTTAATGGTAATAACCATGAGCAAGCACGAATAGGGTGCCAATGGTTGGATAGATGGACCTGAATAATTTTTGTGGATGGATTGTGCATACAAATTGGATGATTTTCTCTGTCCAATGTTTGAATTCATATCTGTAGCAATGCAGCATCACGAGGATAATTAATTTCGTCTAATTTGATTGAAAGTATATATGCTCAGTAGGTTCACCAAAACTAAACGTGTGCACTGCATTATATAACCCCAACCGAGTGCAGACAATCCGATCCTGTTTAAACTCTCCTGATCGATGCCGAGTCCTCCCGCACATTCGGCCATGCGCTTCTTGATGCGGACCTCCCCTGTTTCGTGTTCTAGCATGCACATCAACCTCTCCCAACCTCAGCCACCATGAATCAACTACGTGACTCAGGCATCAGCTTTCCCTTTTGGCTAAAGAGCAAGCTTATGGTCTTGCCACGAGCAAACCCTAATCGTTTCTCTTTCCTTCTTCCTGAAAGAGAGGTGCTGCTTGCTTTCTTCCATCCTCTCGAAGAGTATCCTGATTAATTTTTATATTATATAATTGACTAAGTCTATCATCACCATAAATTAATTTTTGTTATCTTAGGGGATTCCATTGGTATTTTTTTCCAAAATTCCAAATTGTTTTTCTTGGATCTGCTTCGTGGATTGTGCAATGGGCATGGCCTCTACATCTGGTGATTAATAGTTCAAAATGTACTAATTGACTGTATCATTTTAATTCCTTTCTTTACTACTGGATCTCTATCCACGATGTTCTTCCCACAGTTATCAATGTCATTTTGGTTCCTGTAGGAGTTAATTATATGATGTTGTGTTCTCAGGTTTGCGTACTCTGGGTTTTTTACTAGGTGCTGATTGAAATTCACACCTAAGCAAAGTTTTATTCTGTTGTAAGAGAGATATATGGTAGATTTTGAGGAGAGATTTATGCAGCGGTCTTGAATTCCATCACATTGTGTGGTGTATCTGATTTGAGGGACATGACTATGTGCAATTAAAAGTAATAAGATGCGATTATAAAGTGGGAGAGATGGCAAGAGCGTGTGGTACGTACTGTAGTGCATGCATCGATAAAATGCATGAATTATCATGCTGCTACATTGCTTTACTTATTTATTAGGATGTCACTTGGAGAAGAATTTTAATTTGTAAATAGTCAGAGATATTATAGGCTGATTGACATTGATATTCTTTCAGCTAGAGAAGCTGGTACCATTCTACATGACAAAAAGGAAACTTAAGGATTGGAGGTGACTTATTTCAGTTAGAGAAGCTGGTGCCATTCTACATGACAAGAAGGAAACTTAAGGATTGGAGGTGATTTTCTTCGTTCTCAGTTCTGATCGATCATAGGCTTGCAAGTTGCAACTATTGTTACCCTCTCTGGTTCAAAATACTTGCCCAAAAATGGATGTATCTAGACATGTTTTAGTGTGTATGCTACATCTATTTTTGGAAAATTATTTTGAACTAGAGGGAGTACTTATTTTCTTAAGAAAATTATCGATACACCCACAACACTGTCAGAAAAAGCGGCACAGCAAGCTACACAGTGCCTTGTGCCATCCCTGAGTTCTGATGAGGTGGAGGCGGTGCTAGCGCAGTTCGTGTGTTCTATATATACCTGCGGCACCGTGGACATCTATTCTAAGTAGGTCAAGACCGGTGTGTGATACGTCCAAAATGTATCTACTTTCCCGAACACTTTTGCTATTGTTTTGCCTCTAATTTGTGTATTTTGGATGCAACTAACACGGACTAACGCTGTTTTCAGCAGAATTGCTTGTGTCTCGTTTTTGTGCAGAAATCCAACTTTCAGAAAAATCCTCGGAATTTATGCGAAAGGCCCTATTTTCCTAGAATACTGAGCCAGGTGGGGGCCCGAGGCCCCCACACACTAGGCCGGCGCGGCCCGGGGGGGGGCCGCCTTGTTGTGTGGGCGCCTCGGCGGCCCCCCGACGCTCTCCTCGGACTATATACGTCTTTGACCTAAAAACGCCAGGGGCACGTCGATATTTCCAAAGACCATCCAAACGCCGCCGCCATCGCGAAACTCCGCCTGGGACCGAAACTCCGCTCCGGCACTCGGGACGGGAATTGGAGGGGATCTTCACCGCCATCACCACCGACGCTCTCCGTCGACCAGCCATGTTTCCATCCATGTGTGAGTAATTCCCCGTTGAAGGGGATGGTAGGGATTGGATGAGATTGATCATGTAATAGTCACAAGATTGTTAGGGCATGGTGCCTAGTATCCGTAGATGTTACTTTTATGATATTGTTGCAACTTGTTATGCTTAATGCTTGTCACTAGGGCCCGAGTGCCATGATCTCAGATCTGAATATGTTATTGTTTCATCATGATATGCATTGTTTTATGATCTTACTGCAAGTTGTATACACACGTTGCCCGGAACCCGAGGCCCCAAAGTGACGAAATTGGGACAACCGGAGGGGAAGGCGGTGATGTGAGGATCACATGTGTTCACTGAGTGTTAATGCTTTGCTCCGGTACTCTATTAAAAGGAGTACCTTAATTTCCAGTAGTTTCCCTAGAGGCCCTGCTGCCACCGGCTGGTAGGACAAAAGATGTTGTATAAGTTTCTC
Organism: Lolium multiflorum; assembly: GCA_030979885.1. Taxonomy (NCBI): domain Eukaryota; kingdom Viridiplantae; phylum Streptophyta; class Magnoliopsida; order Poales; family Poaceae; genus Lolium; species Lolium multiflorum. The sequence goes on along the minus strand of CM061750.1, from coordinate 176,126,335 downwards.
ACTGCGAGCACGTACGACTATATATGGAACAAATGCCTATTGATTGATTAGTACTTGGATACCGCTTTATTATTACCTGCAAATGCCCTACCATGATTGTTACATGAATTCTCTCATCCATGCAACGCCCGTCATCCGTCCCCGTGCCTACAGTATTTTAATCCTGCTGTTTACTATAATCACTACCGCTGTCTTTATTTCACTGTTGTTATTTCACTATTCCTACCGCTATAAAACTGTTGTACGATAAACTCTTGCGAGCAAGTCTGTTTCAGTGCAGCTGAATTGACAACTCTTGTTAAGGCTTACAAGTATTCTTTGTCTCCCTTGTGTCGAATCAATAAATTGGGTAATACTTCCCTCGAAGACTGTTGCGATCCCCTATACTTGTGGGTCATCAAGACTATTTTCTGGCGGTTGCCGGGAGCATAGCTTTATTTGCAAGTTCACTTGGATTGATATTGTTCGCTGCAAACTCTCCATCATGGGTAAACCTCGCGATACTAAAGTCGTCATATTACCATCCACTACAAGAAAAGGTACAACTCGAGTACCTCTGCTCTTGATTCACCATCTGTGATAAGTCAACTTGTTTCACCACCACAAACTTCACGTGTTGGTATTTCTGCTGAATCTGAAAATTCCTCTGATAATTTTGATGATGCTTCTACTGTGTTTGATAATGCTGGTTCATTAGGTCCTTTTCTAGATGCTACGATTGCTAGGTCTAGACAAATTGAAATTACTGAAACTCCTAATGAAAATATTGTTACACCTGTTAATTCACCTGAGATTGATGATCTTGATGAAGATTATGTGGAACTTGATGATGATTTTATTGATAAATGCAATGCTACTACTAGTACAAGTAACCTTAAAAAGCTTATTGCACAACATGCTGTTAGATATAAACTGTCTCCTGATCCTAAATTTGCCACATCTCCTATAAACATTAAGGATAAAGATTATGACTTTTCTCTTGATTTATCTCATATATCTATTATTGAGAAAACACCTTTTTGTGGTACTGAAAAAGAAAGTGCTGTAGAGCACATGAATGAGCTTTCTACCTTAAGTAGCTTGTTTTCTGATGATGTTAAGATGCGTACTTATTTTGTTGCTAAGATTTTCCCTTTCTCATTAAAGGATGATGCTAAGGTTTGGTATAATAATTTGCCTCCTGATTCTATTGATAGTCCAAGTTGTTTGCTTGATGTTTTCTTTCGGAAATACTTTCCCGCTAGTGCTCAACATATGGCTCTGCAGAGAATTTATAGTTTTGATCAAGAAGATGGAGAGAAATTGCCTGAAGCTTGGGCAACATTTTGCTCTCTCATTAGAGCTCGGCCTGGACATGATTTGGAAAAACATGATTTACTTGATATATTTTATAGTGGACTAACCATTGAGTCTAGGGCATACCTGGATAGTTGTGCTGATTGTGTTTTCAGGAAGAGAACTCCGGACGAATGAAGAATTATTGGCAAAGATAAGCAAAAATCATGATGATTGGTCTACACCTGAACCAACTCCCACCAATACTGAAGAAGAGGGGTATGATTGAATTAAATGATGAAGATATGAGGGAAGCCAAGATATCTCTTATGGAGAAGGGTATTAAATCTGAAGATGTGAAGAATTTGCCTCCAATAGAAGACCTATGTGAGATAATTCCCCCTTCATCCACAATCGAGGTACATTCTCTTCAACGCTTTGATAGAGGAGATATTCCATATTCAAAACCTCCTGATCAATGTTTAGATGAATTTGATAATTATATTGTTAAGCAAAGTAATTTTAATATGAGAGTAGAGAATCATCTAATGGAAAATTCTCAAGCTATTAGTAAATTGCATGATATTGTGGAGAGAACCTCCAATGATGTTAAGATGCTTGTTAAACATTTTGATATGATTCAAACTCAAATTGATCAACTTACTAAAGTGCAAAATGACTTGTTAAAAAATAATCATGAAGAGAAACAAGTTTATGAAGTAACAACTAGAGGCGGTGTTTCTACCCAGGATCCTTTATATCCTGAAGGGCATCCCAAAAGAATTGAACAAGATTCTCAACGAACTAAAGAAATTAGTAGTCCTTCTAAGAAAAAGAAGAAGAAACATAAAACTGTTGTAGAATCCTCTGAACCTGTTAATGATCCTAATAGTATTTCTATTTCTGATGCTGAAACTGAAAGTGGTAATGAACATGATGAAGATAATGATAAGAATGATACTCCTGATAAAGAAGAAATTGAAAAAGAACCTGAAAAGCATGATAAAAATAAAAAGTTTACTAAAGAAGATTTTATTACAAAGAAACATGGTAATGAAAGAGAACCTTGGGTTCAAAAGCCAATGCCTTTTCCTGCTAAGAAACTGAAATCAAAGGAGGAGGAACATTATAATAAATTTTGTGATTGGATGAAACCTTTATTTTTGCAAATCCCTTTGACTGATGCTATTAAATTGCCTCCTTATTCAAAGTATATGAAAGATATTGTTTCTAACAAAAGGAAAATTCCCAATGAGGAGATTTCCACTATGCTCGCTAATTACTCCTTCAATGGTAAGGTTCCAAAGAAGTGGGAGACCTAGGTATACCGACTATTCCTTGTTCCATCAAGAATAATTATGTTAGAACTGCTCTATGTGATTTGGGAGCAGGAGTTAGTGTAATGCCTTTTTCTCTTTACAAGAGACTTGATTTAGATAAGTTGATACCAACTGATATATCTTTGCAAATGGCTGATAAATCTACTGCTATTCCTGTTGGTGTATGTGAAAATGTTCCTGTTCAAGTTACTCAACATTTCTTGATATTAACTGATTTTGTTGTGTTGGAAATGCCCGAAGATGAAAATATGTCCATTATTCTTGGAACACCCTTTCTTAATACTGCAGGGGCTGTTATTGATTGCAATAAAGGCAAGGTTACTTTCAATGTTGATGACAAGGAACATACTGTCTATTTTCCCAAGAGGATTGATAAAGTATATGGAGTTAATACAATTTTTAATGTGAAAACTATCAAAGTGGGATCCATTGATTGTCCTATATATGAGCCTAAAGAAGAATATCAAACTCTTGTGATTGGATCCGTATCAATTCAATATAAGGTAACATGATTGATTTGAGGTTTATTTCTTCTTATATCATATAAAATTTATTTGGTAGCAAGACTTGATCAACCTTGTTAACAAGTCTATTTTAATGCATAAGAGAGCTAAACAACATTTCTTTCTTTCTTTCTCCCTCCATTTGTTTTACTTGCTGTAGCACTTTTTGTTTTGCAATATGCTTTAGTTGTTTAAGATTTTGGAAATCATTTTCCGCAGTTATAATTAATTTAACACCCAGAAATGTGCATTTTTCGAAGTTCTCAAAAATTTACAAAAATTATACTGGTAGTCTTATTTTTCGAAGGAGCACCTGGGAGCACTGGGGATGACTGGGGCACCCTGCAGGCACCCCACCGGCCGGCGCGAAGAAGGGGCGCGCCACCCGGTGTGTGGGCCCCTCCTTGACCCACTTCATCATCCCTTTCACTCATTCTCTCTCTCTCCCGAAAAACTCGTACTCACTTTCTCTCACTCGCGTTCCTCAAGAACTCGCGATTTCTCGATCTCTTTGCTCACCAGATTTCCTGTCTGAAATTTGGCACATTTGCTCTCCGGATGTGACTCCTTTGATTATCCAATTAGAATTTTGTTTGGTTGAGTATATCTTGAATATTTTGCTGCTGTAGGTAACATGTTTAGTGAGCTTGCATGCTTGTTCTAAGTGGTAGAAACTAGTTTTGATGCATGTTTAGTACTCTAGCAAGTTCCTATAGTAGTTCCCCTCAATTATATACCTTGAAATCAAATTTTATAATGATTGTTGAAAATTTTTAGAAAATGGAAGGGAGTAGGCACCAACTAAATCAACAAGAATTGGAGGTGCAACAAGTCATGAGAGTTCACCGCGAAGAGGGAGTATACCCCTCTTATTACCCATGCACGATTTTATGCGGAATGCAGGAATCCTGCAAGATGTTCAAACACTGATTTCCAATGCAGGGTTGGAAGGTTTTACTGTTGGTGAACCTTACCAATATGCTAAACTAACGGTGTCGGTTGTGCAGGATTTCGAATTTCATCGGTCTCAAACTAACCCCATGGTCCGATACAAGATTTATAACAAAACTATCAACTTGCCTTTTAGTGATTTTTGTGCAGCAATTAGAGTGCCGCAGTGGGGATCCTGCGAGAAGGTCAGGGGAACGCCGCGGGAGCTCTCGAATCTTTATACAATGATTTGTCATGGGAGAAGCTTCTCCGATGATGGTGGTAAGATCAGTAACTTCAGCTATCCGCTACTTTGCTTATTTCGTTACAAAGTGCGTTCTTGCTAGAAAGAATGCAAGTAAGTTGTCTGTCCAAGATATGGCTTTCTTGGCTGCCGCTTTGCAACAGGATAGGACTTATAATTTGGGTGCTTTAATAGCTTGTAGAATTGCTACTAACCGTGAGAAGGGAGGAATTTGTGGGGGTCTTATCGCCTCTCGCTTATTAGCTATGCATGGTGTAGAACCTCACCATCTAGATATTCCGCTTTCCATGGAGAAACTTGATGTTGTTTCCATGATCAAACATGAGTTTATTTCAGATGCATCTAATTTGAACAACCTGTATTATAGGATAACTTTGTATAAGAAAAATTGGAGAATAACTAAGAAAATTGAAAAACTAGTACGATTGCTGCACCTGTTCTGCTTAACCTTGATGCCAGGAAAGGGTGGTCGATCACAGAAAATGAGCTAAATGCATACATAGAAAGAGAAGGCCATCATGCAAGCGACGGCACGGAGGAGACCGAGGAGCACCCCGACTCTTCATCCGATGCAACAAGCTCTTCATATCAACATTATGGTTATGTGGAGCCTCCACGACATTCTTCTGCGCAGGAGCCTTATTATCACTCCATGTACGATCCACCAGCGTGGAACCCCGACCCTCGTTGGGAATGAACTCCACTTAGGCCAAAAGCCTAAGCTTGGGGGAGGTATACCGGCATCACTCATTCTTTGCATATTATGTTTGCTGGATACTTGTACATACTTGTTTAGTTCTTAGAGTGGTTTTCTAATGAGAGGGAGATGATATTTGGGAAAGTGCTGTCCAAAAACAGATTCTGTGCTGTTACCAAAAAAATTCGTACGCACAGCCAGGACGTTATTTTGAGTTGAAAATTTTTGAGCATGTGCCCCAGATTGTTATCTAACTTTCATTAGTTGAACACTTTTTGAGCTGAGCAATGGAAGATTTTTGTTAATTTCGATTTCTGTACTGCTGTCAGGTTTTGGCAGATTTCTGCCATCCCTTTTCTGTGTTTCGTTAGTTTGCATTCTCTTGTTTTCGCTTTGTTTCTTTCCTAAAACACAAAAAGACCAAAAATATTTCTGTTGTTTCTCTTCACCATTTGTTTATTTGGTTCTTTGCTCTTATTTTACTTTATTTGCTATCGTTGGTTTGCTATGAGAAAACCCAAAAAGATTTTGCTTTGTTTTCTTGTTTCCTTTTGTTCTTGTTTCTAACCCGAAAACACCAAAAATATTTGTTGTTCTTCTTTGGTTTTGTAAATTTCATTAGGAGGAGTCTCCGGTGGTTGGAGCTTGGTTTCATTTCATATTATTATTCAAGCTGCACAAGTGAAAGGCAATAATGACGATCTATGGCAATTTGACTGTGGTAAGAGGCTGGTATGAACTCTATTTGTTTTCATTTTTGCACATATACTCATCCATGTGATCATGCTTAGTTGGTTCATATGAGGTATATGTCATTTAATGAAAGTCTAGTAGTTTATGATCTCTCATAATTAGTTCCAATTTATTAATAATGAGTAGCATGTCATGGATATTTGCTTGCATTGTTTTATTCATAGATCGGTATGACATTGTGGTATCCTCCTCTGAATAATTCACTTGAATCGACTTGGCACATGCTCACACATGCATATGACTAAACAAAAGTCAATTAAGCCTCGCTGATCTACTTTGTTTCAGAGTTCTTGTGTCACTTTTATGCCTCCGTTAATTTTATTTTGTTGCAAGCATGATTATGACAGTTATTGCTCTCTTGATTGTCGCTTCCCAGTCTATTGCTAGCCTCCACTTGTACTGAGCGGGAACGCTGCTCGTGCTTCCAAACACCTGAAAACAAAGTTATTCCAAAGTGTCCACCATAAATACCTATGCATGGCATTTCAAACCATTCCAAGTAAATTCTCATGTGCTACCTTTAAACCTTCAAACTACTTCTCAATTTGTGTTAATGTTTTATAGCTCATGAGGAAATATGTGGTGTTTCATCTTTCAACCTTTTCATTTACTCCGGACAGACTTTCACCAATGGACTAGTGGCACATCCGCTTATCCAATAATCTGCAAAAAGAGCTGGCAACGGGGTTCCCAGCCCCAATTAATCAACCTTCATTAATAATTCTCTTGTTTTGCTCTGATTCATCAGTAAGCAACTTAACCTGCAAATAGACACTTCCCCATGGTATGTGAATGTTGGAAGGCACCCGGTTAGCCATGGCTTGTGTAAGCAAAGGTTGGGGGGAGTGTCATCCATAATGAAACTAAAATACATGTGTAAACAAAAGAGAAGAGGGATGATCTACCTTGCCGGTAGAGATGATGTCCTTCATGGGAGCCGCTCTTGAAAGTCTGTTGGCGAGGTGGTTAGAGTACCCACTATCATTCGTTGACAACAACAAACACCTCTCAAAATAATTTTACTTCTGTTTTGAAAATGAAAAGCTCTAGCGCATGTTAATCCCTGCTTCCCTCTGCGTCAATCTTACTTTTATGTTGAGTCACCATCCTTTCTTTGAGCACCTTCTTGAGAGCATGACTGTCATTCTTAGTATAATATGCTTGTCCCAAAATATGATTAGCTGTGGTATGACTTTGATGCTTTTATCTTTGACAAATTTACTTCTAGTCTTTCTATGAACTTCAGAGGTGCCTGGGCATTTATGTTTTGCTACAAATACAGCAAGCGAGATACCAATTTATCATATCCTTCTATGAACATTGCAATCTGCTTATTGAAGTGCTTCATGATGCTTGTTATTAGTTTGTTGGTATCTCTTTTATGATTGACACAATTACTAGATGACTTTATTTGCATGTACCTTATTATGAATTGCTTAAGCACTTGCCATATCATGAGAATATTTACATCATATGAACAAATGTGTTCGTGAAAGTTCTTTTATCGCACTCAGTTGTTAACTGAATTGCTTGAGGACAAGCAATAAGCTAAGCTTGGGGGAGTTGATACGTCCAAAACGTATCTACTTTCCCGAACACTTTTGCTATTGTTTTGCCTCTAATTTGTGTATTTTGGATGCAACTAACACGGACTAACGCTGTTTTCAGCAGAATTGCTCTGTGTCTCGTTTTTGTGCAGAAATCCAACTTTCAGGAAAATCCTCGGAATTTATGCGAAAGGCCCTATTTTCCCATACCGACGGAGCCGAAGGGCAAGCCAGGTGGGGGCCCGAGGCCCCCACACCCAGGCCGGCGCGGCCTGGGGGGGCGCCGCCTTGTTGTGTGGGCGCTCGGCGGCCCCCGACGCTCTCCTCGGACTATATACGTCTTTCAACCTAAAAACGCCAGGGCACGTCGATATTTCCGAGACCATCCAAGACGCCGCTGATACGTCGCAAACGTATCTATAATTTCTTATGTTCCATGCTACTTTATTACAATACTTGAATGCTTTATACATACTTTACAGCATTATTATACATTTTCCGCACTAACCTATTAACAAGATGCCGATGCCAGTTGTTGTCATTTTTTGGTTTCAGAAATCTTAGTAAGGAAATATTCTCGGAATTGGACGAAATCAACGCCCGGGGCCTATTTTTACACGAAGCTTCCAGAAGACCGAAGAGGAAACGAGGGGCCACGAGGCGACGACACGCAGGCGGCGCGGCCCAAAGAGGCCGCGCGGCCCGTTGTGTCGCCACCTCGTGTGGCCCCCTGACCTACCCCGCCACTTAAAGCCTCCGTCGCGAAACCCCCGTACGAGAGCCACGATACGGAAAACATTGCGAGAGGCCGCCGCCGCGAATCCCATCTCGGGGGATTCGGGAGATCGCCTCCGGCACCCCCGAGAGGGGAATCATCAGGAGGGCTCTACATCATCATGCCCGCCTCCGGATTGATGCGTGAGTAGTTCATCCTTGGACTATGGGTCCATAGCAGTAGCTAGATGGTTGTCTTCTCCGCTTGTGCTATCATTGTTATAGATCTTGTGAGCTGCCTAACATAATCAAGATCATCTATTTGTAATGGTACATGTTGTGTTTGGCGAGATCCGATGAATATAGAATATTATGTTAAGTTGATTATCAATCTATCATATATGTGGTGTTTATGTTCTTGCATGCTCTCCGTTGCTAGTAGAGGCTGGCCAAGTTGATACTTGTAACTCCAAGAGGGAGTAGTTATGCTCGATAGTGGGTTCATGCCTCCATTTAACTGGGACAGTGACAAAGTTCTAAGGTTGTGGATGTGTTGCTACTAGGGATAAAACATTGATGCTTTGTCTAAGGATATTTGTGTTGATTACATTACGCACCATACTTAATGCAATTATCTGTTTACAACTTAATACCGGAAGGTTCGGATGATAACCAGGTGGATTATTTAGGCATAGATGCATGTCGGATAGCGGTCTATGTACTTTGTCGTAATGCCCTGATTAAATCAGATAGTAATCATCGTTGATATGTATTGAATCTTTATTTGTCAATTGCTCGCATGTAATTTGTTCACCCCATGTTAGTTATCTTATTGGAGAGACACCTCTAGTGAACTGTGGACCTCGGTCCATTCTTTTACATCTGAATACATTCTACGCTTTTTGTTCTTTGCAAACAAACACCATCTTCCACTCGATACGCTTAATCCTTTGTTTTCAACAAGCCGGAGAGATTGACAACCTCACTGTTACGTTGGGACAAAGTACTTTGATTGTGTTGTGCAGGTTCCACGTTGGCGCCTTTCCACGGTGTTGCGCCGCACTACATTCCTCCACCAACAACCTTCACGTGCTTCTTGGCTCCTACCGGTTCGATAACCTTGTTTCTTTCGAGGGAAAACTTGCTCCGTGCGCATCATACCTTCCTCTTGGGGTTCCCAACGGACGTGTACATCTGCGCGCATCAAGCACTTTTTCTGGCGCTCGTTGCTCGGGGAGATCAAGACACGCTGCAAGGGGAGTCTCCACTTCCAATCTCTTTACTTTGTTTTTGTCTTGCTTTATTTTATTTACTACTTTGTTTGCTGCACTTAAACAAAACACAAAAAATTAGTTGCTAGCTTTACTTTATTTACTATCTTGTTCTCTATATCAAAACACAAAAAAATTTAGTTACTTGTCTTTACATTATTTGCCTAGTTTACTTTACTATTGTTATAATGGGTACTCCTGAAAATACTAAGTTGTGTGACTTCACTAGCACAAATAATAATGATTTTATATGTACCCTATTGCTCCACCTGCTACTACAGCAGAATTCTATGAAATTAAACCTGCTTTATCGAATCTTGTTATGAGAGAGCAATTTTCGGTGTTAGTACTGATGATGTTGCTGCCCATCTTAATAATTTTGTTGAACTTTGTGAAATGCAAAAGTATAAGGATATACATGGTGATATTATAAAACTGAAATTGTTTCCTTTCTCATTAAGAGGAAGAGCTAAAGATTGGTTGCTTTCTTTGCCTAAGAATAGTATTGATTCATGGACTAAGTGTAAAGATGGTTTTATTAGTAAATATTATCCTCCTGCTAAGATTATATCTTTGAGAAGTAGCATAATGAATTTTAAACAATTTGATAATGAACATGTTGCTCAAGCATGGGAGAGAATGAAATCTTTGGTAAAGAATTGCCCAACCCATGGATGACTACTTGGATGATCATCCAAACCTTTTATGCAGGATTGAATTTTTCCTCGAGGAACCTATTGGATTCTGCTGGAGGTACTTTTATGCCCATCACCCTGGGCGCCGCGACTAAATTACTTGATGATATGATGATCAATTACTCTGAATGGCACACTGAAAGAACTCCTCAAGGTAAGAAGGTAAATTCTGTTGAAGAAACCTCTTCTTTGGGTGATAAGATTGATGCTATTATGTCTATGCTTGCAAATGGTAGATCTCATATTGATCCTAATAATGTTCCTTTAGCTTCATTGGTTGCTCAAGAAGAAAATGTTGATGTGAATTTCATTAAAAAAATAATTCAACAACAATGCTTATAGGAATAATTATGGTAACAACAACTTTAGGCCATATCCTTCTAATAATGGTAATGGTTATGGTAATTCTTATGGTAATTCTTACAATAATAATAAGAGTGTACCCTCTGGTCTTGAAGTGATGCTTAAAGAATTTATTAGTACACAAACTGCTTTCAATAAAACTGTTAAAGAAAAGCTTGATAAAATTGATATTCTTCCTTCTAAGGTCGATAGTCTTGCTCTTGATGTTGATCTTTTAAAATTGAAAGTTATGCCTGAGAAAGTTGAAGATGCTAGGTTTGCTAAAACAAATGCCATCCAAGTTAGAACTAATGACAATATTAGATTGTTGGCTGAATTGCATGCTAGGTGGGATAGAGAAGAAAAAGAAAAACTTGCTAAAGAAAATAATGTAGCTAAAGTATGGACTATTACCACCACTAGTAATGTTGATTCTTCACATGTTGCTGCACCTCCTACTATCAATGGTAAAATAATTGGTGTTGGCAATGTTTCTACTCTAGTGCAAAGCGCACAAAATTGCTGAAACTAGAAACTGTTTGTGATAAACTGAAATCTTTCAAAATATTGGTGACAATGATTCCATTGCTGTAGAACATAATGGTTTAGATTTTGATGATTGTCATATTACTAAAGTTATAAAGTTCTTACAAAAACTTGCTAGAAGTCCCAATGCTAGTGCTATAAATTTAGCCTTTACAAAACACATTACAAATGCTCTCATTAAAGCTAGGGAAGAGAAATTGAAACTTGAAGCCTCTATTCCTAGGAAGTTAGAAGATGGTTGGGAGCCCATCATTAAAATGAAATTCAATGACTTTGAGTGTAATGCTTTATGTGATCTTGGTGCAAGTATTTCTGTTATGCCTAAAAAGATTTATGATATGCTTGACTTGCCACCATTGAAGAATTGTTATTTGGATGTTAATCTTGCTGATAATGTTAAAAAGAAACCTTTGGGGAGGATTGATAATGTGCGCATTACGGTTAACAATAAGCTTATCCTCGTTGATTTTGTTGTCTTGGATATCGAATGCAATGCATCTTGTCCTATTGTATTGGGAAGACCTTTTCTTCGAACCGTTGGTGCTGTTATTGATATGAGAGAAGGTAATATTAAATATCAATTTCCTCTCAAGAAAGGTATGGAACACTTCCCTAGAAATAAAATGAAATTGCCTTTTGATTCTATTATTAGAACAAGCTATGATGTTGATGTTTCTTCTCTTGATGTTACTTGATTTGCACTTTCTGCGCCTAGCTGAAAGGCGTTAAAGAAAAGCACTTCTTGGGAGATAACCCATGTTTTATTTTATTTACTGTATTGTTGAGTCTTGGAAGTTGTTTACTACTGTAGCAACCTCTCCTTATCATGTTTTTGTGCCAAGTAAAGTCTCTATGTTAAAGTTGATGCTAGATTTGGGATCGCTCCGCAGAAACAGCATTGCTGTCTGTCACGAATTCTGGCATAAGTCTCTGTAAAAAAATCGAAAAAATATGCAAATTTACGAGCATGATCCTCAGATATGTACGCAACTTTCATTAGTTTTGAGTTTTTCCATTTGAGCAAGTTAAGTGCCCCTTTCAGATGCATCATTACGGACTGTTCTGTTTTTGATAGATTCTGTCTTTTATTTCGCATTGCCGCTTTTGCTATGTTGAATGAGTTTCTTTGTTTCATTAACTTTCAGAAGCTTTGTGCAATGTCCAGAAGTGTTAAGAATGATTGTGTCAGCTCTGAATATGTGAATTTGTGGTTATGCACTAACCCTCTCATGAGTTTGCTAGAAGTTTGTGTGAAGGAAGTTTTCAAGGGTCAAGAGAAGAGGATGATATATTATGATCAAGAAGAGTGAAAGGTCTAAGCTTGGGGATGCCCCGGTGGTTCATCCCTGCATATTTTAAGAAGACTCAAGCATCTAAGCTTGGGGATGCCCAAGGCATCCCCTTCTTCATCGACAACATTATCGTCACTTCTAGTGAAACTATATTTTTATTCCGTCACATTCTTATGTTCTTTACTTGGAGCGTCGGTTTGCTTTTATTTTTGTTTTGTTTTGAATAAAGTTGGATCCCGCCATTCTTATATTGGAGATATTACGCTCCGCCTTTTCTTATGGAACACTTGTGTTCTTAATTGTGCTTTAATGTTCATGGCGAAGCCTTATTGCTTCGTTAGATTGCTATTTGGTTGGAATTGGAAAATATTGCATATGGTTTGACAATTTGGCAATTGTTTGAGCTCTCATAGATCATGTTTAAGCCCTTGCATCATGTAGTTTAATCTATTGATGAAGAACTACCATAGAGCTTGTTTAATTTAGTTTGCATGATTGTTCTCTCTAAGTCTAGATATTTTCGGGTAAAGTGTTTGAACAACAAGGAAGACAGTGTAGAGCCTTATAATGCTTGCAATATGTTCTTGTGTGAGTTTTGCTGTACCTGTTCATACTTGTGTTTCCTTCAAACAACCTTGCTAGCCCAAACCTTGTACTGAGAGGAAATGCTTCTCGTGCATCCAAACACCTTGAGCCAAAATCCATGCCATTTGTGTCCACCATATCTACCTACTATGTGGTATTTTTCTGCCATTCCAAAGTAAATTACTTGAGTGCTACCTTTAAAATTTCATTCCTCTACCTTTACAATATATAGCTCATGGGACAAATAGCTTAAAAACTATTGTGGTGATGAATATGTAGTTATGTGTCTTAATTCTTATAAGTTGCTTGTTGAGCGGTAACCATGTTTTCTGGGGACGCCATCAACTTTATCTTTGTTGGATATCATGTGAGATGCTATGCATGTTCGTCTTGTCCGAAGTAAGTGGACTTCATGATCAAATGGTTTGAGTATGCATATGTTAGAGAAGAACATTGGGCCGCTAACTAAAGCCATGTATCATGGTGGAAGTTTCAGTTTGGACATACAACCTCAATCTCTTATGAGAATATTAACGTTGTTGAATGCTTAAGCATTAAAAAGAGGAGTCCATTATCTGTTGTCTATGTTGTCCCGGTATGGATGTCTAAGTTGAGAATAATCAAAAGCGAGAAATCCAATGCGTGCTTTCTCCTTAGACACTTGTACGCGGCATAGAGGTACCCCTTTGTGACACTTGGTTGAAGCATATGTTATGCGATGAGAATCCGTGTTTCCGAGCTAAGTAGGACAAGGTGCGAGCACTATTAGTACTCTATGCATGAGACATGCAACTTGTAGGAAGTATTATGCATAGCACATATGAATTATTACTACCGTTGACAAAATTGTTTCTATGTTTTCAAAACAAAAGCTCTAGCACAAAAACAATAATCCATGCTTCCCTCTGCGAAGGGCCAATCTTTTACTTTATTGTTGAGTCAGTTTACCCACTTCTTTCTATCTTAGAAGCAAACACTTGTGTTAACTGTGTGCATTGATTCTTACATGTTTACTTATTGCACTGTTATATTACTCTATGTTGATAAATATCCATGAGATATACATGTTACAAGTTGAAAGCAATTGCTGAAACTTAATCATCCTTGTGTTGCTTCAATGCATTCTACTATGAATTTATTGCTTATGAGTTAGCTCTTATGCAAGTCTTATTGATACTTGTCTTGAAAGTACTATTCATGAAAAGTTTTGCTATATGATTCATTTGCTTAGTCATTATCTTTGTTAGCAATCTTTTGTTCAGATCACTCCATTCATCTCATATGCTTTACAATAATGTTGATCAAGATTATGTTGGTAGCATGTCACTTCAGAAATTATTTGTGTTATCGTTTACCTACTCGAGGACGAGTAGGAACTAAGCTTGGGGATGCTTGATACGTCGCAAACGTATCTATAATTTCTTATGTTCCATGCTACTTTTATTACAATACATGAATGTTTTATACATACTTTACAGCATTATTATACATTTTCCGGCACTAACCTATTAACAAGATGCCGAAGTGCCAGTTGCTGTTTTTGGTTTCAGAAATCCTAGTAAGGAAATATTCTCGGAATTGACGAAATCAACGCCCGGGGGCCTATTTTTACACGAAGCTTCCGAAGACCGAAGAGGAAACGAGTGGGGCCACGAGGCGACGACACGCTAGGCGGCGCGGCCCGAGCTGGCCGCGCGCCCTGTTGTGTCGCCACCCGTGTGGCCCCTCGACCTACCCTTTCGCCTACATAAAGCCTCCGTCGCGAAACCCCTGTACCGAGAGCCACGATACGGAAAACATTACGAGAGGCCGCCGCCGCGTAATCCCATCTCGGGATTCAGAGATCGCCGGCACCCTGCGGGAGAGGGGAATCATCACCGGAGGGGCTCTACATCATCATGCCCGCCTCCGGATTGATGCGTGAGTAGTTCATCCTTGGACTATGGGTCCATAGCAGTAGATAGATGGTTGTCTTCTCCGCTTGTGCTATCATTGTTATAGATCTTGTGAGCTGCCTAACATGATCAAGATCATCTATTTGTAATGCTACATGTTGTGTTTGGCGAGATCCGATGAATATAGAATATTATGTTAAGTTTATTATCAATCTATCATATATGTGTTGTTTATGTTCTTGCATGCTCTCCGTTGCTAGTAGAGGCTATGGCCAAGTTGATACTTGTAACTCCAAGAGGGAGTAGTTATGCTCGATAGTGGGTTCATGCCTCCATTTAATCTGGGACAGTGACAGAAAGTTCTAAGGTTGTGGATGTGCTGTTGCTACTAGGGATAAAACATTGATGCTTTGTCTAAGGATATTTGTGTTGATTACATTACGCACCATACTTAATGCAATTGTCTGTTGTTTACAACTTAATACCGGAAGGGATTCGGATGATAACCTGAAGGTGGATTATTTAGGCATAGATGCATGCTGGATAGCGGTCTATGTACTTTGTCGTAATGCCCTGATTAAATCACATAGTAATCATCGTTGATATGTATTGAATCTTTATTTGTCAATTGCTCGCCTGTAATTTGTTCACCCAGCATGTTAGTTATCTTATTGGAGAGACACCTCTAGTGAACTGTGGACCCCGGTCCATTCTTTTACATCTGAATACATTCTACTGCTTTTACTGTTCTTTACAAACGAACACCATCTTCCACTCGATACGCTTAATCCTTTGTTTTCAGCAAGCCGGTAAGATTGAAAACCTCACTGTTACGTTGGGACAAAGTACTTTGATTGTGTTGTGCAGGTTCCACGTTGGCGCCGGTTTCACTGGTGTTGCGCCGCACTACATTCCTCCACCAACAACCTTCACGTGCTTCTTGGCTCCTACTGGTTCGATAACCTTGGTTTCTTTCTGAGGGAAAACTTTGTGCGCATCATACCTTCCTCTTGGGGTTCCCAACGGACGTGTACATCTACGCGCATCGCCGCCGCCATCGCGAAACTCCGCCTCGGGACCAGAAACTCCGTTCTGGCGCCGGGACGGGGAATTGGGGGGATCTTCACCGCCATCACCACCGACGTCTCTCCATCGACCAGCCATGTTTCCCCCATCCATGTGTGAGTAATTCCCCCGCTGTAGGCTGAAGGGGATGGTAGGGATTAGATGAGATTGATCATGTAATAGTCACAAGATTGTTAGGGCATGGTGCCTAGTATCCGTAGATGTTACTTTTATGATATTGTTGCAACTTGTTATGCTTAATGCTTGTCACTAGGGCCCGAGTGCCATGATCTCAGATCTAAACTTGTTATTGTTTCATCATGATATGCATTGTTTTATGATCTTACCTGCAAGTTGTATACACACGTTGCCGTCCGGAACCCGAGGCCCCAAAGTGACAGAAATTGGGACAACCAGAGGGGAGGCGGTGATGTGAGGATCACATGTGTTCACGGAGTGTTAATGATTTGCTCCGGTACTCTATTAAAAGGAGTACCTTAATTTCCAGTAGTTTCCCTAGAGGCCCGGCTGCCACCGGCTGGTAGGACAAAAGATGTTGTACAAGTTTCTCATTGCGAGCACGTACGACTATATATGAAACACATGCCTATTGATTGATTAGTACTTGGATACCGCTCTATTATTACCTGCAAATGCCCTACCATGATTGTTACATGAATTCTCTCATCCATGCAACGCCCGTTCATCCGTCCCTGTGCCTACAGTATTTTAATCCAGCTGTTTACTATAATCACTACGATGTCTTTATTTCACCGTCGCTGTTATTTCACTATTCCTACCGCTATAAAATTGTTGCTACTCGATAAACTCTTGCGAGCAAGTTCTGTTTTCAGGTGCAGCTGAATTGACAACTCCGTTGTTAAGGCTTACAAGTATTCTTTGTCTGCCTTGTGTCGAATCAATAAATTGGGTAATACTTCCCTCGAAGACTGTTGCGATCCCCTATACTTGTGGGTCATCAGTGTGTTTCTTTCCCCAATTTTGGGGTCCTCATGTTCATTTTGGATTCACCATTCCTGTAAACAATATGTCCTTCATTTGATGTTTTCTTGATTTTTTTTTTATCTAGGGTGTAAGATTGCTCAAAGATTTTGTTGTCATTGTAGGTTTTGAACTTTCAGTTATTGGACATGAATGTGATGCATCATTTCTTTTTAATCTTGATACCTGTAAGAAATACCAAAGGCATCATTCTTATGTAAAATGTAAAACATGTTGTTGAGCTGAAAGATAATAACTAAAAATGAATCAACAAATGGCCATGCTTGGATTTGGATCGACAATTAAATGCTTGCAGAATGTGAAGTGGACATTCTATTTTCAGGTTCTCGAGATTAGGATCTTATATTATTAGGAGCTCTGCTTTTTTTAAGAGGAATTAGCAGCTCTGCTTATACGTAAATTTTATATGCGTATTAAACCACAAAGGTTCTGATTACTTTCAATTCAGTTGTTGTCGTAATAAATAGTTCAGATTCAAATTAGGTCAATTCACATGCTCGACTCTGAATTGTTACAAAATATCTATCTGTCTTGACAACATCTATGAGGAAAGTTTAATTTTCTATCCTCATCAATATGTGAGACAACCTTCTGTGCTTAGTTAAAGAAAAACATGAACCGTTGATATTTTTTCTCCTTCCATGCAGACCTACGATCTTGTTTCATTGTGGAGTGGTTCTTACAGGGAATCAGATGTGCTCGCAGACTCTGCAAGATCTTATATACAAATCTTATATACACAACTCTCATCCTAACCTCCTCACTTGAAGCATGGTAGCAGTGCAGTGACACACAGAGAATGGGTTTGCAATTCGAATGGGTTTGCACTGCCATCACTTGAGAGCCGAGAGGAATAACTCTGCATGAAAATCAATTGTTCATATTCCTTTGCATTGGATATTGCATTGACAATAGTTTTTTTATTGACCACTTTATTTATGCACCAAAACTTGTGAACAAAACATGTACGGTAGAGATTTTATTTACATCTTGAGTTATATCTGAAATTGATTTAGATTAGGGGTTATCCGTTAATGAGGCATGCAACAATTTTCTTAGTTATATGGTGGAAAGGGTGCACTGTGGAAAGATCCATTCAAGAAAATAATGTTTGTGTTCTTTGTGCAACATATGAAGAAGTTTATGGCCTGCATCGGTTACTGTGTTTCTATTCATTGTTAAATTGGTTCTTGGTTTTATGACAATACATATCCTTTGATTGTACCTAAGCATTGCCAAATGTCAAAGATATACTATGTTTTACATTGCTAAATTGGGGCAGTTCTATCCACACATCATTCTATTTTATTTGACCATTGCCTAATATCAGCCGGTTCCAACAGTCCCTGCCACCAACTCAGCTTTGTTTCGGCCTGCTCGATATGACCTAGGCGCCTTACCTTTACCACGGGTGCGATAGCTACTGCTTGCAGATATCTGATTTCTGCAATCAGAGCCCCAGCATAGCACCGACGCCTCTCATTGGTGTTGCCACAGCCAGACTCTCTCATTGGTGTTGCTGCAACCAAGCTCCTTGGGTCATTCTCCCTACCTATTATTATTCATATTCTGAAGTTTGTCTTAATTTTCACGCGTGTATTGTAGCTTAAGGAACAATAAGTTCTTATTGTCGTGTCAGATTCCAGAAATACATAACAAGTTCATCAATTGAGCAGTCTTGCAGAATACGTGACGCGAACAGAAAGCTTCCATTTGATTGTTTTTGTTTGATGGTTACTTGAATGGTACGGTTAGGCTAAGTAGAAGCAACGACCGGACTGAAGAATACAATGCAAATGGTCTCTGAAATTTTGGAGTATGGTATATTCTGAATTCTTGCTGGGTATATAAGGAAAGAGGCTATGACATGAAAAAATCTACTGAAGTTGGTATTTTCTTATAGAGGTTACATATATGGTTGTTTGCCCTATTGGTCCGTGGATTGTTTACTAACTATACTTTTCTACTCCTTGCAGATAATTTGCTTCAGTTCAACAGATTACCGGGTGAAACATCCATATTGTTTATCTTAAGATATATTGCACGTGACTGTGCCCTTTCATGTAATCTCTGAAATTTCTGAGCCTAATTTCCAAATTTTTGATGGTTGGGAAGGAGAAGTCAGTGAGGATCACAAATTGTTCCGTAAAAATGAAATTCTGTTTTATTTCAAGGCTATAAATTTATTTATAATTTTTCTCACTAGAATTATCTATTATTTCTGTTGTTTCAAGGCTATAAATTCATTTATAATTTCCGTAAAAATAAACATACTATACATATATCATATTTTTTTTAAAAATGCATGGAGCGGAAAGCGGGCACGGCAAAGCGCGCTAGGTCCTTCTAATCCTTATAAAAAGACCGACCTTGGGTAAGGTCCGTTTCCGTGAGCTCACGGACAGCTAGACAATAACGTGACGACGCGTGGCAGGTTTGGAGCCGCTGATCCCTTTCAGCCCCGTACATAGGCGTCTGGTTGTACGTGCAGAGCCCTTGCCGCGTATACGCATGCGCGAGCAAGTACCGGACGAGGAGCTCGCGAGTACCGACCAAACGAGCGAGCGAACGATTTGCTAGCTCATGCAGCTAGCTAGCTAGTACTCGTATTAGCACGTATTAGCACGTACTATGTACCACAGTTTCGGTCTACAAAGTACGAAACAAAAGAATTATACACGAACCAAATTACGAGTACAACGTAGCACGAATACAGTCGCGTACACGAATAGGGACAGTCGCGCGCACGAGCAGTTACATTTGCGCACACGAGCAAGTACATGTAAAGAAGTACAGTCACACACACAAGAAGATACAGTCGCGCACACGACCAGGTACAGTCACGCACACGAGCAAGTACATGTAAAGAAGTGCGGTCGCGCACACGAGCAAGTACAGTCGCGCACACAAGCAGGTACAGTCGCGCGTATGAGCAAGTACAGGTACAGTCATGCACACGAGCGAGTACTAGTACAGAAGTACAGTTGCGCACACGAGAAACTACTGGTACAAAAATACAGGTACAGTGACGCGCACGAGTAAGTACAAATATTGTGCAAATGGAAAAACTGCATCAAATACACTAAAAACATAACCCGAATTCTAATTATTGCTAGGGCACTGTGTTGTCTTACAAAGTGCTCCCGGTTTGTGTCCGTTGGATCTCCATCTAACGGTACATCTAAATGAGTGGGTGATTTGGGAATCATGTGCTGCACGTGGCCAGGCTGTAACCCAGTAAATTCATCTTTGGTCTTTTCATCTCGCCTAGTCTTCGTCTGCAAATCCACCCTCTCTCTCGTCTCTCCCAACGCAAGGAACCGGAGACGGTGGTGGTGCGCAACCGCCGGCAACTCACCCGCCCGGCCCCGACGCGCTCGACCTCTGCCGGCAACTGAGCCGCCCAGCCCCGGCGCCTACAACCGCAGCCTAGACTTAGCCGCACGGCTAGGCACAACCGATCTCCGCCGGCGACTAACCGGCCAGGCCTTGGCACGCACGATCTCCTGCGGGCGCGCGGATGGAGGCGGCGTTCGACCTTGCAGCTGATCTATACCGCGACGGTGATACGTCTCAAACGTATCTATAATTTCTTATGTTCCATGCTACTTTTATGGCAATACTTGAATGTTTTATACATACTTTACAGCATTATTATACATTTTCCGGCACTAACCTATTAACAAGATGCGAAGCGTCAGTTGCTGTTTTCTGTTTTTGGTTTCAGAAATCGTAGTAAGGAAATATTCTTGGAATTGGACGAAATCAACGCTCAGGGTTCTATTTTTACACGAAGCTTCCAGAAGACGGAGGGGGAAAGGAAGTGGGGCCACGAGGCGCCGACACACTAGGGCGGCGCGGCCTGGCCCCTGGCCGCGCGGCCCTGTTGTGTGGGGCCCTCGTGTGCCCCCCGACCTACCCTTTCGCCTACTTAAAGCCTTCGTCGCGAATACCCCGCCCGAGAGCGACGATACGAAAACCTTCCAGAGACGCCGCCGCCGCAATCCCATCTCGGGATTCAGGAGATCGCCTCCGAACCCTGCCGGAGAGGGGAATCATCACCGGAGGGCTCTACATCATCATCCGCCTCCGGATTGATGCGTGAGTAGTTCATCCTTGGACTATGGGTCCATAGCAGTAGCTAGATGGTTGTCTTCTCCGCTTGTGCTATCATTGTTTAGATCTTGTGAGCTGCCTAACATGATCAAGATCATCTATTTGTAATGCTACATGTTGTGTTTGGTGGGATCCGATGAATCTAGAATACTATGTTAAGTTGATTATCAATCTATCATATATGTGTTGTTTATGTTCTTGCATGCTCTCCGTTGCTAGTAGAGGCTCTGGCCAAGTTGATACTTGTAACTCCAAGAGGGAGTAATTATGCTCGATAGTGGGTTCATGCCTCCATTTAATCTGGGATCGTGACAGAAGGTTCTAAGCACTGGCGGCGCCAGGGGTATGGCCCTGTATTCCCGTGAATACCAATAGAAATCGGACCCAAAAAAATTTGTATTAGTTTGGCCCATAGCCCAACACAGGTCAGCCCATCAGGCAACACAAGTCCACTCGTATCCAGCTCGTGTCGCTCGTTCCGTCGTCGCTCGTATCCAGCGAGACAGCGAGTCGAACAGAGACCGCTGGCGAGGGCGCGAGGCGAGAACCCTAGGCGGCGGGAGGAGGCGGCTCGGCTGGGCAGAGGCAGCGGGCCACCGGCCGGCGTCCGGCGATTCACCGGCGAGGGCAAGGGCGAGCGGGCCGGCGTCCGGCGATTCTCCAACTCGGCCAGACGCCCACGCCCAGGCACATCGCACGGATCCCCTTTGCAGGTTTGCCCTCTTTGACTCTTTCCATTTCATTTTAGTTGATTTGCCTATAAAATTCGCAGTTAGCAGTACCAAATTAGCATTGTAGATATTTAGGAGAGCAATAATACTAAACTAGCACTGAAAGTAGTAGATATAAAATCTTAGGATCTGTCACTACTAGATGCAAATGCAAGCATATAAGTTACTACTTTTTTCTGTAATGTAGATGAAGAAAAAGAGTGTCGCTGGGCCTGCTGGAAGCAGCATCTATAAATTGTGGAATAAAGCTTCAAAAGCACAGAAGAAAGATGAAACATCTACACCAAATCAGATTATTGTTGAATCAACTGCTTCTTATGATCAACTTCAGAACAATCTTCAGTTGGTGCTAGTGCAAACACCGGATGAAGAACATGAACCGGACAGGACTGCCGCAAACCCAGCCCCAATTTTAGAAGATGGTGTATCAACTGATGAAGATGATGAAGCAACACAAGCAGATTTGCAGGCCCTGAAACATGACCCTGGCATGAGGATTCCCATATCAAGATATGCTGTCAATGATCAAGATAGAGTAAGAAGAAGATTCATTGAGATGGGGCCATGCCAACCGAAGAATCACAAGTTTGAAGTCACATTAAAGGGTGGAAAAGATCGCCGCTTTTGCCTTGCTTGGTTTACAGAATTTCCTTGGATTGAGTATAGTGTGGAAAAGGATGCTGCCTTTTGCTTTGTTTGCTTTTTGTTCAAGGATAAAACAAAATGTCCCGGTGGAGATTCATTTGTTAAGAATGGTTTTAGGAACTGGAACATGAAACCAAGATTGCTGAGACATGAAGGTGGTGTTAGTAGTGCTCATGCTGAAGCTCAAGAGAAATTTGATTTGTTCTGTACACCAAAAGCATCAATCCAATCGTCTCTTGCTTCAAACAACTCAAGGTACAAGGCTTTGTATTTGCAGCGTTTGACATGGACACTCAAGTGTCTGAGGTATCTATTGCACCAAGGCTTGGCATTTAGAGGACATGATGAAAGTGAAGATTCACTAAATAAAGGAAATTTCCTTGAGCTCTTAAATTGGCTTGCAGGAAATTTTGAAGAGGTTAACAAGGTGGTTCTCAACAATGCTCCACAGAATTGCAGGATGACTCACCATGATATACAACATGAGTTGATCAAATGTTGTGCACGGGAGACTACTAAACTACTCATTGAAGAACTTGATGGTGGTCATTTTGCAATACTTGCAGATGAGTCTAGTGATGTGTATCAGAATGAGCAGTTGGCTGTTTGCTTGCGCTATGTTGATAAGAAAGGAAGGGCAGTTGTAAGATTACTTGGTCTTGCTCATGTTGAAGACACTACATCTTTAACCCTTAAAGCTGCAATTCAACACATGCTTATGGAGTACAACTTGACATTTGCCATGGCCCGTGGGCAAGGATATGATGGAGCTAGCAACATGAAAGGTAATGCCAATGGTTTGAAAAAACTAATTATGGATGAGTCTCCTTCAGCCTATTATGTGCACTGCTTTTCCCATCAACTGCAGCTAACTCTTGTAGCTGTTGCTAAGGAGAGTGGAGATTGTACTTGGTTCTTTCAGCAGCTTGCACACTTGTTAACTGCACTTGGCATGTCTTGCAAAAAGATGAGGATGCTTCGGATTGCTCAAGCCGAGGAACTGATTGATGCATTGGATTTGGAAGAAGTACAAACAGGGACTGGGCAAAATCAGGAAATGGGTTTGGGAAGGCCATGTGATACACGGTGGGGCTCTCACTTCAGGACAGTGAACCGTGTCCTCTCTCTATATGCTGCAATAAAGCGAGTCCTAAAGAAGATTGGAAAAGAGTACCATGGTGCGGAGGCTCAAGCGGCTCTATCAGTTGAGACATCAATTTTGTCATTTGAG